>CM064509.1:33354863-33424863 GCA_032716605.1 Paralithodes platypus
AGTAACAAGGGGGAAGAGGCAGGTAGGTCCCTTTGAGATTCACGTTGGAAAGACAAATAGAAGATGTTGTCTTACTGGATAGGGAGGCGGCCAGCTCTCAACACATCTAACAACTCCACTCACCCACTTTTCCTTCAGGGGTTGTTTCTTTTATCAAGGTACAGGGACGTTTTAGGGGGGATGGTTAACTTTTGTGCATGCATTCAATTATTTGTTCTAGTTTCCTCCCTAGACCTCCATCATATTAAAAAAAACATCCATTAGATCCCTCTTCTAGATTAATTTGTACATTTTTCGGTAGAAAAATTTCCCGGCCAAAGGCCGGTTCTTCCAACATACAGGCTCACTATCGTTCGCCAGGGAAAAAATCGACACCTAAATAGCACGAAAGGTCTAAATATTGACGATGAAATAGGGCGAAAGGTCTTAAAGTCGACTAACTAATGGGGCAAGCATCTTAACATCTGAAAACTAATGGGGCTAAACATGAGGGAGAAAGTGGT
This sequence comes from Paralithodes platypus, assembly GCA_032716605.1. Classification (NCBI taxonomy): domain Eukaryota; kingdom Metazoa; phylum Arthropoda; class Malacostraca; order Decapoda; family Lithodidae; genus Paralithodes; species Paralithodes platypus. The sequence goes on from CM064509.1 coordinate 33,355,367, forward strand.
CCAGAAAAGCGGCCCATTCCCCCTTAAAGTATTATTGGGGTTTTAGGGATTACAAAAACAAATGTCAAACTAGGCATATTCTAGTTTTGTATAATTTATGAAGAGTGTGCATTTATGTATAGGTACAGAGATATTTATGAAGAGTGTGCATTTATGTATAGGTACAGAGATATTTATGAAGAGTGTGCATTTATGTATAGGTACAGAGATATTTATGAAGAGTGTGCATTTATGTATAGGTACAGAGATATTTTAAAGCTATTATATATTTATAGGGATTGCATTTACATATTTTAAATTAGGACTATCCTATTTTTGTGCAGCACATGAATTATTATCGGATGAATGAGTTATTGAGAAACGTTCAAGTTGAGGTATAGTTGTACAACAATGGTATCTATGCATTTGTATTAACCCTTTCAGTACAGGTGCCGCTCATTTAACTTCATGTTGGCTATTATTAGACGACTTTATTCAGTTTAAAAAGTGCCTCTGGAAATTAACAGGCTTCGCACTATCTCCCTTAACCCTTTTACTACCACAGATCCTTCTTAAAGGAACAAAATCGTCTAAAGAGTAATTAGCTATAGTATATATATAATACAAACAAAAATAAACGTCGCCGGTACAGAGTGGGTTAACATTCTCAAAATACTGTAATAAGAATATATAATAGTATTAACAATCGGCTTTGAAGGGGAGCTTTTTAGTTTGGTCCCTAGATATCCTTCAAGCTTAAGATTACACCCCCTTGAGCCCCTTGCAAGATAAATTTGTAAATTTTTCGGTAGAAAAATGGCCCGGCTGAAAGCCGGTTCCTCTTAAATTACAGCCTCGCTATCGCTCGCCAGGATGAAATCTGCACCTAAATGGCACGAAAGGTCTTAACATTGACAGAAATGGGTTGAAAGTTCTTAAAATCGTCAAAATAATGGGGCAAACGTCTTACAATTAGAAAAACAATGAGGCTAAACATGAGGGAGAAAGGAGTCAAGAAAAAAATCCCTCAAGTGGAAATCTCCCCTTAAAGACCTAATTTGTTCAGCACATATCGGCCGGGAACCAAATACTCCACGGGCCAGGGAAAAAACGACCCCAAACAGATAGGGTTTTTTAACTACCTTGTTCTGTGTCAATATTAAGACCATTCGCGCCACATATACCTCCCCTTAAAGCTTGATAGAGGTCTAGCAAGCAAGCAAGCCAAAAAAAAAAAAAAATATATCATCGGATTCCCTTCGTTTTAACTAACTTTCTTTACCTAGTCTATTCCAACATAGACTTCCTTATCGATATAATCATTCCAAACCACTGAATTAATTGAATATTCTTCATCTATTGTTTTGTCAATTTCATTTAAAATTATTCGCTTTTCCTTTGTACTATTGCCAGGTATTATATGTTTCTCACTTGTTCTATATAATTTTTTTTCTTTCCAATAGTCCTAAATTGCACAATTATGTTCTCTATCACTCTCTCTCCCTGCTATTCATATCTCTCTCTCCCTGCTATTCATATTTCTCTCTCTCCTTGCTATTCATATCTCTCTCTCTCCTTGTTATTCATATCTCTCTCCCTGTTATGCATATCTCTCTCTCTCCCTGTTATTTATATCTCTCTCCCTGTTATTCATATCTCTCTCTCTCTCCCTGTCATTCATATATCTCTCTCTCTCTCCCTGTCATTCATATATATGTATCTCCCTGCTCTTCATATATATCTCTCTCCCTGCTATTAATATTTCTCTCTCCCTGGAGTCCCTGATATTCATCTATCTCTCTTCCTGTTATTCATATATCTCTCACTTCCCTGCTATTCATATCTCTCTCTCTCTCTCTGCTATTCATATCTCTCTCTGCTATTCATATATATCTCTTCTGCTCTTTATATATATCTCTCTCTCTCCGTTATTAATATCTCTCTCTCTGCTTTCCACATCTCTCTCTCCCCTGCTATTCATATATCCAGTCTTTCACCCTCTCTCATTCATGCTGTCCTAGATAAACAAAGAAAAGTTATTCATCCCAAAAATAGCACAATGTCACCCCCATTCCCTCCTCCTCCCCCCCCCCCCCCCAACCCCCATCTATTCTCTTTCTGTCTCTCTCTTACCTCCATGAGTTTCCTCCCCCCCCCCTTTACCTCCTCCTCCCCCACCCCCCACATTCTCTTTCTGTCTCTCTCTTACCTCCCTGTGTATCCTCCTTTCCTCTCCCCCACCCTCCTTTCCTCTCGCCACCCTTTCTTCCTCCTCCCTACACCCCCACATTCTCTTTCTGTCTCTCTCTTTCGTCCCGGTGTTTCCTCCCCCCCCCTTTCCTTCTCCACACCCCCAACCATTCTCTTTCTGTCTCTCTCTTACCTCCCTGTGTTTCCTCCATTCCTCCCCCCCCCTTTTCCTTCTCCACACCCCCAACAATTCTCTTTCTGTCTCTCTCTTACCTCCCTGTGTTTCCTCCATTCCTACACCCCCCCCTTTTCCTTCTCCACACCCCCAACACAATTCTCTTTCTGTCTCTCTCTACCTCCCTGTGTTTTCCTCCATTCCCACCCCCCCTTTCCTTCTCCACACCCCCAAACAATTCTCTTCTGTCTCTCTCTTACCTCCCTGTGTTTCCTCCATTCCTCCCCCCCCCCTTTCCTTCTCCACACCCCCAACCATTCTCTTTCTGTCTCTCTCTTACCTCCCTGTGTTTCCTCCTTCCTCCCCCCCCCTTCCTTCTCCACACCCCCAACCATTCTCTTTCTGTCTCTCTCTTACCTCCCTGTGTTTCCTCCATTCCTCCCCCCACCCCCACCCCCTTTTCCTTCTCCACACCCCCAACAATTCTCTTTCTGTCTCTCTCTTACCTCCCTGTGTTTCCTCCATTCCTCCCCCCCCCCCCCCTTTTTCTTCTCCACACCCCCAACCATTATCTTTCTGTCTCTCTTACTTCCCTTTCCTCCCTTCTCAGTTTCTTACTTTGTATCTTAAGTTTGCTTCTTTAAGGTATTGTTAATTTTATCAATTCTTCAGTGACTACTTTTGTATCCGTGTGAACAAAATGATGGGTCCTTTTTCCCGATGACTTCAGTATATTCGATTAATTATGTTTTTTTTTTTTCCCAGTCATTAATCACCCTTTGTACCCATTCCGGCATAGGCTATCACACACAGTTTCTTTACTTCGATGTGTGTCGCTCTCTTAGATTTTTGTTTTACAATTTTTTTTTCTATGGAGGGTTTTTGGAGTCTTTCATTTAAGACTGATGGAGGTCTAGGGATCAAACTAAAAACCTTCCCTCAAGGGGAGACAGACCGTTTTTTTTTTTTTTTTTGTGGTCTATTAATTAATGTATTCCTTCCTTTTTTAGTTTTCTCGCTAGACCTGCATCAAGCTTAGAAATACATCCCCCTAGACCCCCCTTCAAGATACATTTGTACATTTTAATTCCTCTTAAAATTACAGGCTCGCTATCGCTCGCCAGGAAATAATCGACACCTAAATAGCACGAAAGGTCATAACATTGACAACGAAATGGGGCGAAAGGTGTTAAAATCGCCAAACTAATGGGCCGAACGTCTTATCATTTCAAAACAAATGGGGTTTAACACGAGGGAGAAAGGGGACCAGAAAAAGACCCATCTCCCCTTAGCCGTCCATCAGCCTCCCCTTAACCTATAATATGCCAAACACTATAGGTCGTCCCCCGCTGACCCGTCTTCCCCCCCCCCCCCTCCCCCACCCCCGCCTCGGCACTAGAGACCCTATTGTAACAGAGATAGGCCAACCTCCGCCATCTTGGGGGCAACGGTGATATATTTGCCTCTCTTTAAACTAAAATATATCCATGCCCATAATAAACATTTGGGAATACTGGTATGGGGTGTATAGTTTGGTCTTTGGATACAAAATACTTTCTACATTATAATATATATATATATATATATATATATACGCCTAGTAATTTTGATGGTGTCGTTTTCAAACACCCTGTATATAATTATATAATTGTACGAGCTGATAATCTGAAGTGAGTAAGCCAATATTTCTGGTAATGGATTGATCGCTCTATCCTTCTGTGTACCGTACTGTTGGTGAAGAACCAGCATAGGCTGCAACAGTGGTGGGTAAAGACGCAGTAGCAACAGTAGTAACTTGGGTCCTTACTCTGCTACTGTGTCTGTACCCACTACTCATCACTGGACATTAGTTCCAGGGCAGTAGTTTCCTTTCCAATGTTCCCTTACCCACTCTAAACCACTGTTTGGACACTTGATCCTCAAGTGTTTTGGAGGACGAGCAGCCTAGAAGGGTCACTAGACCTGTTGTTGCTTGATTTCCTTTGTACTTTACTGTGGCCTGGTGAGTGGGTGGAACTGGAACTGGTGGGGCGATAGACAAGTACCTTAACCCCTTCAGCATGATGACAACTTTTGATTTTGATTATGGCTGATATTAGACGATTTAAATGACGAATGTTATGCAGTGAGTTTGAGATCGTATTTACCTCTTTGAGTCCCAGAGGTTGGTTATAATCTACATCTATCTATCTATCTATTGCCTGACGCCGTGATCCCCGAAGGGGCCACGAACGAACCGCCCCCATGCACCTCTGTCCCCAACGCCCCTCCCCCCAACCAGCACCGCCTTCGTTCATGTACTTCCTCACTCCATCCTTCCACCTCTCATTCGGTCTACCTCTCCCTCTCTGTCCCTCCACCTCGCTCTCGTACACCCTCTTAGTCATTCTCTCGCTTTCCATACTTTCCATATGGCCGAACCATCTCATTATACGGGTACATTGTATCTACATACAATCGTCTAATGGTAACCAGAATATGATGAACATTTCGTCATTGTGCTGAAGGGGTTAACGAGAGCCGAGCATAACTAATGAGGCAACGAGGAGGTAGTCAAAAAAGACACGTTACACGCAGTGGACCCAAGGGACTCCAAGGGTAGTAGGTCGGGCAGGGGAGCCGCAACGTAGCTGCTAGAAAGGTTTGTGATCGGGAAAAAAACAAGTCCCCGGCCAATAGGGTACCAGTGACTCTATACAGGAATCAGCCGGAATCAGGAACCAGAGTGCAATCCCTTATACAGTAAACAGAACAACTATATAAAGATAAAATAGATAGTATGTGGGGAAAGGTACCCGTATAATTGACAGAAAGCATAGACCGGCTTAGACCCACTTAACTAATGAAGAAGAAATAGGAGAAGAAAATATAGGAAGTGATGTAAGGAAGAAATGGGAGAAGAAGATAGGAAGTGAGCATTATCGAGAGGAATGAAAAATACATAAACAGAGATAGCAGGAACGGATGGTAATGAGAATGACAGAATTGACAGCTGTGGAAGGATACATCGAAGTTAGAAATTAAGGAGGTTCGATTCTATACGAAGTAGCAAAGGAGGAGAAGAGGGAAGAAAGGAGGGTTGAGAGAGAGAGAGAGAGAGAGAGAATAGGAAGGGACTGAAGATAGGAAGGCGGAAAGAAGAGGAGGCAACAAGAAAGTAATAAGTAAAGAGAGAGAGAGAGAGAGAGAGAGAGAGAGAGAGAGAGAGAGAGAGAGAGAGAGAGAGAGAGAGAGAGAGAGAGAGAGAGAGAGAGATAGGAAAGATCTGAGGGTAGGACAGATGTAAGGAAGGAAGGAAAGATAGAGAGGTGGACGGTCTGAAAAGTGAATGAAGGAATGAAGGAGGACATGAAAAGTAAAGGAAGGAAGGCAGGAAGGAGGGAAGAAAAGAGAAAATTAAGTAAATGAGTAAGGGAGGAAGTAAAGAAGGAGGGAAGGAAAGATGGAGGGAAGGAAAGATGGAGGGAAGGAGCGAAGGACAAAAAAAGAGAATGAAAGATACGAGTAAGGAAGGAAGGAAGAATGGAAAGAAAAAGAGAATAAAGGAAATAGTAAAAAGTGAAGGAAGGAAGAATGGAAGGACAGAAAGAGGGAAGGAAGGAAGGATGGAGGGAAGGAAGGAATGATTAATTAACAGGAAGGAGGAAGGGAAAGCAAGAGAGAAGGAAGACAATTAGTAAGGAAGGAAGGAGGGAAGGAAGGAAGGAAAGTGAGAATGAAGGAAATGGGGAAGGAAGGAAGGAAGGAAGGAACCAAGGAGGGAGGGAAAGAAAGATATAATGAAGGAAATGAGTAAGGAGGGAAGGAAGGAAGAAAGGAAGGAAGGACGTAAGCTAGGAAGGAAGGAAGGAAGGAAGGAAGGAGGGTTGTGTGAAGTAGTATGTTCAGCCAAGCGATCAATCTCGTCCTTCAACTGAAATGTCGCGCCGAAAATATCACCAGGTCGATACTCACATAGTTCACCGTGTTGTCTGTACGGTGGTGTGTTGTCTGTACGGTGGTGTGTTGTCTGTGCGGTGGTGTGTTGTCTGTACGGTGGTGTGTTGTCTGTACGGTGGTGTGTTGTATGTACGGTGGTGTGTTGTCTGTGCGGTGGTGTGTTGTATGTACGGTGGTGTGTTGTCTGTGCGGTGGTGTGTTGTCTGTACGGTGGTGTGTTGTCTGTGCGGTGGTGTGTTGTCTGTACGGTGGTGTGTTGTCTGTACGGTGGTGTGTTGTCTGTACGGTGGTGGTGTTGTATGTACGGTGGTGGTGTATCTGTACAGTATTGGGGAATGTCTGTACAGTGTTGTGGTGTGTCTGTACAGTGTTGTGGTTTGTATGTACAGTGTTGTGGTGTGTCTGTATAGTGTTGTGGTTTGTCTGTACAGTGTTGGGGTGTCTGTACAGTGTTGTGGTGTCTGTACAGTGTTGTGGTGTGTCTGTACAGTATTGTGGTGTGTCTGTACAGTGTTGTGGTGTCTGTACAGTGTTGGGGTGTCTGTACAGTGTCGGTGTGTCTGTACAGTGTTGTGGTGTGTCTGTACAGTGTTGGTGTGTCTGTACAGTGTCGGTGTGTCTATACAGTGTTGTGGGGTGTCTATACAGTGTTGTGGTGTGTCTATACAGTGTTGTGGGGTGTCTATACAGTGTTGTGGTGTGTCTATACAGTGTTGTGGTGTGTCTATACAGTGTTGTGGTGTGTCTATACAGTGTTGTGGTGTGTGTATACAGTGTTGTGGTGTGTCTATACAGTGTTGTGGGGTGACTATACAGTGTTGGGGTGTGTCTATACAGTGTTGTGGTGTGTCTATACAGTGTTGTGGGGTGTCTATACAGTGTTGGGGTGTGTCTATACAGTGTTGTGGTGTGTCTATACAGTGTTGGGGTGTGTCTATACAGTGTTGGGGGGTGTCTATACAGTGTTGGGGTGTGTCTATACAGTGTTGGGGTGTGTCTATACAGTGTTGTGGGGTGTCTATACAGTGTTGTGGGGTGTCTTTACAGTGTTGGGGTGTGTCTATACAGTGTTGTGGTGTGTCTATACAGTGTTGGGGGGTGTCTATACAGTGTTGGGGTGTGTCTATACAGTGTTGGGGGGTGTCTTTACAGTGTTGTGGTGTGTTTATACAGTGTTGTGGGGTGTCTATACAGTGTTGTGGGGTGTCTATACAGTGTGGGGGGGGTGTCTATTCAGTGTTGTGATGTGTCTGTACGGTGTTGTGGGGTGTCTATACAGTGTTGTGGTGTGTGTATACAGTGTTGTGGGGTGTCTGTACGATGTTGTGGGGTGTCTATACAGTGTTGGGGTGTGTCTATACAGTGTTGGGGGGTGTCTGTACAGTGTTGTGGTGTGTCTATACAGTGTTGTGGTGTGTCTATACAGTGTTGTGGGGTGTCTATACAGTGTTGGGATGTGTCTATACAGTGTTGTGGGGTGTCTGTACAGTGTTGTGGTGTGTCTATACAGTGTTGTGGTGTGTCTATACAGTGTTGGGGTGTCTGTACAGTGTTGTGGTGTGTCTATACAGTGTTGGGGTGTCTGTACAGTGTTGGGGTGTCTATACAGTGTTGTGGGGTGTCTATACAGTGTTGTGGGGTGTCTATACAGTGTTGTGGTGTGTCTGTACAGTGTTGTGGGGTGTCTATACAGTGTTGTGGTGTGTCTACAGTGTTGTGGGGTGTCTGTACAGTGTTGTGAGGTGTATATACAATGTTGTGGGGTGTCTGTACAGTGTTGGTGTGTCTATACAGTGTTGTGGTGTGTCTGTACAGTGTTGTGGGGTGTCTATACAGTGTGCTGGTGTGTCTGTACAGTGTTGTGGGGTGTCTATACAGTATTGTGGGGTGTCTGCACAGTGTTGGGGTGTCTATACAGTGTTCTGGTGTGTCTATACAGTGTTGTGGTGTGTCTATACAGTATTGTGGGGTGTCTGTACAGTGTTGGTGTGTCTATACAGTGTTGTGGTGTGTCTATACAGTGTTGTGGTGTGTCTCTACAGTGTTGTGGGGTGTCTGTACAGTGTTGTGGTGTGTCTATACAGTGTTGTGGTGTGTCTATACAGTGTTGTGGGGTGTCTATACAGTATTGTGGGGTGTCTATACAGTATTGTGGGGTGTCTGTACAGTGTTGGGGTGTCTATACAGTGTTGTGGGGTCTCTATACAGTGTTGTGGTGTGTCTGTACAGTGTTGTGGGGTGTCTATACAGTGTTGTGGTGTGTCTGTACAGTGTTGTGGGGTGTCTATACAGTATTGTGGGGTGTCTGTACGGTGTTGTGGTGTGTCTATACGGTGTTGTGGGGTGTCTATACAGTGTTGTGGTGTGTCTATACAGTGTTGTGGGGTGTCTGTACAGTGTTGTGGTGTGTCTATACAGTGTTGTGGGGTGTCTATACAGTGTTGTGAGGTGTCTATACAGTGTTGTGGGGTGTCCGTACAGTGTTGGTGTGTCTATACAGTGTTGTGGTGTGTCTGTACAGTGTTGTGGGGTGTCTATACAGTGTGGTGGTGTGTCTGTACAGTGTTGTGGGGTGTCTGTACAGTGTTGGGGTGTCTATACAGTGTTGTGGTGTGTCTATACAGTGTTGTGGTGTGTCTATACAGTATTGTGGGGTGTCTGTACAGTGTTGGTGTGTCTATACAGTGTTGTGGTGTGTCTATACAGTGTTGTGGTGTGTCTCTACAGTGTTGTGGGGTGTCTGTACAGCGTTGTGGTGTGTCTATACAGTGTTGTGGTGTGTCTATACAGTGTTGTGGGGTGTCTATACAGTATTGTGGGGTGTCTGTACAGTGTTGGGGTTGCTATACAGTGTTGTGGGGTGTCTATACAGTGTTGTGGGGTGTCTATACAGTGTTGTGATGTGTCTGTACAGTGTTGTGGGATGTCTATACAGTGTTGTGGTGTGTCTGTACAGTGTTGTGGGGTGTCTATACAGTATTGTGGGGTGTCTATACGGTGTTGTGGTGTGTCTGTACGGTGTTGTAGTGTATGTACAGTGTGGTGGCATGTCTGTACGGTGTTGTGGTGTCTGTACAGTGTGGTGGTGTGTCTGTACGGTGTTGGTGTGTCTGTACAGTGTTGTGGTGTGCCTGTACAGTGTGGTGGTGTATCTGTACAGTGTGGTGGTGTGTCTGTACAGTGTGGTGGTGTTTCTGTACGGTGTGGTGGTGTGTCTGTACAGTGTGGTGGTGTCTGTACAGTGTTGTGGTGTGTCTGTACAGTGTTGTGGTGTCTGTACAGTGTGGTGGTGTGTCTGTACGGTGTTGTGGTGTGTATGTACGGTGTTGTGGTGTCTGTACAGTGTGGTGGTGTGTATGTACGGTGTTGTGGTGTCTGTACAGTGTGGTGGTGTGTCTGGACGGTGTTGTGGTGTGTCTGTACGGTGTTGTGGTTTCTTTACAGTGTTGTGGTGTGTCTGTACGGTGTTGTGTGTCTGTACGATGTAGTGGTTTCTGTAAAGTGTTGTGGTGTGTCTATACAGTGTTGTGGGGTGTCTATACAGTGTTGTGGTGTGTCTATACAGTGTTGTGGTGTGTCTGTATAGTGTTGTGGTGTGTCTATACAGTGTTGTGGTGTGTCTGTACAGTGTTCTGGTGTGTCTATACAGTGTTCTGGTGTGTCTATACAGTGTTGTGGTGTGTCTATACAGTGTTGGGGTGTCTGTACAGCGTTGTGGTGTGTCTATACAGTGTTGTGGTGTGTCTGTACAGTGTTGGGGGTGTCTGTACAGTGTTGTGGTGTGTATACAGTGTTGGGGTATGTCTATACAGTGTTGTGGTGTGTCTGTACAGTGTTGTGGTGTGTCTATACAGTGTAGTGGGGTGTCTATACAGTGTTGTGGGGTGTCTATACAGTGTTGTGGTGTGTCTATACAGTGTTGTGGTGTGTCTGTACAGTGTTGTGGTGTGTCTATACAGTGTTGTGGTGTGTCTGTACAGTGTTGTGGGGTGTCTATACAGTGTTGTGGGGTGTCTGTACGGTGTTGTGGTGTGTCTGTACGGTGTTGTGGTGTATGTACAGTGTGGTGGCGTGTCTGTACGGTGTTGTGGTGTCTGTACAGTGTGGTGGTGTGTCTACAGTGTGGTGGTGTGTCTGTACAGTGTGGTGGTGTGTCTGTACAGTGTGGTGGAGTGTCTGTACGGTGTTGTGGTGTCTGTACAGTGTTGTGGTATCTGTACGGTGTTGTGGTGTCTGTACAGTGCGGTGGTGTGTCTGTACAGTGTGGTGGTGTGTCTGTACGGTGTGGTGGTGTGTCTGTACAGTGTGGTGGTGTCTGTACAGTGGTGTGGTGTGTCTGTACAGTGTTGTGGTGTCTGTACAGTGTAGTGGTGTGTCTGTACTGTGTTGTGGTGTGTCTGTACAGTGTGGTGGTGTGTCTGTACGGTGTGGTGGTGTGTCTGTACAGTGTTGTGGTGTCTGTACAGTGTAGTGGTGTGTCTGTACGGTGTTGTGGTGTGTCTGTACAGTGTGGTGGTGTGTCTGTATGGTGTGGTGGTGTGTCTGTACAGTGTGGTGGTGTCTGTACAGTGGTGTGGTGTGTCTGTACAGTGTTGTGGTGTCTGTACAGTGTAGTGGTGTGTCTGTACGGTGTTGTTGTGTGTATGTACGGTGTTGTGGTGTCTGTACAGTGTAGTGGTTTGTATGTACGGTGTTGTGGTGTCTGTACAGTGTGATGGTGTGTCTGTACGGTGTTGTGGTGTGTGTATGGTGTAGGGGTTTCTGTACAGTGTTGTGGTGTGTCTGTACAGTGTTGTGGTGTGTCTGTACGGTGTTGTGGTGTGTATGTACGGTGTTGTGGTGTCTGTACAGTGTTTTGGTGTGTATGTACGGTGTTGTGGTGTCTGTACAGTGTGGTGGTGTGTCTGTACGGTGTTGTGGTTTCTGTACAGTGTTGTGGTATGTCTGTACGGTGTTGTGGTGTGTATGTACGGTGTAGGGGTGTCTGTACAGTGGTGGGGTGTGTCTATTCAGTGTTGTGGTGTGTCTGTACAGTGTTGGGGTGTCTGTACGGTATTGGGGTGTCTGTACGGTGTTGTGGTGTGTCTGTACGGTGGTGGGGTGTCTGTACAGTGGTGTGGTGTCTGTACAGTGGTGTAGTGTCTGTACAGTGTTGGGGTGTCTGTACGGTATTGGGGTGTCTGTACGATGTTGTGGTGTGTCTGTACGGTGGTGGGGTGTCTGTACAGTGGTGTGGTGTCTGTACAGTGTTGTGGGATATTTTATAATAGTGTTTTTATAATGGTGCAACTTTAACCCTATTTGGTCAGAGAGGGATAATTTTGGACCTCCCCTCTTTTACTCCATTAATCTCGAGATTATAGAACGTTTCACTCGTATAGTTTGGCGAAAATAAGACGTTTTACCCCATTTGCATTTCGAAATTTTCTTGGCGAGCGATAGCAAGCCTGTATCTTAGACACATTTGGTCTTCGACCGATTAAGGTGGTTCAGCTGGGCTTTTTATTTATATATATTTTCTATTTGTAAGGAAGCCTGATAAAGCGTATTTGTTAGTCTAGGGTGTAAACTATATTAAATTGCTAAAAAATTACAAAATCAGGCAACATCCTCAATAATAATTAAAGTCTATCTATCTATCTATCTATATGCTCAGGCCCAACCCCCACTTTTCCTATTTATATTGTTATTTGTTATAGGAGCTTATATAATTAAAGTAGCTATCATAATAGTGCACACGACGCCGGAGCAGACAGTGTTATAAGCTCAGAAAGATCTTTAGACAAGCGAAGGAATTAAGGCCCTACTTTACCTCTTCTCTAAACTGACCTTCTGTGACCTTATAGGGAACTAAATTTCCAAGTAAGTTTGGCCTCAAACGCTTTGTATATTTTGTTGGCAGCTTTTAATGGATTCAAAACTTCTATCATGTCTGAGTGTGTTCATTTATGTGTTAGAATGTAGTTGTGTACGTGTGTGCGTGTGTGTGTGTGAGAGAGAGAGAGAGAGAGAGAGCGAGAGAGCGATCTATGTGTATGTATATTAGCATATTAATTTGATTCTCAATAATGGAGGATCCTTAGGCAGCGCCTGGGAAATATCTGTTTGATGGAGGTATTCATGACCTGCAATGTTTGTTATTATTATCATTGTTGTTCCATCAGCTACTCGTGAATTGTATCAAAGGTTCAACTGAATTGGTGTAACCGTAACCTTATATATGTTCAGGACTGTATCTTGAATAGCATATTCAAATAGGCTAACTCAACATTAGCATATTACTATAGACCCTGATACTGTCTTTGCTGAAGTTGCTTGCCGGACTCCGTCTAACATTCCTCTGTATCAGTTACCCGTACAAAGCCATTTTCTCTTAATGCAGCACACCTCGTTTTTTATGATGCAACCTATGGTCAGGTCCGATAACAGAGGGCGCAACATAATTGGCGAATAAGCCTGTTTAGTAGGAAATCATTATGAATTATATCCATATTTGCGCATGTGCAGTCAGCCAACTTCCAATTAACACTATTCAATTACATACCACAAATTAAATAGAAAATATATGATCTGCAAATATCCCTTGATAACCGAAAGTAATGGTGTCTAGAAATGTCCTAATTGCCACCCTTGTTCAGTCACGTGACCCGAAAGACGCCCCTGAACCTGGACCTGGAGTCCTGGACCCTCGCGGCTCACTTCCGAGTTTGTATCCATAGTGACCGGTGGTGCGTGAGGTTCCTTCGTTATTTCGTGTTTGGTGTTCGCAATTCGTAGTGAGTGAGGCGTTGGAAATCTTCGTGAGGAGGCGCTAATGAAGGAGGGGGACAGAAGGCGAGGACGTAGGGTGAGTGTGAATCTCTCATGCTGTGTTCCTTATAAATTGTTTATCTTCCATCCAACATTGCATTGCTTCCTTGCTTCATCACAACATTCGCCTCCTACACCGCCCCCCCTCCCTCCCTCCCCGCTAGCTCCACCTCTCTTCTTTTACCTTACTATAGGCCTACCATTCCCTCTTGCTCCTCCCATCTCCCTTTACTATCTAACATTCTTTTCCAGCATCATCTTTTCCTCCTCGCTTCCCTTATATATAATCCACGGACTGCCACATGTGTTTGTAAATTTCATTAATCGATTTTAGGAGTATAGTTGGTTGTTGGAAGGAACATAATAATTATCTAGGTATACCCTCTTTAAAGCATACTATAATTACTCAGACATTCGATATGAAAGGAAAAAGGACGCTCATGATTGACGCATTCAAATGGTGTGAAGCGGGAGATGGGGTGTGGAAAGTTTGAAACCAAGTTGCTTCACATTGACCGAACCCTTAGTGAAGCAACGAGACAGTCTTAACGTACACCTATCGTCTCCAGTCTTATTCCCTCACTGCCTCCTATTTTTTGAGTTTCAGGTTCAGTAATAATGCGTAGTGATATAATACTCAACACCTTAATATAAATGTCAGAAATCTAGATGTTCCCATAACTTCATGGTGCCCCAAGCTTGTTTTCCTTGCTTCAAGTTTGTTTACGTTTGTAGTCAATGATTCGACTCGGGACCAAGTCTTCATATGAACCTGACTACAGCAACGGATCATACCTTATCATGGTGATTACCCCGTAAAAGGACGAAACAATTATAAATAAATTGATGCTCTTTGAAACAATAAACTATGTTCGTATATATACATTATCTGGTAAAATAACGAAGAGATCTTATTTATCCTATTCTCACGAGGTTGTATCACCCAATCAGAAGCTTTATATCCTCTCTAGACCCCAGCTGTTTGTTCTACTACCCCTTCATCCACACCAACTCCCACCCCCTCGTCCACCTGTCTCCCTCCCTTTATCTGCACGCCACCTACTACACAACCACCTCCCTCCCCTTATTCCAGTTCACCTCCACCACACTATATATCTCCCTACATCCTCACCATTTCTCTCCCTACATCCACCTCACGTCCTTCTTCCACACCACTTCCTCTCTTTCTCCGCACCGCTTATTTCACACCACTTCCCTCCCAAACTCACCACTGATCTCTTTCCCGCCATATCCACATCATCTCCTGCTCTCTCTCCAATTCCACACCACCTCCTTGCGTCCACATCATCTCCCTTCCTCCGTCCACCTCCACACAACCTCCATATAACTTTCCTTCCTCCACTTCCACACCACCTCCCTCCCTCCCTCTAGTCTACACCATCTCCCTCCCTCCCTCCCTCCACCTTCGCACTACCTCCTTGCGTCCACCCTCTTCGCTCCACCTCCACGCAACCTTCTTCCCTTAACCTCCGTACAATTTTCCTCCCTCCCACAGTTCCTCCCCCCCCCCCCCCCTTCCCCAGTTAGCTTCTTCTCTCCCCACCTCTTGCCATCCACCATATCTCTCCCCCCTCCCAGTTAGCTTCTTCCCTCCCCACCTCCTGCCTTCTTCCATTCCCCCCCCCCCCCCACACACACACACGCCTTCCTCCTCCCCTCACCAGCTCCATGTATAAAGCCGGCGTCACACGTGCAAGTTTATCGGCCACATGTATCGGAGCCTGGAATCCGTTTCAATTTATCATAATATTTTGATTGATTATGCTGTTTATTTGTATATTAAGTTGGATTGTAAGCGATTAGAAGCTCTAAGATACAAAATACAGTCATAATATAAGAAACACTGTCAGATAGTAGACTCGAGTTTAGTTAGTTTCTGTATAGGATACGGTGGGTCCAATACATCTGCCGCTACAGTGCTCGTGTGACACTGGCTTAATTTTTCACCTGCATCCCTCCCCCCCCCCCCACGTCTCTCATAATTCTTCCGCTTTCTACTCTACCTGTGGACACGAACACCATTGGGCAAATTTTGTATTAGTTTTTTTTTTCTCGGTGTTTTCAGTCCAATCAGTCAAAATGCACGATAAAACTTAAGACAATTAGTGCCGCACAAGTAGAAACAATTTATAAGTGACAATACGTACGTATATAATAGCAATAATATTCTCAATATTGTCGCCATGGAGGATTTGCGATAACAAAAACTTTAATAACCCTTTTATGACCTACATAAAACTAGTCCCGTATATAGACAAAGGCAATTTCGTTGACTTTCCTCGGTAAGGGCGGCTTCATTACGCTTGCAGTAATGCTCCCTTCTAATTTGACTTTTATTTTTTAAATTATCCCACGGCCAACTGTTACTTGCCCCCTGCTGGCAATATATATATGATGATGATAATAAGTCACGGGGTTGAGAGGGGGCAAAGCCGCCTCAACATATTATTGTATCCCACGTCCTTTATGGGTAAGATAATGCAAATCCTCCACTCACTGAATGATAAACAACAATAAAGCGCTATATTCCTTGAAAACAAAAATCTTGGTAAATAAGCCAGCACAACTGATCTTATGTGGTACCATTAATTTAAATAAGAAGAATAATCACAGGTCTTTTATTAAGCGCCATTTATCTCTAGCTTCCGCTCCGAGATTCAATAGCACTGTAATAGCCAACAGAGACTATCATTCATCCCCTTGCTCAAGGGAGACGGTACCAACCAGGGCTAGTGAAGAAACCTTTACGCTGGCTTAAGCTGGCATGAACGCTTGGTAGGAAGTCAGGATGGTCTCCACTAGACCATTTAAATGATTTTCAAGTGCTATTTCATTTGTTCTATTTATTTAAGAGAGAGAGAGAGAGGTGGGTGGGCTATATGCAGTGATCAAAACTTATCAGGAAGTCCAGACCCTCGCTTGCCTTCTTAACAAATGAAAGTGTAAGTTTAGGGAAAGTTAGTGTGACTAAAGGTGGTGCGGTAATCTGATAAGGTCCAGCAGTAATGAGCGGGAGGTATGTCTGCTGGCTCTGGTATGGTTGTGTGTAGGTAGAGTGTTGGGGGGCGGGGGATAGAATTAAGGATGGGTTAGAATGGGGGGGGGGGGGGGGGGTGCACAGTTCGGAGGAGGCCAGCATCAACAGGGTGTAGAGTTGGGGTGAAGGGTGCACATTTTTTTTTTTTTTTTTTTTGAGGGGGGGGGGGGGGGCGGTCTTAGGATGGGGTTCAAGGAGAGTAGAGTTAGGGAGAGCAGAACAGTTGGGAGGGCAGAGTTAGGAGGGGGTCAGGGAGAATAGAGTTAGGGAGAGCAGAACAGTTGGGAGGGCAGAGTTAGGAGGGGGGTCAGGGAGAATAGAGTTAGGGAGAGCAAAGTTAGGAGGTGGTCATGGAGAGTAGCGTTGGGGATGGCAGAGTTAGGAGGGGGGTCAGGGAGAGCAGAGTTAGGAGGGGGGGTTAGGGAGAGTAGAGTTACGTCGATGTCACGAATATTATAAAGGAGGATTAGTTTTTGCTGGCCTCCCTTCTCCCTCATTTTAGCCTCATTATGTTTTTACATTTTAAGACATTCACACCATTAGGTTGGCGATTTTTAAACCTTGCTCGCCATTCCTTTGTCAATTTTAAGACCTTTTGTGCCATTTAAGTGTCTATTTTTTCCTGGCGAGCGATAGCGAGCTTACAATTTAGGAGTAACCGGCCTTAGGCATGGACTTGTATATACAAACCAATTGACAAATTTATCTCGAAGGGGTGGGGTCTTGGCGGTAGGGAGCAAACTAAAAACCTTCCCTTAACATCGTTTTTCACCTTAATTTTGGCGGAATAATTATATAATCTTGCAAATCATGACAAAAATTCGAAAAAACACGTCACAAAGAGATATGCAGGTTCTGAATAACCTGCTTTGGCTTGATCGTGATGTCAATACCAGTACAGAAGAGTACGTAATGCACAGACCACAATGTTAGCGGTAAAAAATGGCCAAAAGAGCGCTAGTGTGATTTCACTTTAGTTGAACTAAATGGAATATTTAATCTTAATATCTTAATTACCTCCGCCAACGAAGTTGGACGGAGGCTAAGTTATCGCCTCCGTTTGTCTGTCTGTGTGTTTGTCTGTAAACAAGATAACCCACAAAGTTATGTACAGATTATAACGAAATTGGATGGGCAGATAGGATATGCGCCAAGGAAGAAGTGTTTATATTTAAGAGACGATCGGCAAAGCGCATACCTCCACCAGCGGAGGCGGAGGTAAGCGCTCTCCCGAGTGCCCCTCGAATTACATTATGTGGATTAAATGGGCCAGTGCTTTAATAATATCGATGGAGGATATGTATTTGCAAAGGAGAATTATAAATGTCTACTGAAAATGGTGTTAGGTATTTTTGAAAAGAAAAGGATAACTCTGTCCTTGAGAACACAAAAATCATTTGTCGATTAACGAAAAATAAACGATTTGCAAATAAGTAAAACAATCATTACAAGGAAATATTAATAACAAAAGATGAACGATATATGAACAAGTTTTAGTGCAATAGATTAAATAATAACACGATTGATAACAACATAAACACACAGCATTAAATAATAACACGATTGATAACAACATAAACACACAGCATTAAATAATAACACGATTGATAACAACATAAACACACAGCATTAAATAATAACACGATTGATAACAACATAAACACAGCATTTTGGTCTGAAAGAAATGGTATGAGTTTAAACATTGGATTTTGTTTTGTTTCCAGTTCAATGCGTGAGATAAATAATAACATAGAAAAACACCAAAGCACGATATAGAGAGAGAGAGAGATAGATAGATAGATAGATTGAGAGAGAGAGAGGACGAGGTGGCATCAGCTGTCCGAGTATTTGCTTAATGGTTTCCGTCACTGGCTCTCGCTGTGCCTCTCTCTCTTTCTTTCTTTCTTACTTTCTTTTCGATCTGTCTGCCTGATTCTCTCTCTCTCTCTCTCTCTCTCTCTCTCTCTCTCTCTCTCTCTCTCTCTCTCTCTCTCTCTCTCTCTCTCTCTCCACAGGCTAGATAGATTAGGAACTGGTAAGGTATAACAGATATGTTTAAAAATACCATCTGAGGAGGAGCACTCTATTGACAACGTTTCGCGTATAGCTTCTTCAGGTCACTAGATTTAGTTGTTGTTGTTGTTCCCTAAGCTGCCTGGCCGAACAGCCTAGAGTCCTTAACCCTTAAGGAAGGCCATGGCCACGGTCGGGCTTTCCCACAGAGCTCTCAAAGAGTGTAAATTGTGTTGTTGGCGTAAGTGGTTGTGTGAAATGCAGTCTTCTATGATGTGTTTAATGGTATGGGGTGCTGTGTTACAACCCGGGCAGGTGTCGACGACGGAGTCATCCAGTCTCTTCTGATAGCTCAGAAGAGCTGGATGGTGTCCGCATCTCAGCCTGGCCAGGTGGACTCTGTCCTCGCGAGGAAGGAATCAGAAGGATGGATTTCGGGAGGTCGTGCTTGCAGCTGCGTGTTGTCTATGAGTGAGTGGATGGAACGGCGAGTGATATGAGTATGGATGTGCTTCCGGAAGTTGGTTTGGGGTGGGCAGGGAGGGAGAGAAGACAGTATTTGTGTGTGATAGTGTGTGCTGGGTGTTGTTTTGATATTTCTTGGTGTCTGTGGGTGTGCTGCCATGTAGTGTAGTGGGTGGTGTTGATTCGTGGAGGCTGCTGCCAGGAATTGTGTGCCTCTCATGTCTAGATGATCTTTGACTTTGAGGACTTTGGTTTCTTGATGTAGGTGATCTGTGGGTGTCGTAGCTGTGCATCCTGTGATGATTTTCAGGGCTTTATTTAGAATAGTATGAAAGGTCTTATGATGTGTTTCAGCTAGGTTAGAAGCCCAGGCCGGGCTTGCGTATTCCATAACTGATCTTATGTATTGTTTGTAGACTGTGGTGGTGGTTTCTTTGTTGTGTCCAAATTTCGTGTGGGCAAGTGATCTGAGGGCGTTTAGTCTGGGTGTCAGTTTCTTTTTCGTGTTTGTGGTGTGCTGTTTGAATGTAATTTGGGTGTCGTATATTACTCCTAGGATTTTGGGTGCGTGTGTGTGTGTTAGGGGTGTGTTGTTTATGTTGTGAGTCCCGGGACGTAATCGTGCTCCTGTCCAGCTTGTGAGGAGGGTTGCAGTGGATTTAGCTGGGGCTAAATTGAGTCTGTTTGTAGTGCACCATTCATGTAATGTGTCGAGATAGTCTTGAAGGAGTCTTGTTGCTGTGTCTGGGTTTTGGTGAGTGCTTGTGAGTGTTATGTCTTCTGCGTAGGAGGCTATGGTTATTTGGGGTGAATTTGGTGTATTTATATCACTAGATTTAGTGAACTGAACTTACTGAAGAAACTATCTGCGAAACTTACTCCTCCTCAAATGGTGTTTTCCTTAACCCCTTCTGTACCGGCGACGTCTTTTTAATCTTATTCTAGCTATATGTAGACGATTTTGTGTGGTTTAGGAAGAGTCTGTGGTAGTGAAAAGGGTTAAGGGGGTACTACTTGGTTTTTGGTCTATATATTCATTTATTAATTTATTTTTGAGTTTCCTTGCTAGAACCTCCATCAAGCTCAGACAAACACCCCCTAGACCCCGTTTCAAGATAAATGTGTAAACTTTTCGGTAGGAAAATTTCCCGGCCGAAGGCCGGTTCTTTCTAAATTGACTGGCTCGCTATCGCTCGCCAGGAAAAAATTGACACCTAAAGGGCACGAAAGGATTTAGTATTGACACATAATGAGGAAAAAGGTCTCAAAATCGCCAAACTAACCTATCGAACGTCTTAAAATCTCAGAACTAATATGCTAAACATGAGGGAGAAGGGTGTCCAGAAAAAGCGAGTAGTACCCCCTTAAGTGAAATAGTATGCTGGAGGCTCTTTTAGTGCAACTAAATAAAAGAAAGGGGGGGGGTCGGGGGGTTGAGTGGAGGGAGGGGGGGGGGGGTTGAGTGGAGGGAGGGAGGGGGGTGTGGGGGCGGAGGGGGGGGGGGGGGGGGGGGGGGGGGGGTTGAGTGGGGGGAGGGGGGGGGTTGGGGGGGGGGAGAGAAAGGTTAACATGAGGGAGGAAAGTTTTGGGAAGTTCACCTTTAAAAATAACCGTAGTGAACAAACCGACTAGTAGAGGCACGCTGATGGGGGCCACCAGCAAAGGAGAGGGGGGGGGGGGGGGCAGCGGGGTATTTATTTATTTATTTATTTTATTTTTTATTTTATTTTTGTGTGAGTTGAGGTGTTTATTTTCTTGGGTTTATAAATGTATATATTCATTTATGTTTTAGTTTCCTCCCTAGACCGCCATCAAACTTATTAAATAAAACATCCACTAGATCCCCCTTCGAGATCCATTTGTACATTTTTCGGTAGAAAAATGTCATGGCCGAAGGCCGGTTCCTTCACAATTACAGACTCGCTACCGCTCGCCATGAACAAAATCGACACCTAAAGGGAACAAAAGGTCTTAATATTGACAAAGAAATGGGGCAAAAGGTCATAAAATCGACAAACTAATGGGGCAAACGTCTTAAAATGTCAAAATCTGGAAATCTCCCCTTAAGCATTCAATGTATTATTTAGATGTGGGTTACCGGTAGTGGTGAATATAAAGTGTGTTGCCTTTTATCTATACTTTATCTCTGTTGTCTTTGTCCTGGATGATGCCAGAGAGAGAGAGAGAGAGAGAGAGAGAGAGAGAGAGAGAGAGAGAGAGAGAGAGATACAGAGAGATAGAGAGAGAAAGATAAAGATAGAGAAAGATAAAGAGAGAGAGAGAGAGAGAGATAGAGATAAATAGAGATAAATAGAGAGATTGAGAGAGAGAGAGAGAGAGAGAGAGAGAGAGAGAGAGAGAGAGATAGAGAGAGAAAGATAAAGATAGAGAAAGATAAAGAGAGAGAGAGTGTGTGTTAACCCGTTCTCTACCGGCGATTTTTTTTTTATTTTATTCTAGCCATACCGGTATTTAGAGGATATTTGTGCAGTTTAAAAAGTATTTGAGGTATAAAAAAAAAATCAATTGAGATAGTCCGTAGCCTGTTAATTGAGATAGTCCGTAGCCTGTCAATTGAGATAGTCCGTAGCCTGTTAATTGAGATAGTCCGTAGCCTGTTAATTGAGATAGTCCGTAGCCTGTTAATTGAGATAGTCCGTAGCCTGTTAATTGAGATAGTCCGTAGCCTGTTAATTGAGATAGTCCGTAGCCTGTTAATTGAGACAGTACGTAGCCTTTTAATTGAGACAGTACGTAGCCTTTTAATTGAGACAGTACGTAGCCTGTTAATTGAGACAGTACGTAGCCTTTTAATTGAGATAGTCCGTAGCCTGTTAATTGAGATAGTCCGTAGCCTGTTAATTGAGATAGTCCGTAGCCTGTTAATTGAGATAGTCCGTAGCCTGTTAATTGAGATAGTCCGTAGCCGTTAATTGAGATAGTCCGTAGCCTGTTAATTGAGATAGTCCGTAGCCTGTTAATTGAGATAGTCCGTAGCCTGTTAATTGAGATAGTCCGTAGCCTGTTAATTGAGATAGTCCGTAGCCTGTTAATTGAGATAGTCCGTAGCCTGTTAATTGAGATAGTCCGTAGCCTGTTAATTGAGATAGTCCGTAGCCTGTTAATTGAGATAGTCCGTAGCCTGTTAATTGAGATAGTCCGTAGCCTGTTAATTGAGATAGTCCGTAGCCTGTTAATTGCTAGAGGCCCCTTCATAAACTGAATAACACCGTGTGATAGTAGCCAGAATAAAGTTAATAGGACGGCACCGGTACTGAAGGGGTTAAGGGGACAGTGGCTGTTTGTTTGGTCTATTAATTCATGTATTCATATATTTTCTTAGTTTCCTCCTTAGACCTCCATCAAGCTTAGAAAAGCACCCCTTAGACCCCCCTTCAAGATAGATTTGTAAATTTTTCGGTAGAAAAATGACCCGGCCAAAGTCCGATTCCTCCTAAAATTACAGGCTCGCTATCGCTCGCCATCGCTCGCCATGAACAAAATCGATACCTAAATGGCACGAAGGGTCCTAATATTGACAAAGAAAGTGGGGTGAAAGATCATAAATTGCCCAAACTAATGGAACCAACGCCTTAAAATGTCAAAACTAGTGGGGCTAAACATTAGGGAGAAGGGGGTCCAGAAAAACGGTCTGTCTCCCCTTAACTGGATCATGTGGAGAGGAACACACACACACACACACCATTAATACAAACACACACACACACACCCACCCACCATTAATACAAACACACACACACACACACACACACACCATTAATACAAACACACACACACACACCATTAATACACACACACACACACACACACACCATTAATACAAACACACACACACACACACCATTAATACACACACACACACACACACACACACACACACACACACACACACCATTAATACAAACACACACACACACACACCATTAATACACACACACACACACACACACATACACACACACACACACACACACACACACACACACACCATTAATCTCTGTCACACACGTATGGATGTATTGGGTCATTAATGGGTTGAAGGGGAGACGGACCGTTTTTCTGGACCCCCGTATTCTTCTTAATGTTTAGCCCCACTAGTTTTGACATTTTAAGACGTTGGTTCCATTAGTTTGGGAATTTTATGACTTTTCATCCCATTTCTCTGTCAATATTAGGACCCTTCGTGCCATTTAGGTGTCGATTTTTTCCTGGCGAGCGATAGCGAGCCTGTTATTTTAGGAGTAATCGGCCTTTGCCCGGGACATTTTTCTACCGAAAAATGTACATGTCTACCTTAAAGGGGGGTCTAGGGGGTGTTTTTCTAAGCTTGATGGAGGTCTAGGGAGGAAACTAAAACAATATATGAATACATGAATTAATAGACCAAACAAACAGCCACTGTCCTCTTTCATCCCAATATTGTTACTATAATACTATCATAGCCTACCGTACTATAATACGTATTGCCTTAGATGTTTATAGTGTATCTATATATGTCTATCTACTGTATATATGTTGAGAGAGAGAGAGAGAGAGAGAGAGAGAGAGAGAGAGAGAGAGAGAGAGAGAGAGAGAGAGAGAGAGACAGAGAGAGAGAGAGAGAGAGAGAAGTAGTAGAGCTTGTTGTTTGGTTTGTATATATATATTTTGTAATTTATTATTGAGTTTCCTCGCTAGACCTCCATCAAGTTTAAAAAACGCCCCCTTGACCTCCTTCAACATACATTTTTACATTTTTCATTAGAAAAATGTCCCGGCCAAAGGCTGCTTTCTTCTAAAATTATGGCCTCGCTATCGCTCGCCAGGAAAAAGTCGACACCTAATGGCACAAAAAGTCTTGATATTGACAAACAAATGGGGAATAAGGTCTCAAAATCGCCAAACGAATTTGTCTCAAAACTAACGGGGCTAAACATGAGGGAGAAAGGGTTCCATAAAAAGCGAGCACCTCCCTCATAAGCCATGTGTTGACTATAGAGGTCAATAAGGCATACACATTAATAACCCGGCTGCCACACACACACCAACATCACATCATGTCACGGTAGCAGCACCGGTATTCAAGGATAAACACTCGCCCTGTACACATTTAAGGGAACCGACCTGATATTTTTGTTTCTTTTTGGGTTGTATCCATTCGGCCCCATTTAGGCTACTGGATTAAGACGTTTAGCCCAATCCAGGTGTTAAATGCTGAGAGTCAGCATATTTTGGAATTTGGATAATGCTTTAGACAGCTGACTAATTTTGTACATTTTTATATGTCTTCGGCAAAGCCGGATAGGCCTATCTCCATAAAATGCTGGCTCGCTATCGCTCGCCAGGAATAATTCAACACCTGAATGGGGATAACCGTTTTAATACAGTAGGCTGAATGGGGACGAAGGGATACAACCCAGAAAGAGAAAATAACAGATCGGTCCCCTTAAGGGAGCCAACCTCGCTTTTTTTTTATCTTTCTCTCCCTCTCTCTTTGGCTTGTATCTATTCGGCCCCATTTAGCCTACTGTTTTAAGACGTTTACCCCCATCCAGGTGTCAATATTTACCGCGAGCCACCATATATAATATATATTTTTGTTTTGACAGCAAGCAAAACTTATAAATTTTTCGATAGAAAAATTTCTCCAGCGAAGCCGGATTTCTCCATACAATGCTGGCCCGCTATCGCTCGCCAGGAAGAAATCGACACCTGGATGGGGATAAACGTCTTAAAACAGTTGGCTGAATGGGGCCGAATGGATACAAGCCAGGGAAAGAGAGAAAAGGAGAGAAAGCTAAACAAAAGCAGGTGACCCCCTTAACCCCTTTATCACTATTACTGTAAGTTTTTTTGTCTTTTATTCTGACTATAAAGATAGCCGATATTATACAGTTTAAGAAGGAGCTATGTTTTCCAGAGGATTTATGGAGACCATATTAAATACCAATTTGAGTCCTAGAGGTAGATTAAAAGCTTAAGAAGGACCTATGTTATTCAAAGAATTTATCGATATCATATTTGTATTTTGTTGTTGTGTTCAATGTTTTCTGTTGTGTTGTCCCTATGCTGGCTCTGTCTTGAGTCGGCCAAAGGAAAAGAGGGGATAAAAAAGAAAAAGTGGGGATTGGGCCTAAGTATATAGAATAGAAAATATTTACCCCTTTGAGCCCTAGAGGTAGATTATACGCTAAAGAAAATCTTCAAACGGTAAAAAGAATACGATCAAAATGACATCGTGCTGAAGGGATTAACCCGGTCAGTACCGGTGCCGTCATTTTAACACTATTCTGGCTACTATTAGACGATTGTATTGTATAAAATGGGCATCGAGAAATTATCAGGCTTAGAAATATCTCGCAGGCAAGCTAAATTTTTAAATTTTTCGTTAGAAAAATGTCTCCGGCGAAGCCGGATTTCTCCATACGTGTTGGCTCGCTATCGCTCGCCAGGAAGAAATTGACACCTGGATAGGGATAAACGTCTTAAAACAGTTTGCTGAATGGGGCCGAATGGATACAAGCCAAGGAAAGAGAGAAAAGGAGTGAAAGATTAAAAAAGCTGGTGACCCCCTTAACCCTGTTTACTAACACAGATCTTTTTTAAGCTGCTCAAAATCATCCAAACCTAGCTAGAATATACCGTAGTGATAAACCTAGCTAGAATATACCGTAGTGATAAACCTAGCTACAATATACCGTAGTGATAAACCTAGCTAGAACATACCGTAGTGATAAACCTAGCTAGAATATACCGTAGTGATAAACCTAGCTAGAATATACCGTAGTGATAAACCTAGCTAGAATATACCGTAGTGATAAACCTAGCTAGAATATACCGTAGTGATAAACTAGCTAGAATATACCGTAGTGATAAACCTAGCTAGAATATACCGTAGTGATAAAACCTAGCTAGAATATACCGTAGTGATAAACCTAGCTAGAATATACCGTAGTGATAAACCTAGCTAGAATATACCGTAGTGATAAACCTAGCTAGAATATACCGTAGTGATAAACCTAGCTAGAATATACCGTAGTGATAAACCTAGCTAGAATATACCGTAGTGATAAACCTAGCTAGAATATACCGTAGTGATAAACCTAGCTAGAATATACCGTAGTGATAAACCTAGCTAGAATATACCGTAGTGATAAACCTAGCTAGAATATACCGTAGTGATAACCTAGCTAGAATATACCGTAGTGATAAACCTAGCTAGAATATACCGTAGTGATAAACCTAGCTAGAATATACCGTAGTGATAAACCTAGCTAGAATATACCGTAGTGATAAACCTAGCTAGAATATACCGTAGTGATAAACCTAGCTAGAATATACCGTAGTGATAAACCTAGCTAGAATATACCGTAGTGATAAACCTAGCTAGAATACCGTAGTGATAAACCTAGCTAGAATATACCGTAGTGATAAACCTAGCTAGAATATACCGTAGTGATAAACCTAGCTAGAATATACCGTAGTGATAAACCTAGCTAGAATATACCGTAGTGATAAACCTAGCTAGAATATACCGTAGTGATAAACCTAGCTAGAATATACCGTAGTGATAAACCTAGCTAGAATATACCGTAGTGATAAACCTAGCTAGAATATACCGTAGTGATAAACCTAGCTAGAATATACCGTAGTGATAAACCTAGCTAGAACATACCGTAGTGATAAACCTAGCTAGAACATACCGTAGTGATAAACCTAGCTAGAATATACCGTAGTGATAAACCTAGCTAGAATATACCGTAGTGATAAACCTAGCTAGAATATACCGTAGTGATAACCTAGCTAGAATATACCGTAGTGATAAACCTAGCTAGAATATACCGTAGTGATAAACCTAGCTAGAATATACGGTAGTGATAAACCTAGCTAGAATATACCGTAGTGATAAACCTAGCTAGAATATACGGTAGTGATAAACCTAGCTAGAATATACCGTAGTGATAAACCTAGCTAGAATATACCGTAGTGATAAACCTAGCTAGAATATACCGTAGTGATAAACCTAGCTAGAATATACCGTAGTGATAAACCTAGCTAGAATATACCGTAGTGATAAACCTAGCTAGAATATACCGTAGTGATAAACCTAGCTAGAATATACCGTAGTGATAAACCTAGCTAGAATATACCGTAGTGATAAACCTAGCTAGAATATACCGTAGTGATAAACCTAGCTAGAATATACCGTAGTGATAAACCTAGCTAGAATATACCGTAGTGATAAACCTAGCTAGAATATACCGTAGTGATAAACCTAGCTAGAATATACCGTAGTGATAAACCTAGCTAGAATATACCGTAGTGATAAACCTAGCTAGAATATACCGTAGTGATAAACCT
The DNA here is from genome assembly GCA_032716605.1 of Paralithodes platypus. Taxonomy (NCBI): domain Eukaryota; kingdom Metazoa; phylum Arthropoda; class Malacostraca; order Decapoda; family Lithodidae; genus Paralithodes; species Paralithodes platypus. Next base: position 33,382,357 of record CM064509.1, read on the forward strand.
AGCTAGAATATACCGTAGTGATAAAGACGTGGCCACCGGTACAGAAGGGGTTAAGGAGAGTGGGTAGTTTGTCTAGACCCCCTTCTCCCTCATGTTCAGCCCCATTAGTTTTCAGATTTTAAGACGTTCGGCCCATTAGTTTGGCGATATTAAGACTTTTCACCCCATTTCTTTGTCAATATTATGACTTTTCGTGTCATTTAGGTGTCGATTTTTTCCCGGCGAGCGATAGCGTGCCTGTATTGTAAAAGAAACCAGCCTCCGGCCGGGAAATTTTTCTATCGAAAAATGTACAAATATATCTTGAAGGAGGGTCTTGGGAGGTGTGTTTGTTTTAAAAGCCTGATGGAGGTCTAGGGAGGAAACTAAAATAATTATAAAATATATACATAAATGATGAAATAAATACGCCCACCCCCGCATATTACATATAGAGGGTAGAGGGTGGATTACGGTGGTTCCTTCCGAGCACCGTCCTTGATATTAGGGTTGTATAGTCGGCCCTTTCAACCGGAAATGATTAACGTAATGGACTACCTGGCCCTTTGTGTCCCGTTAGTCAGGCTTTCGGATAATACAGGACGGATGGTAGATTGCTTAAGAGGGCATATTCATTGTTGTATTTGTATATTTATGTATTCATTATTATTATTATTATTATTATTATTACGGTACTGTTATCTTTTTGTTGTTATGTTTTCTCCCTAGACATCCATCAACACTATTCTGGCTAAAGCTTTCTTGTCACTCTCAAACTAAATATTTCTGCGCTGTTTATCTCTATCCTAATTCTACTGACTATCCAAAATTCTTTGACTCTCTAACTTCTAAAGTGGAACACATTCTATCCATCTCTCCTTTGGCAGAAATCTCCATCCTAGGATATTTCAACGTTCACCACCACCAATGGCTCTCCTTCCTCTGTTTCGACTGACCAACCTGGTGAACAAGCCTACGTCTTTTCTATCCTAAATGACCTAGAGCAGCTAGTCCAGCAACCCACCCGTAACCCGGATTGCCTCGGAGATCGGCCCAACATTCTTGACTTATTTCTAACTTCTAAACCTTCTGCTTATACTATAAATCTTCTCTCTCCTTTGGGCTCCTCCGACCTTAAACTAATATGTCACCTGTCCTATCTCTCCGGTACGGCCACCTGATCCTCCCAACCGGTGACGTTTGTGGCACTTTGGCGCTGCCGACTGAGAGGCTCTTCGGCAGTACTTCTTTGATTTCCCATGGAATGACTTTTGCTTCCATGGCCGGGGACCCTCGGAGATTGCTGAATGAATTACCGAGGTAATTCTCTCAGGCATGGAAGCATACATTCCATTTTCTTTCTCTCAGCCTAAAGCAAAACAAATCTTGGTTTACTCACGCTTGTTCTACTGCTGTCCGCAACAAGGAGGAAGCATTCAAACGGTACCTTAAAACTCAAGAATCTCATTCTTTCTATGTTTCTGCCCGGAATCAAGCCAAATCTGTTGGTGCTCGACTTGCCAAGCACTCTTTCATCAATATTAAATGTACTGAACTATCCAACTCTAGCTCTTCCCAATCTTTCTGGCATCTAGCCAAAAACCTCTCCAACAATTTGTCTTCCTTGTCTTTCCCTCCCCCTTTCCACTCTGATGTCACAACCATCACTTAGGTATCGGATACCTATATGAGAAAGCAAACTATTCGATGAATGGCACTCAGCTTAAGAATGTAAAAAGAGAAACCGATCTGGGAGTAACAATATCGAGTAACCTAAAACCGAGTCAACAATGTTCAGAAGTTGTTAAGAAGGCAAACAAAATAATTGGCTTTATAGGCAGGTCATTTGAGCATAAATCCAAAGAAATTATCCTAACCCTTTACAATTCCTTAGTCCGCCCTCTTCTGGAATACTGCGTTCAATCATGGTGCCCTTATTACCAAAAAGATATAAACAAGCTAGAACGAGTTCAACGTAGAGTTACCAAAATGATACCTAGCCTAAAGAACAAACTATACGAAGAGCGTCTTAGAGAATTAAATATATTTCCTTTAACCCAGCGCAGATTAAGAGGTGACTTAATTCAAGTGTTCAAAATCATCAAAGGCATCGACAATATGAACTGTAGTAAGTACTTCGCTATCGACCAATCTAATTACACGCGGGGAAGGAAACGGTTACAAAATTATTGGTAAATCTTTTAACTCACACGAATCTAAGAATTTCTTCTTCAATCGAGTTGTCAACTTGTGGAATGGGCTTCCCCGAGACGTTATAGACTGCAGCACCGTTGATTCATTTAAATTCCGCCTAGACAAAGATCTCGCATCAAACCCGCGGCTGACTGCGTTTGTAATTGAATAACTTTATTTTATCCTCCCCTCAGTTACTAACCCATCTGTCCCCTACTAACTTCCTAATCCTGCCATGGACATTAGTTCCCTTAACCACTCTAAACCACTGTTTGGACACTTGATCCTCAGTGTTTTGGAGGACAAGCAGCCTAGAAGGGTCACTAGACCTGTTGTTGCTTGATTTCCTTTGTACTCCTTTGTACTTCTTTCTCTGAAAAAGCTGAACTTTTTGCTCAAACTTTTGCTAGAAACTTCACTTTGGATGATTCCGGTGATATTCCTCCCTCTCCACCCCTCTCTCTCCTACTTATCGTCCAATTAGCTTAACCTCAGTTGTATGTAAAATGCTAGAAACGGTCATAAGAGACAGACTCGTAAATCACTTAGAGGAAAATAACATACTTAAAGATACTCAACACGGCTTTCGTAAAAAACGTTCCTGTTTAACAAACCTCTTAGACTTCTTCCACGATATCCTCAACCTCTACGATGAGAGTAACGCTGTAGATATTATATACCTTGATTTTCAAAAGGCCTTTGACAAAGTTCCCCACAAACGTTTACTGCTAAAACTAAAAGCGCATGGAATACAAGACGGTGTGTTGAAATGGATAGAAAATTGGCTCAGCGACAGAAAGCAAAGAGTAGTCATAAACGGTAAGGCATCTAAATGGACCAATGTAAGTAGCGGGGTACCCCAGGGAGTACTAGGACCAATTCTCTTTCTAATTTACATCAACGACATAGATGAGGGTCTCACCTGTACAATCTCAAAATTTGCTGACGATACAAAATTGCAAATAGCATACTCTCAAAAGATCAAGTTGACGATATGCAACACAATCTAGATAAATTGTCACATTGGGCCCAAATTTGGCAAATGAGTTTCAATGCGGATAAATGTAAAGTACTACATATCGGATACCTAAATGAGAAAGCAAACTATTCGATGAATGGCACTCAGCTTAAGAATGTAAACAGAGAAACCGATCTGGGAGTAACAATATCGAGTAACCTAAAACCGAGTCAACAATGTTCAGAAGTTGTTAAGAAGGCAAACAAAATAATTGGCTTTATAGGCAGGTCATTTGAGCATAAATCCAAAGAAGTTATCCTAACCCTTTACAATTCCTTAGTCCGCCCTCTTCTGGAATACTGCGTTCAATGCTGGTGCCCTTATTACCAAAAAGACATAAACAAGCTAGAACGAGTTCAACGTAGAGTTACCAAAATGATACCTAGCCTAAAGAACAAACCATACAAAGAGCGTCTTAGAGAATTAAATCTATTTCCTTTAACCCAGCGCAGATTAAGAGGTGACTTAATTCAAGTGTTCAAAATCATCAAAGGCATCGACAATATGAACTGTAGTAAGTACTTCACTATCGACCAATCTAATTACACACGGGGAAACGGTTGCAAAATTATTGGTAAATCTTTTAACTCACACGAATCTAAGAATTTCTTCTTCAATCGAGTTGTCAACTTGTGGAATGGGCTTCCCCGAGACGTTATAGACTGCAGCACCGTTGATTCATTTAAATTCCGCCTAGACAAAGATCTCGCATCAAACCCGCGACTGACTGCGTTTGTAAATGAATAACTTTATTTTATCCTCCCCTCAGTTACTAACCCATATGTCCCCTACTAACTTCCTAGTCCTGCCACGGACATTAGTTCCAGGGCAGTAGTTCCCTTTCCAATGTTCCCTTACCCACTCTAAACCACTGTTTGGACACTTGATCCTCAGTGTTTTGGAGGACAAGCAGCCTAGAAGGGTCACTAGATCTGTTGTTGCTTGATTTCCTTTGTACTCCTTTGTACTCCTTTGTACTTATGCCTAATATCCTAATCTCTTCTAAAGATGTACTTTCTACCCTCTCTGGGCTTAATACTAAGAAGGCGTACGGTCCGGACGGTGTTCCTCCTGTTGTACTCAAAAACTGTGCTTCCGTGCTGACTCCCTGCTGACTCCCTGCCTAGGCAAACTCTTTCGTCTCTGTCTCTCCTCTAACGTCTTCCCTTCTTGCTGGAAGTTTGCTCTCATTCAACATTTCCCAAAGAAGGGTGACCGCTCTCAACCCTCCAACTATCGTCTAATTGCTCTCATCTCTTGTATTTCTAAAGTTTTTGAAACTATTCTTGCATCCAAATTTCTTAAGCTTTTCTCTTCTCATAATCTACTCTCAGATCGCCAGTATGGCTTCCTTTAAGGGTCGCTCTACTGGTGATCTTCTTTCATATCTTACTAACTCTTGGTGATCCTCCTTTCGTGACTTCGGTGAGACCTTTTCTATTGCACTAGGCATATCGAAGGACTTCGATAGAGTCTGGCACAAATCTTTAATTTATAAACTACCCACCTCCGGTTTCTATCCCTCCATCTGTGCCTTTGTCTCTAATTACCTTCCTGGCCGTTTCATAGCTGCGGTTGTGGACGGCCATTGCTCACTTCCTCATCCTATCAACTCCAGTGTTCCTCAGAGCTCTGTCCTATCTCCCATTATCTTTTTAATTTTCATAAATGATCTTCTCAACTGTACCCCAGTCCCATCCATTCATATGCAGACGACTCTACCTTACACTACTCAATTAGTTTTCCTGAACGCCCCAGCCAGCAATCCCTCAAAGACAAACGTAATGAAGCCATGCAACAATTATCTTCTGATCTGACTACTATTTCCAATTGGGGCAGAGAAAACCTTGTTACCTTTAATGCTTCCAAACCCCAATTTCTTCATCTTACTATGCGCTCAGAACTCCCAGAGGACTATCCCTTACACTTCAACAATACAAAAATCAATCCTTCATCTTCTCTCAATATTCTAGGTGTCTCCTTTTCTTCTGCTCTCACTTGGAAGGACCATATCACCAGTCTTGCTAAGGCAGCCTCCCAGAAGCTGGGAGTGCTCAACCGCCTCGAGAGGTTCTTTACCCCTGCGCAGCTTCTGGCTCTGTACAGGGGCACAGTGTGTCCTTGTATTGAGTATTATTCACATGTGTGGGGAGGATCCTCTCACACCTCTCTCCTAGACAAAATAGAAAGGAAAGCCTTTCGTATCATTAACTCCCATCCACTCACCTGCGCTCTGCAATCTCTCTCTCTTCGCCGCAATGTTGCATCTCTCTCGCTATTCTATCGCTACTACAATAATCAGTGTTCCTCAGTGCTCTCCCAGTGTATACCACCTCCTCTACGTAGGGTACGTAGTACCTGTCTTGCAACAAAATCCCACCCTACTCTGTGCAACTCTTCAACTTAAAACCTTAAGAGTGAAACGATACTCCCAATCCTTCTTCTATTCAACAGCTGAGCTCGGGAACTCTCTCCCAGAATCAGTCTTTCCCTCTTCCTATTACTTAACCCTCTCCGACATATGACGCGATTTTGAGCCTATTGGGGATACTTTAAAGCCTTTGTTACCATCAGGGGTATTTGGAAACCTTTAATTTAGTTACTTCTACCTCTGCAGTTGTCTTTGAGTTAGCTGTGGGCAGAAAACTAATTTTTGGAGAGGCAATTATAAGAGTGAGAGAACTCTATATCTTATTGCTGATCTGGCAACCTCTGCGTCATAAATGCGTGAACGGGTTAAATTGCTCCAAACTCCGTGTGTCCAGGCATTTTGGCTCGAACGTCCCTTGATTATTGCCCTGTCACTCTTTCAACTCTAAGGGGAGGCACTCGATATAGGCAGTTCTGCCTTTTGTCTCCCTCACTCAGAAAAAAAGGTCTAGGGAGCAAACTAACCACTTTACCCCTTATTGTATTAAGTGTCTCTTATACTGTATATGAAAGACTGCTTTGTTTATAGGAATATTGTTTGTAGTGTACGTTTTTTGCTTCCTTCCATAATACTCACATACATACACTCACACAGGCTAACACACACACACACAGGCTAACACACACACAGAGGCTAACACACACACTCATACACGCACACACACTCACATACACACACACACACACACACACACACACTTCACAAATATCTCAGGAGCACGTTTACTTAGTCATGTTCGTGACACTAATAATACCTACATACTAACAACATTTCCTGAAGAACATGTCACCTACTTACCTTGAGCTAGTCGATAAATGGGAGAACTAGCAAAGAATAATTTATATCATTACAATTGCATACATTCAAGTTATTGATATCGCATAAACAATCAACCGTGTAACTTATTGTTATTGTGGTGTCCCGAGTTTGAATCCCGGGAGGACCATATGCTTTCATTAGTTTATTCAGGTACATTGGAGTTTGTAATTGATGATTAATGTTAAGAACGGGGTGTTACTTATATATACTGTAATTATACCGTATACATATAGGAAAAAAACCGCTCTGGCCTTCAACCAGAAAAATACCAGTAATGTCACTAATGTTCCCTTCTCCCTAACATAAATAGGATAGAAGGCTGAGTGTCTTTTAGACTGCCGTGGTGTAATTGATTAAAGCGTCGGCTATCATCCTGATGGTCGATGGTTCGATCCCCACTGAGAGACTAGAAACATATATATATATATATATACGATTATATATATATATATATATATATATATATATATATATATATATATACTGTTTATATAATTATATATAAATATAATAATACTAAGAAAAGTAAATAATGTACAGGATATACATTATACAGTATATAGATGTAGAGAGAGATAAAGGTGGGTGGATATGGAGGTGGATAACGCATTAGGGGAAGTACGGTACTATTACCATTGAGGACAATGCCTAGTTTTGTCAATACGTCTCTCTCTCTCTCTCTTACATTCTCTATATATATCTCTCTACCCATCGATCTGGCTAACTCTCTAGCTATCTGTTGAACTGTCTACAGTGTCTATGTATTTATCTCTGTATATGTGGCAGTTTTTATATATTTATAATGGTTGAAGATAATTAGATTAATATAATTTTGTGTTTTTCGTTTACCCTTTCTTTACCAGCGACGTATTTCTAATTTTATTGTTGCTACATTTAAACGATTTTGATCAGTTTAGGAAGGATCTGTGGTAGTAAATAAGGTTAAGTGAGATAGTTCGAAGCCTGTTCATTGCTGGAGGCCCTTTTAAAACTGAATGATATCGTCCAATAGTAGCCAGATTAAAGTTAAAAAGAAGTGGCTGGTACAGAAGGGGTTAAGGAGTATATGGGATCGGCTAAATATCGACACCTAAATAACAAAGAAATGGGGCGAAAGGTCCTAAAATCGTCAAACTAACGGACCAAGCGTCTTAAAATCTTAAAACTAATTCGGCTAAACATGAGTGAGAAGGAGGGCCAAAAAAACAACAACAACAACCATCTGCTCTTAAGATATTACACTGATAGGAATTCCTTCAGTGGCAGCAGTGATATCCGAAAAAAATCAGCAGGCCATCATCATATTCATAATAGTTGGTGTTCCCCAGGCTGTCTGACCGAACAGCCCCAAGGTCCCGAGCAAGGCCAAGCTACAGTAGGCCATAACCGAGCGCCCCCACAGAACCCTCCCTGCTTTACCACTAAGAATGCCCATGTGACCAAAGCCGCTCCCAGGCGAGGAGTTGAGGAGGGTGCGGAAATACCCGGGACACCGCAGCCCCACCCAAGGCACTGTGCCCCTTAACAATTATAAAGGGAAAGTTGAGGTGCAAAGGAGGAATGTGACTCTTTGGCTCCCAGTCTGCCAACCTCTAGGTTGACAGTAGAGAGGTCAATCCACGGAAGAGAAACCACCACTTGAGATCTAGAAAATATATACGTAAAAGGAACAGTCAGAGTAAGCTATGGGTATGGCAGAGAACGCTCAATTCTCACTCTGATAGACAGTCCATAGCCACTTTATAATAGTATTTTGCTTTTAGTATTTATAAGTCTTTTTCAATAATATGCCGTTTTCAGTGTTGTACCCTATATATTCCAAATATATAGCAAAAAACTCTTGAACATTAACGCTATAACTAAAACAAATGGCTGGAGTAATCGAGCTAACATTTCTACCATTAGTGAGGTGCCAGCCAGGGAATAGGTATGGATATTTAGAGCCCATGTATTCTAGCCCATTTGGAGTTACATAGGTTACGGGTCACGATCTCTGGACTACTAATTTGGAACATGGTATAGTTTATGAGTGTACACGATGTAAAAGCTTGTGGTACAAATTTGAGTAAACAATTCTGTCACATTTAGGAAATAGTTTGTAACTTTATATTTATGTTCATGCCCAAATGAGTGTTTTCCCTTATTCGAAAGTCATTGTCTTAGACTTAAGGGGAGATGGGCCGGTTTTCTGGACCACTTTCTCCCTCATGTTTAGCCCCATTAGTTTTCAGATGTTAAGATGTTTGTCCCATAAGTTAGTCAATTTTAAGACCTTTCGCTCCATTTCATCGTCAATATTTAGACCTTTCGTGCTATTTAGGTGTCGAATTTTTCTCTGGCGAACGAGTGAGCCTGTAATGTTGGAAGAAACGGCCTTCGGCCGGGACATTTTCTACCGAAAAATGTACAAATTAATCTAGAAGGGGAATCTAATGGATGTTTTTTTTAAATTTGATGCAGGTCTAGGGAGGAAACTAGACAAATAATTAATACATGCAAAAAGTGAGAATATTAAGGGGAGACAGACCGTTTTTCTGGACCCCCTTCTCCCTAATGTTGAGCCCCACTAGTTTTGAGATTTTAAGACGTTGGTTCCATTAGTTTGGATATTTTATGACCTTTCACCCCATTTCTTTGTCAATATTAGGACCCTTCGTGCCATTTAGTTGTCCTTAAGTCCATCATATTAGCTAATGGTGAACCAGCTTCCTGTGCAGGCGATTGTACAGTCACATATAACATTTCGTGGATCCCATATATTTTTCTTTATGCAATTATGTCGTATCTGGATTAATTTTAGAATGGATGATTTTAGAATGGAACTTGCTTATCAGTAAATAGTATACTGTATATATAGTAAATAGTAAATAGTAAAATAGTAAATAGTAAAATAGTAAATAGTAAAATACTAAATAGTAAAATACTAAATAGTAAAATAGTAAATAGTAAAATAGTAAATAGTAAATAGTAAATAGTAAAATGGTAAATAGTAAAAGAGTAAATAGTAAAATAGTAAATAGTAAAATACTAAATAGTAAAATACTAAATAGTAAAATAGTAAATAGTAAAATAGTAAATAGTAAATAGTAAATAGTAAAATGGTAAATAGTAAAAGAGTAAATAGTAAAAGAGTAAATAGTAAAATAGTAAATAGTAGAATAGTAAATAGTAAATAGTAAATTTTTAGAATGGATGATTTTAGAATGGAACTTGCTTATCAATAAATAGTATATATAGTACAGGTAAATAGTAAAATAGTAAATAGTAAATAGTAAAATAGTAAATAGTAAATATAAAATAGTAAATAGTAAAATAGTAAATAGTAAAATAGTAAATAGTAAATAGTAAAATAGTAAATAGTAAATAGTAAATAGTAAAATAGTAAATAGTAAATAGTAAAATAGTAAATAGTAAAATAGTAAATAGTAAAATAGTAAATAGTAAAATAGTAAATAGTAAATAGTAAAATAGTAAATAGTAAAATAGTAAATAGTATATATAGTTTTGTAGTTAATGTATGTACAAATTGTGTTCATAAATTCGTCCCCAGAGATATACTTCCATAATTAGAAACAAAGTGAGGTCCACGATTTTTTTAAGAGTGACTGTACCTCTGAGAAGATAGCAATAGCAATAGTAAGCTCAATAGTTGATAATCCAGATGGTTTCACCGACAGTTGGGCGAGAAATATGTGATTAAATGACACCCAACTTGATAGAAACTCTTATTGTGTTACTGGATACTGGAGAGATTTGACGAAAATTGCCAAAATAAATTGTTGGAAAAATCTCGTGTCTCCACCTTTCGCTTATTCTTGCTGGCACATTTAATTGACTCTTTTTCACTCCTCCCGACAGTCCCCCTCACTTTTCATTGTTTACGCGCCTCCTCATCTCTCTCTCCCCTCCTCTCTTCTCATCTCTCACCCACCCTCTCTATCTCCTTCTCTCTCTCTCGCTCTCTCTTTCTCTCTCTCTCATCTCACTCTCCTCCTCGCTCTTCACTCGTCGTTCCTCTCTCTCTCTCTTCTTCTCTCTCCTCTCTCTCTGTCTCTCTCTCTCTCTCCTCTTTCTCTCTCTCTCTCTCTCTCTCTCCCTCATCTATCTCTCTCTCTCTCTCTCTCTCTCTCTCTCTCTCTCTCTCTCTCTCTCTCTCTCTTGTATACGAACTTGCAAGAGAGTTCGCTTTATCAATTTGTTCGAATGCCGACCCGTGGTAATAACGTTCTTGACATTGTACTTGCAATAAAAGAAGAATTGATAGAGAATTTGAATGTTGGTGATGAATTCAGTAACAGCGACCATCGTACGATAACTTTCACTTTAAAGTTTACTAGTAACGAACCAAATAGTAGCATCGAAAAAGTCCCTAATTTCAAGAAAGCAAACTTCCATAAACTTAGAGCTATGTTTAAAGAAACTGACTGGAGCTTTTTAATTAACAATAACGACATAAATACATCTTGGAAGTTATTCGAAACCACTTACCTAAAAGCAGTGCAAGACTGCATACCATCGAAAATACGGCGTCCAGGCCATAATAATAAGCCCAAATGGTGGAATAAAGATATTTCAAACTGCCTGCTTGCTAAAAAATGTGCTAATGATAGATTAAAATCCTCACAAAATGACGAAGAACGGGTGTGAAATTTGTAGAGCTACGACGCAAAGCCAAAAAGTTAATTAAGCAAAGTAAAAAGACCTTAGAGTTACATATTGCGAATCAAAGTAAAACAAACCCGAAAGAATTCTATAGTTATATCAGAAAGAAAAAAGTAGTTACTTCAACTGTTGGACCGTTAGTCGATGAAAAAGGAGAATACACCAAAGACGAAGTACAAATGAGTAATGCCCTCAATACCTTCTTTGCATCAGTTTTTACAACAGAAGACCTCAGTGATATCCCTACACCATCGCCGATTCAGATTGATAATTCAGATGCGCATAGCAATATCACCGTTACAGAGAGAGAAGTATTGAATTGTTTAGATAAACTCAAGGTAAATAAAACGCCTGGACCTGATACAATCTCGCCTAGAGTTCTAAAGGAAGCTAAGAATGAGCTCTCCAAACACTGACTTACTATTCAATAAATCCTTGCAGTCTGGAACTATGCCTGATCAGTGGAAGCTAGCCAACGTAACACCGATATTCAAAAAAGGCAGCAAATCCCTACCCAGTAACTATCGTCCAATTAGCTTAACCTCAGTTGTATGTAAAATGCTAGAAACGGTCATACGAGACAGACTCGTAAATCACTTGGAGGAAAATAACATACTTAAAGATACTCAACACGGCTTTCGTAAAAAACGTTCCTGTTTAACAAACCTCTTAGACTTCTTCCACGATATCCTCACCTCTACGATGAGAGTAAAGCTTTAGATATTATATACCTTGATTTTCAAAAGGCCTTTGACAAAGTTCCCCACAAACGTTTACTGCTAAAACTAAAAGCGCATGGAATACAAGACGGTGTGTTGAAATGGATAGAAAATTGGCTCAGCAACAGAAAGCAAAGGGTAGTCATAAACGGTTAAGGCATCTAAATGGACCAATGTAAGTAGCGGGGTACCCCAGGGATCGGTACTAGGACCAATTCTCTTTCTAATTTACATCAACGACATAGATGAGGGTCTCACCTGCACAATCTCAAAATTTGCTGACGATACAAAAATTGCAAATAGCGTACTCTCAAAAGAACAAGTTGACGATATGCAACACAATCTAGATAAATTGTCATGTTGGGCCCAAATTTGGCAAATGAGTTTCAATGCGGATAAATGTAAAGTACTACATGTCGGATACCTAAATGAGAAAGCAAGCTATTCGCTGAATGGCACTCAGCTTAAGAATGTAAACAGAGAAACTGATCTGGGAGTAACAATATCGAGTAACCTAAAACCGAGTCAACAATGTTCAGAAGTTGTTAAGAAGGCAAACAAAATAATTGGCTTTATAGGCAGGTCATTTGAGCATAAATCCAAAGAAGTTATCCTAACCCTTTACAATTCCTTAGTCCGCCCTCTTCTGGAATACTGCGTTCAATCCTGGTGCCCTTATTACCAAAAAGATATAAACAAGCTAGAACGAGTTCAACGTAGAGTTACCAAAATGATACCTAGCCTAAAGAACAAACCATACGAAGAGCGTCTTAGAGAATTAAATCTATTTCCTTTAACCCAGCGCAGATTAAGAGGCGACTTAATTCAAGTGTTCAAAATCATCAAAGGCATCGACAATATGAACTGTAAGTAAGTACTTCACTATCGACCAATCTAATTACACGCGGGGAAACGGTTGCAAAATTATTGGTAAATCTTTTAACTCGCACGAATCTAAGAATTTCTTCTTCAATCGAGTTGTCAACTTGTGGAATGGGCTTCCCCGAGACGTTATAGACTGCAGCACCGTTGATTCATTTAAATTCCGCCTAGACAAATATCTCGCATCAAACCCGCGACTGACTGCGTTTGTAAATGAATAACTTTTATCCTCCCCTCAGTTACTAACCCATATGTCCCCTACTACTTCCTAGTCCTGCCACGTTAGTGGCAGGGCAGTAGTTCCCTTTCCAATGTTCCCTTACCCACTCTAAACCACTGTTTGGACACTTGATCCTCAGTGTTTTGGAGGACAAGCAACCTAGAAGGGTCACTAGATCTGTTGTTGCTTGATTTCCTTTGTACTCCTTTGTACTTTGTACTCTCTCTCTCTCTCCCTCTCTCTCTCTCTCTCTCTCTCTCTCTCTCTCTCTCTCTCTCTCTCTCTCTCTCTCTCTCTCTCTCTCTCTCTCTCTCTCTCTCTCTCTCTCTCTCTCTCTCATCTGTGTGTGTGTGTCCCTTTTGAGCGCGGTAATTGTTTTGAGGTGGACTCCCACTCATTTTTCTCCTGCACAATACGTGTTAGCTTACCGAGGGTCCTGCCTTGTAATGTGTTTAAGGGGAGGTTTTTAGTTCATTACCTTAACCTCCATCAAACTTAATATTAAACACCCTTGACACCCTTTCAAGATAAATTTGTAAATTTTTCGGTAGAAAAATTTCCCGGCCTAAGGCCGGTTCCTCTTAAATTGCAGGCTCGCTATCGCTCGCCAGGAAAAAATCGACACCTAAATGGGACGAAAGGTTTTAAAAGTGACATAAATGGGGTGAAAGTCCTTAAAATCGCCAAACTAATGGGGTGAACGTCTTAAAATCTTAAAAGGAATGGGGCTAAACATGAGAGAGAAAGGGGTAAATAAAAAAATCCCTCAAGTGGAAATCTCCCCTTAATGTTTTCAGGCAATCACACTTAAATCCTGCTGTAAGATATATTTTAATTGCATGTGTTTTGTTTTCTTTATGTTTCTCCTTTTTTCTTTTCCGAACCAATGAAGTTGTGTAGAAAAACTGTTAGCGGGTACACACAAACACACTTCTCGTGAAAAGACAACATCGTAGAGTATAAACAAGAAAAGAACACCACTGGCCTTGTTCTGAGGCATCAACACACACACACACACACACACACAAACACACACACACACACGGTAGCCTAGAGCACTGAATCACTGTACAACGAAACACAACTACCCAATACGCCCCAAATAAACTTAGCCTCCTATGCAGATGACATAACACTCACATGCACACACCATGACCCAAAAAGAGCAACAGATCTCCTTCAACCCTATCTCAACACATTACATGGCTGGTGCACTACAAACAGACTTAATCTAGCCCCAGCCAAATCCACCGCAACCCTGCTCACAAGTTGGACAGGAGAACACGAATACATCCCTCAACTCACCATAAACAACACACCCCTAACACATACACACACACCCAAAATCCTAGGAGTAGCATATGATACTCATATGACATTCAAACAGCACACCACAAACATTAAAAAGAAACTGACACCCAGACTTAACGCCCTCAGGTCACTTGCTCACACAAAATTTGGATACAACAAAGAAACTAGCACCACAGTATAGAAACAATACATAAGATCAGTGATGGAATACGCAAGCCCAGCCTGGGCTTCTAACCTAGCTGAAACACATCATAAGACCTTATTCACATATTCAAAACAAAGCCCTGAAGATCATTACAGGCTGCACAGCTACTGCACCCACAGATCACCTACATCAAGAAACCAAAATCCTCAAAGTCAAAGACCATCTGGACATGAGAGGCACTCAATTCCTGGCAGCAGCCTCCACGAACCAGACCACCCACTAAACTACATGGCAACACACCCACAGACACCAAGAAATATCAAAACAACACCCAGCACACGGTATCACACACAATTATTGTCCTCTCTCCCTCCCTGCCCACCCCGAACCAACTTCCAGAAGCACATCCATACTTATCTCTCACCGATCCATCCACTACCTCACAGACCACACGCAGCTGCATGCACGCCCTCCCGAAATCCGTCCTTCCGAATCCTCCCTTCCTCGCGAGGACAGAGTCCACCTGGCCAGGCTGAGATGCGGACACCATCCAGCTCTCCTGAGCTATCAGAAGCGACTGGATGACTCCGTTGTCGACGCCTGCCCGGGATGTAACACAGCACCCCATACCATTAAACACATCATAGAAGACTGCATTTCACACAACCACTTACGCCAACAACACAATCTACACTCAATGAGAGCTCTGTGGGAAAGCCCGATCGTGGCCATGGCCTTCCTCAGGGACTCGGGGCTGTTCGGCCAGGCAGCTTAGGGAACAACAACAACAACAACAACAACAACAACGAAACACACACACACACACACACACACACACACACACACACACGGCCACAGTAGCCGAGCGAACTGAGTCACTGTACTCTCGTCGCTTGGCTCAGGTACCGTGGGTTCGAATCCAACTACCTGCGTACCAGCTTTCTGTCAAAAACTGTCATGGCTATGATAGCTAAAAGGGGTGTTGGAGATACTTTGTAGCTCTATAAGGGAACCCACTTCGCTTTTTTTCTCTTTATCTCACTCTCTCTTTGGCTTGTATCCATTCGGCCCCATTCAGCCTACTGTTTTAAGACGCTCACCCCCATCCAGGTGTTAATATTTTCCTGGCGAGCGGTAGCGAGCCAGCATATATATATTTTTGTTTTGACAGCAAGCTAAATTTGTACATTTTTCGATAGGAAAATGTCTCCAGCGAAGCCGGATTTCTCCATACAATGCTGGCTCGCTATCGCTTGTCAGGAAGAATACGACACCTGGATGGGGATAAACGTCTTAAAACAGTTGGCTGAATGGGGCCGAATGGATACAAGCCAGGGAAAGAGAGAAAAGGAGAGAAAGATAAAAAAAAGCTGGTGACCCCCCTTAAATACACTTAAAGGGGTACAGTCTCTGTCAATTACCTCATTAACCACCAGGTTAGGTATGGAAGCGCCACTTCGGGGTTCCACTTGGTTCCCTGCCCAGATTCTATCCCCTCTATGGGTACGTAAGGCGCTGTTGTGGCATCCAATGTGGAAGTCAATCTGTTGACTTCTTAGAATAAGTTAGGTTGAGGAATTATGTATTTTCAGCCACATTGGTTTCCGGCTCGAAATAAACCGATTATTACTCTAATTAGTATTAGTATTCATAGTATTATAAGTAGTAGTGGTAGTCTTCTTCTTCTTCTTCTTCTTCTTCTTCTTCTTCTTCTTCTTCTTCTTCTTCTTCTTGTAATGATAGTCATACTACTTGTGGTGGTGATGATGATGATAATAATAATATTCAAAACTAAAACCTAAGCTATACCACTGTTCACTCTACCCCTATCTTCTACTTCACCTTCCCTGTCCAATCACTGAGAAATGTCCTCTTAGCCTATATCACATTGTTACATGATTGGTTCTTGGATTAAGGGAGAGTATGGCAGGGGTGAGAAACGAGGCCATGAGTGTGGGGAGAGGAGAGTGTGGGGAGATGGGGAGAGGAAAGTGGGGGCAGAGGAATGAGGGTTTGACTGTGGGGGAGAGGGGTAGAGTGTGGGGGAGAGAAGGAGAATGTGGGAGAAGAGAGAAGTGAGGATATGAGTGTGGGGGGAGAGTGAGAGTGTGGGAGGAGAGATGAACGAGGATGTGGGGCTGTTCGAAGAGGGTGGATTGTGGGGAGAAAAGAAGAATGGGGGGGGGGGAGGGAGTAGGGGTTTGACTGTGGGGTGAGGGGGAGAGTGTGAGGAGATAGGTAGGGTGTGGTGTGTGGGGGTAGGAGAGGGGGGGGTTGGCTGTGGGGTGAGGAGATGGGTAGGGTGTGGGCGGGGGGAGAGGAGTGGGGGGTTTGACTGTGGGATGAGGGGAGAGTGTGAGGAGATGGGTAGGGTGTGGGGGGGGGAGAGAGGAGTGGGGGTTTGACTGTGGGGTGAGGGGGAGAGTTTGAGGAGATGGGTAGGGTGTGTTGGGGGGAGAGAGGAGTGGGGGTTTAAAGGGGGTCGCCGTCTTTTATTATCTTTCTCTCCTTTTCTCTCTTTCTCTGGCTTGTATCCATTCGGCCCCATTCAGCCAACTGTTTTAAGATGTTTATCCCCATCCAGGTGTTGATTTCTTCCTGGCGAGCGATAGCGAGCCAATATTGTATGGAAAAGTCAGTTTTCGCCGGAGAAATTTTTCTATCGAAAAATGTACAAATTTAGCTTGCTGTCAAAACCAAAACATATATATGCTGGCTCGCTACCGCTCGCCAGGAAAATATTGACACCTGGATGGGGGTAAACGTCTTAAAACAGTAGACTGAATGGAGCCGAATGGATACAAGCCAAAGAGAGAGGGAGAGAAAGCGAAAAAAGCGCGGTGGGCTCCCTTAACTGTGGGTGAGGGGGAGAGTGTGGGGAGATGGGTAGTGTATGGTGGGGGGAGAGAAGAATGAGGGTTAGACTGTGGGGAGAGTGTGGGGAGATGGGTGAGGTGGGGAGATGAGTAGGGTGTGGTGGGGGGAGAGAGGAATGGGGGTGAGACTGTGGGGAGATGGGTGTGGTGGGGAGATGAGTAGGGTTTGGTGGGGGAGGGGGAGAGAGGAATGAGGGTTTGACCATGGGTGAGTGTGGGAGCAGAAAATGAAGGCTTAGGCGTGGGGAAGTGAATGTAGGGAAAATTAATGAGGGAGGGAGAGGAAGGAATGTGGGAGAGGGCTACCATAAAATATGACGGTGGGGGGAGAGAGAGAGAGAGAGAGAGAGATAGATTAAACAAAACACTCCCTAGACCCCTCAAGATAAATTTGTATACATTTTTCGGTAGAAAAATGTTCCGGCCGAAGGCTGGTTCTTCTTAAAAATACAGGCTCGCTGTCGCTCGCCAGGAAAAAATCGACACTTAACCCCTCTTTGGCGGGACCGGACTTAAGTCAGTCTAGAGAAGAAAGGACTATGTGACGGGGACCGACTTAAGGCGGTGTGCAATTTTGAGCAATAATTGGCTCTGAGAGAGAGACGAGCGGTGGGAGGAGCGTAGGTTGGCTCTGACCGTTCGGCACGGGTCCCGCGCGCGGCAACTGCCGTCCCCTCCACACACATCCACACTCACTACCTCGCTACACAGGGAATTATGTAAGGAAATTACCGTATTTTAGGGATTTTTCCTTCGTCTTGCACGATCGTTGCAAGAGAACGCGTGGTCGTAGAAGGATGGTTCTGGTGTCATTGGAAAGCTCAATTATCGCCCTTTCAGGGATACATAATTGTATTACACTCTGGCTCTTGTTTATGCATGAAAAAGAGCTCGGAAACAAGGTCTTTAGGGTAAAACTACCCGCTTGAAGTAGTAGAAGTTACTGACGGGCCCGCTCGTAAGGCGTTAAATAGCACGAAAGGTCTTCAAATTGACTAGGATATGGGACGAAAGGTGGTATATATCACTGGAAATGAAGAAAACTTGTTTAGATATGGCTGATTCCAATAATTGATCTAAATATAATTGGTGCCGAGACATGACTTATTTGGTGGCTGTATCTCCCGCGTGTGATGAAAGGTGAACGTAATGTGGGGGATGGGCTGAGACAGGTTATCAATGTGGGGGTGGGGGGTGGGGGGCGTCTTTAGTTCATCATAGCTTGCCCTATCTTTTATTTCCTGTTCAACACTCTCTCTCTCTCTCTCTATATATATATATATATATATATATATAATTTATCTAAGGGAGGTGTGTCCGGGTGGTCTAAGCCCTGGACTTGTAATCTTGATGACTGATTCTATTTCCTGTTTACCCGAGTGAGATATTATTGGGAGTCAATTCGTGTTGTACTTTACCATTAGCCACCTGACAGAACAAAGAAACAAACACCCCCTAGACCCCCTTCGAGATAAATTTGTATATTTTGCGGTAGCAAAATATTCCGGCCTCTTAAAATTACAGGCTTGCTATCGCTCGCCAGGAAACAGTCGACACCTAGATTTTTTGTTTCTATGTGAGTGAGGGAGGCAAAGGGCAGAACTGCCTATAGCGAGTGCCTCCCCCAAAGTTTGAAAGAGTGACAGGGCCAAAATCAAGGGACGTTCGAGCCAAAATGCCTGGACACACGGAGTTTGAAGCAATTTAAGTCATAGGAAGAGGGAAAGACTGATTCTGGGAGAGAGCTCCAGAGCTCAGCTGTTGAATAGAAGAAAGACTTAGAGTAACGTTTCACTCTTGGGTTGGATAGTTGCAGAGTAGGGGTGGGATTGTGTTGCAAGACGGGTACCACGTGCCCTACGTAAAGGAGGTGGTATACACTGGGAAAGCAATGAGGAACACTGATTATTATAGTAGCGATAGAATAGCGAGAGAGATGCAACATTGCGGCGAAAAGAGAGATTGCAGAGAGTTGGTGAGTGGACGGGAGTTAATGATACGAAAGGACTTCCTTTCAATTTTGTCTAGGAGAGCGGTGTGAGAGCAACCTCCCCACACATGTGAACAATACTCAATACAAGGATGCACTATGCCCCTGTACAGAGCAAGAAGCTGTGCAGGGGTAAAGAACCCCCTAAGGCGGTTGAGCACACCCAGCTTCTGGGAGGCTGCCTTAGCAAGACTGGTAATATGGTCCTTCCAACTGAGAGCAGAAGAAAAAGATACACCAAGAATATTGAGAGAAGATGAAGGATTGATTTTTGTATTGTTGAATAATAAGGGATAGTCCGCAGGGAGTTTTAGATGGAGAAATTGGGTTTTGGAAGCATTAAAAGTAACAAGGTTTTCTCTGCCCCAATTGGAGATAGTAGTTAGATTGACATTCTACTCTCCGGTTCTAAATAGGTTCTAAAATATAAATGACTGGTACTTTAAAGAACTAATTACTGAAATTATTTCTAGGGAACATTAGGGCAACTGAGTAGAGGTCATTTGTCGTCATTATAGTCAATTATAGCCTAAGTGTGTGTAAAAAGCGTAGTGTAGTCGTTAACGTATGAGAGAGAGAGAGAGAGAGAGAGAGAGAGTGAGAGTGAGAGAGAGAGAGAGAGTGACAGATTGAGAGTGACAGAGTGAGAGTGAGAGAGAGAGAGAGTGAGAGTGAGTGAGAGAGAGAGTGAGAGTGAGAGTGAGAGAGAGAGAGAGAGAGAGAGAATAGAAGCAGTAAATAATATATAAACAAGAGTATTGGAACGTAAATGAGAATAAGAGAAGGAGAGAGAGAGAGATTTACATAGTTGCATAGATACACGGACTACACAGACTTTGCAGTCTCTACTAGGCAGTCCGGCCTTATATAAAAAACAAAAATAGCTGCTACCGGGTTTACTGCAAGGACAGTAACGCAGAGGGCTCTCTGATACAGACTTGACTTGATAACCTTTATTTACCGCCATACAGAGTGGAGAGAGAGAGAGAAAGAATTAGGACGAATGAGAGCTAGAGAGAGAGAGAGGGAGCCTTGAGGCGGTTGTAACCTTTTGAGAAATGTCCGCTTGTTCAATATTTCATTAACACTCGAACATGTCCAAGGTCTCTCTCTCTCTCTCTCTCTCTATCTCTCTCTCTCTCTCTCTCTCTCTCTCTCTCTCTCTCTCTCTCTCTCTCTCGCTCTCTCGCTCTCTCGCTCTCTCTCCACTCCATTATTGGTGTTGTGCAGGATTCTGCTATTGGTAATCTCAGTACCTCTTGAATACCCATTGGCATCCAGTAAACTTTGTAAGCTTCATTATATTGAAATATATAAATGTAGAATATATATTTTTTTATATCTGACTGTCTTATGGTATCCAATAAATAAATAGATAGATAAATAGATGCAACAAAATACATAAAAAAAATAAAAAAAAATAAAAAAAAATATATATGTACAGTATATATATATATATATATATATATATATATATATATATAGTTGAAATAACAGCAACCGTACTATAAAAAAAAAGGTATAATGTCATCGAAGGATCAGGAATAATGATGATGCAATCTTAATATTAGTCCCAGAATATCCAAAAAGGGCAGTTTGAAATTTAATCTCAACAGTCTAATTTATTTAACTCTTTGAATATAATATCACGCATTTATTTTCTTTGGTCTGGCTACTAATAGACGATTTCATTCAAATTAGGAAAGACATGAAAGTCTGAGGGTTAGTTTAGAGTTTTAGACAATCTTGACCCTTATAATTACCACAGATCCTTCCTAAATTGTATAGAACCGTCTATTGATGCTGCTTAATGTTCATAGGGTTAATCTAAGAGCCGACTACATCATCACTCGTAATGGCTTTGTTCATTGGTTTGGTTACGGTATTAGATAACTTTATAGGAATCCGGATTGTCTCGTTCTCGGTGGTCTTAAGGGGGTAGGGTATATTTTGTGTTCATTATATAAACAATATATATAATTTTGTTTTTTTAGATATATTTATTAGTTTCCTCGCTATACTTCCATCAAACTTTAAAACAAAACAAATACAAAATCACCCCTTAGACCCCCTTTAAGATACAGTTGTACATTTTTCGGTACACAAATGTCATGGTCGAAGGCCGGTTCCTCCTAAAATTATAGGTTCGCTATTGCTCGCCAGGAAAAAATCGACACCTAAATGGCACGAAAGGTCTTAATTAGGCCAAAGAAATTGGGTGAAAGGTCTTACGATCGTCAAACTATTGATCCGAACGTCTTAAAATCTGACAACTAATGGGGTTAAACATAAGGGAGGAGAGGGGCCAGAAAAAAACATCCCCCCTTAAGGGGGGTGTCCTGCTTTTGTCTTTCTCCTTTTCTCCATTTCTCTGGTTTGTATCCATTTGGCCCCATTCGGCCTACTGTTTTACGAAGTTTATCCCCATCCAGGTCTCAATTTCTTACTGGTGAGCGGTAGCGAGCCAGCATATTTTTTATTTTGGTTAGACAGCAGGCTAAATTTGTACATTTTTCGATAGAAAAATTTCTCCGGCGAAGCCGGATTTCTTCATACATTGCTGGCTCGCTATCGCTCGCCAGGAAGAAATCGACACCGAGATGGGGATAAACGTCTTAAAATAGTTGGCCGAATGGATACAAGCCAGAAAAAGATAGAAAAGGACAGAACAAAAACAGGTCCCCCCCCTCCCCCTTAAGGCGGTGTCACACGAGCGTATTTTGGCAAAGAATAGCCTGACAGCTTTAATATTTCAGTTATATTTGAATACAGCTACCTAACATAAGGTACACTCGCATGCCATAGTCTCTAGCCCACTCAGAACTATTCGTGGACTTCACCTGTTTCTAATTATGGAGGTATATCTCTGGCAACGAATGTATGAATATAATTGTATATACATCAACAACAAAGCCATAATATATGACATTTATTGACAAACAAGTTCTATCCAAAAAGTCAGTCCAGATAGATACAATTGCATAAAGAACATCTAAGGTAGCCGAGTGTACCTTCAATTTCATTTCCGATGCCAATGCGAAATATCCTGGAAATATCACGATAACAAAAATATTGCTCATTGATGATTGCTGGAAAAAACGCTCGTCTGACACTGGCATACATAATTCATCTGTTTAATAGTAACACTTGTAATAATATAAGCACTTTTTCCGGCAATATATTGGAGCAATTATCGTCAGGTAACTTCTAAATTTAATTTCATTAGTATTAAGGGGAGGTTTTTAAGTTTGTTCCCTAGACCTCCATCAACCTTAAAATAACACCCCCTAGACCCCCTTTCAAGATCAGTTTGTACATTTTTCGGTAGACGAATGTCCTGGTCGAAGGCCTGTTCCTCTTAAATTTCAGGCTCGCCAAACTAATGGGGCGAACGTCCTTTAATCTCAAAAGTAACGGGGCTAAACATGAGGGAGCAAAAAATCCCTCAAGTGAAAATCTCCCCTTAAGCCACCAAACATAGCCTACTTTCAGTCTAGTTTCCGATACCAATGTAAAAAGGCCCCGAAATATGGCGAGATAAAGCTTACTCGTAAAATAGTTACAGGAAATAGCTCTCGTGTGACATCGCCTTAAGGGGGGGTGACCTGCTTTTTTTTATTTCTGTCCTTTTCTCTCTTTATCTGGCTTGTAACCATTCGGCCCCATTCAGCCAACTATTTTAAGACGTTTATCCTCATCTACAGTAGGTGTCGATTTCTTCCTGGCGATCGATAGCGAGCCAACATTGTATGAAGAAATCCGGCTTCGCCGGAGACATTTTTCTATCGAAAAATGTACAAATTTAGCCTGCTGTCAAACAAAAATAAAATATATGCTGGCTCGCTACCGCTCACCAGTAAAAAATTGACATCTGGATGGGGATAAACGTCTTAAAACAGTAGGTTGAATGGGGCCAAATGGATACAAGCCAGAGAAAGATAGAAAAGGAGAGAACCAAAACAGGTCACCCCCCTTAAGCTGCCCATCCTTCACGTATTTATTTACCACCTTTTGCCTCATTGATTGATGTAAGAAAATATGGGTTGAAATTTGTTATCCGTGGGCCTCTTAACCCTAATTGGTCCGACGTCTTGTGGGTTATTATGATAGTGTAATATGTGATGTAATATGATAGTAGATATGTGTTTGATGAGTATTGAGGATTATGCTTGACCCAGCTACAGTATTGTGCAATGTATTATAGTTTGTGCCCGAGGGCAACAAAATCGCCTTCCCAGACTTCCTTCAAACTAAAGAAGTGCCCACCTAAACTAAATTGTAGGCTACAATTTTCGATAGAAAAACGTCCTGGCCCAAGGCCGATTTCTTCTAAGCCACATGCTTGCTATCGCTCGCCCAGAAGAAAACAAAACAAACATAAATCGATACCTAAATAGGCTGAAGTTTTTATTATCGCTAAGCTAATGGGGTGAAACGTCTTACATTTCCAAAGTAATGGAGCGAAACAGAGAAGGTCCAAAAATATCGCCATTTGACCAAATAGAGCTAAATGGGCTGTACATTTTCACACGTGTTTACTGTTTGACTCATCCCAAAAGGTAAAAATAGCTCGATTGTTGAAGTCTTTGTTGAGTTATGAGATAAGAGCGTAGCACAATATCTGCTCTACCTGGAACAATTTTCACATATGTTGCACGTATCTCTTCAGTAGAGGAAGGATGGCCAGAATTGGGTGAAGTGATGCAAATTTGTGAATATAGAAAGAGCTGCGGAGAGGGGCACACCGAAGAATATGCCATTTTTTCCGGTGCCTTTTTTCCTATAACCTTTTTCCGGTGCCTTTTTTCCTATAACCTTTTTCCGGTGACTTTTTCCTATAACCTTTTTCCGGTGCCTTTTTTCCTATAACCTTTTTCCGGTACCTTTTTTCCTATAACCTTTTCCGGTGACTTTTTTCCTATAACCTTTTCCGGTTACTTTTTTTCCTATAACCTTTTTTCCTATAACCTTTTTCCGGTGACTTTTTTCCTATAACCTTTTTCCGGTGACTTTTTTCCTATAACCTTTTCCGGTTACTTTTTTTCCTATAACCTTTTTTCCTATAACCTTTTTCCGGTGACTTTTTTCCTATAACCTTTTTCCGGTGACTTTTTTCCTACATTCCCGAGAAATACATGGGATCAGCTTCAACGATCTGAGCTCAAATTTAGAACCTTGACAAATAAAGCAATCCAGATCATAGCTATACCTGGAAAGTCGCTAGTACTGTAGGTCAAGAGACTGACTCCGTACCTCTTATCGATTACTCGGTGTATAACGTGTATGCCTGTATGTCTGTATTCCATAAAGTTAGTCCCTGAGGTGATGTGAGGTGCAGGAACTAATGAGCGTCCTGAGTGGAAGCCGTGCCCCTGGAGCTTTGATTGATCAGGGCAGCCATCAGTCTCCCCCACCCGCCTCACTGTCAATCTGTAGTCGTTTATCACACAAGCTCTACCCTGATGGTCTGAGTGTCTGGCGGGATTACTGCTTCATGAGAGAGATAATGTGTGTGTGTGTGTGTGTGTGTGTGTGTGTGTGTGTGTGTGTGTGTGTGTGTGTGTGTGTGTGTGTGTGTGTGTGTGTGTGTGTGTGTGTGTGTGTGTGTGTGTGTGTGTGTGTAATAAATAAATAAATAAATAAAATACAGTAATTGTCTGTTTATTGTTCATTGCAGCCCTGAGGCTGAAAATCTACAGAGTTTTTCTTAAACCTAGGTAGCCTACAATACAATACTTATTCTACCTTAACTACGAGGTCACATGCGACCTTTGGCGACCGTGAGGTGCCTGACTTCCCACCAAGTACATACGCAGATGCACTTTGTATTGGTGAGAAGTACGTGTAGGCTAACAAATGCTGTATGTGTGTATGTGGGTATGTGTGCGAGTGGGTATGTGTGTGTGTGAGGGTGGGTGTGGGTATGTGTATGGGGGTGGGGGTGGGTATGTGTGTGTGTGTGTGGGTGTGTGTGTGAGGGTGGGTGTGGGTATGTGTGTGGGGGTGGGTATGTGTGTGTGTGGGTGGGTGTGGGTATGTGTGGGGGTGGGTGTGTGTGTGTGTGAGGGTGGGTGTGGGTATGTGTGTGTGTGGGGGGGTGGGGGTGGGTATGTGTGTGTGTGTGGGTATGTGTATGTGAGGGTGGGTGTGGGTATGTGTGTGTGTGTGGGGGGAGGGGGTGGGTATGTGTGTGTGAGGGTGGGTGTAGGTATGTGTGTGTGGGTGGGGGTGGGTATGTGTATGTGTTCAAGTATGCTAAAAGGAGCTACGATGGATATGTAAGTCGGGGGCACACGATCGATTTTTTTTTTCGGCGACTTCTCATCAGTATTGGCACCTGTACTGGCATTGCTTTGATATATTCATCTGAACTCTTATAACACTTGAATACAAAACTTTCCAAACCAAAGATGGCGAAAACAGACACCAGTGAAAAGTGGTTGTGTGAACCTGCCTTTAGTATCTCAGAAACCTTGCAATCCATTACAGAGAAACACTAGATGAAATTAAGGAACACCCCGTTCTTAACATTAATCATACATTACAAACCCCAATGTACTTGAATAAACTAATGAAAACATATGGTTCTCCCGAGATTCGAAATCGGGACACCACACCCAGAACATACTGTAAACATCTAAACCATTACACCACCAACACAGTTAAAGGTTAAGTACACGATCACGATAAATATCCATTTGGGAGCGGTCACCCTTATTTGGGACAGGTTGAATGAGAGCAAACTTTCTGAAAAAAGGGAAGACATTAAGGGTGAGACAGAGACTACCTGCCTAGGCAGGGAGTCAGCACGGAAGTACAGTTTTTGAGTACAACAGAAGGAACACCGTCCGGACCGTACGCCTTCTTAGTATTAAGCCCAGAGAGGTTAGAAAGTACATCTTTAGAAGAGATTAGGATATTAGGCATAAGTAGGAGAGAGGGGGGTGGAGAGGGAGGAATGGCACTGGAATCATCAAGGTGGAGTTTCTAGCAAAAGTTTGAGCGAAGAGTTCAGCGTGTTCAGTGTGTGTGTGTGTGTGTGTGTGTGTGTGTGTGTTTGCGTGCGTGCGTGTGTGTGTGTTATAGTTTGCTTCCTAGGCCTCCATCAATTTTAAAACAGAATATCCCCGGAACCCCCTCCGAGATCAATTTGTAATTTTTTTCGGTAGATGTCCCAGCGTAAGGCCAGTTCTTCCTAAAATGTAGGCTCGCATTTGCTCGCCAGAAAATTAAATCGACACCTAAATGGTACGAAAGGTCTTAGAATCGCCCAACTATCGGGTCGAACCTCTTAAAATATGAAAGCAATGGGGCTAAACATGAAGCAGAAGGGGTGTACCAGCTCCCCCCCCCCCATTAATTCTCCATACCTTAGTTTTGTTAGTATATACTCTTATCCCCATACTTACCATGCTCTGGCTTGGACATTTCTTATATCAATAGATGCACTAAGTTACCTTGGAGAAGTGTAGAAGTGGGACTCAAAAAGTAAATATATAGATATAATATTTATTATAATAATAATTATAATAATAATAGGGGGAGACAAATATATTTATTTATAATAATAATAATAATAATCATCATCATCATCATCATCATACTAATAATAATAATATTAATTTGTGTGGTAGAACTCTTGAATGCCTGGTGTTCCTGCTGTGGGAACCTGACCCCGTTGACCTATACCCCCAAATGATGAATATGTCCGGGGCTCATACAAATCCCGAGTCATCTGTTACCTCACTTATATTAATGAGGGCTAGCCAAATATACGATCATGTCACAGCCGCTCATATTATACGATCATGTCACAGCCGCTCATATTATTGCCAGTGTTTCACCGGCTATATTTTAATGACGATACACTTTAATTTTTTTTTTTTTATATTAAATAATTTTCACACTTACTATCAATACTAAAGATCGAAAAATATTACATACTACTATACCCTGTTCCAAATAGGTATGCCCGAACTCTTGTACAGTCGCGCTAATAAGTGATGTTTCGGCACCAAGTATGTTTTGATCAATAATTGGTATCAGCAATATCTAAGCTTCATTTCTTCATATCCAGTGAAATATACAAACATGTTCCTACACTTACCCACCCTACAACATCTGACAGACATTAATACAGCACAGAGCAAGCCAAACGTAATGACAGCCGGGACATGACTTATTAGCGCGACCGTACATTAACCTCTATAACTCACAAACAACTGGAGTAATCAAGCTAATCATTCTGCAACGGATGCAAAACCATTTTTAAGGCTTTTTATAAAATCAATATATAAATACAAATATAGTTAAGCAAATTATAACGATGAATTAAAGCTATTCATATTTGTCTTTCCAATCCCCATTCTAGTTTATGGTAAATGTAAATGGACCTATAATATATTATTTTTAAATCATCCTAATGTGACGCACTGTGCATATTTATTAGCAAAGACAAAATTATCTAATGGTAGATTCTCCAAACTGACAATAAACATTACGTATATATGTTTTTCTAAGCTTGATGGAGGTCTAGCGAGGAAACTAAGAAATAATGGAATAGGCCCTACATGAATTCATAGAAAAAAAAAAAAAAAAAAAAAAAAAACGGCCCATCTCCCCTTAAGAGTGAACTGCTACTGTCAAACGTTCGTGAACTCTTGCAATTTTCTTTATGTAATTATATCCATTTATATTGATGTGCAGATACAATCAGCTATATACAAAGGAATACAAAGGAATACAAAGGAATACAAGCAATAACAGACCTAATGGTCCTTAGGGGAGCCCACCTCGCTTTTTTTCTCTTTTTCTCCCTCTCTCTTTGGCTTGTATCCATTCGGTCCCATGCAACCTACTGTTTTAAGACGTTTACCCCCATCCAGGTGTGAATATTTTCCTGGCGAGCGGTAGCGAGACAGCATATATATATATATATATATATATATATATATTTGTTTTGACAGCAAGCTAAATTTTTACATTTTTCGACATAAAAATGTCTCCGGCTAAGCCGGATTTCTCCATACAATGTTTCAATTCTCTACAATTCATACAATTCTCGTTATCGCTCGCCAGGAAGAAATTGACACCTGGATGAGGATAAGCGTCTTAAAACAGTTGGCTGAATGGGGCCAAATGGATACAAGCCAGAGAAAGTGAGAAAAGGAGAGAAAGATAAAAGAAAGCAGGTGACCCCCCTTTAACAGGCTGCTTGTAAACAATAAAACAAAAGAATAATAATACAGAAATAAAGATTGCCACAAAACATCAACTGGAGGGCTTCAGCTCCAGAAGAACTGTGGTCAGAAAACGAAATTATAATACAGTGCACTATTTACGATACTGATACGGTTACATAATTATAATACAGTGCACTATTTACGATACTGATACGGTTACATAATTATAATACAGTGCACTATTTACGATACTGATACGGTTACATAATTAATACAGTGCACTATTTACGATACTGATACGGTTACATAATTATAATACAGTGCACTATTTACGATACTGATACGGTTACATAATTATAATACAGTGCACTATTTACGATACTGATACGGTTACATAATTATAATACAGTGCACTATTTACGATACTGATACGGTTACATAATTATAATACAGTGCACTATTTACGATACTGATACGGTTACATAATTATAATACAGTGCACTATTTACGATACTGATACGGTTACATAATTATAATACAGTGCACTATTTACGATACTGATATGGTTACATAATTATAATACAGTGCACTATTTACGATACTGATGCGGTTACATAATTCGGGCACACACGCAGCCAGTCGGGGATTCATGGCAAGATATTTATCAAGGCGATATTTAAATGTCTAGACTGTATAGCACTCTACAACATTTCTAGGCAATTTATGCCATGCATTGACCACTCGGTTCAAAAAGAAGTGCGTCGCTTCATGTGAATGACACGCCTTTCCGGCAATTTTGTAATTGATAAATGTTTAATTATGCCTTTACTGATGTGTAGCTGATTTGATCTGAACATCAATCTAAGTGGATATATTTGATCTGAACATCAATCTAAGTGGATATATTTGATCTGAACATCAATCTAAGTGGATATATTTGATCTGAACATCAATCTAAGTGGATATATTTGATCTGAACATCAATCTAAGTGGATATATTTGATCTGAACATCAATCTAAGTGGATATATTTGATCTGAACATCAATCCAAGTGGATATATTTGATCTGAACATCAATCTAAGTGGATATATTTGATCTGAACATCAATCTAAGTGGATATATTTGATCTGAACATCAATCTAAGTGGATATATTTGATCTGAACATCAATCTAAGTGGATATATTTGATCTGAACATCAATCTAAGTGGATATATTTGATCTGAACATCAATCCAAGTGGATATATTTGATCTGAACATCAATCTAAGTGGATATATTTGATCTGAACATCAATCTAAGTGGATATATTTGATCTGAACATCAATCTAAGTGGATATATTTGATCTGAACATCAATCTAAGTGGATATATTTCTATTAAGAAAATCGCAAGAGTTCACGAACATTTGTCAGTTGCTGTACAGTCATGAACCATAATACCTGCACACCAATTTGAATCTTTTAATCTTGAAAGCCAAGCTGTGAACCCTCTGGGATATAACAGAACATTGGCTTGTCTCGCTTGGGTTCGATACAGAGTCAAATGGGTATGCAGGTATTATGGCTCATGACTGTACATGCAAAAGACTGTCACCAATATATTATTTCGGACACATCAGGTTGACAAAAAGGAAACTAATACCCTCTATCATCCTGAGTCCCTTCTATGTAGTATGTATGTATGTATGTATATACCCAGGCACATACCCCATTGCTGGGAGTGGTCGACTCAAGACAGAGCCCGAACAGAAACTTTTAAAGTTCCAATTCGTAGGGTCCGGGACCACTTTCGTGTTCCCTCGCCCCTTACTCTGTCTAGTTGAGTAGGGACATTTTTACAAGGGGAGAAGAATTTCTTAGCCTCCTGCCCCCAGAAGGAAAAGTAGGACAGCAAATGAGACAGACAATAGTAATTTTTATTATGTTCGCAGTTACAATTACTCACTGCAGTTCTAATGTTTTCGTTGAGAGTGATATAATGGTCAAAACAAAGTAATTTCACGTGCCACCTGAGTCTGACGTTAATATACTCTTTGCTTAAGGGAGCCCACCTTGTATTTTTTTCCTCTCTCCTTCCTTCTCTGGGTTGTATCTATTCGGCCCCATTCAGCCTACTGTTTTAAGACGTTTATCCCCATCCAGGTGTCGACTTCTTCCTGGCGAGCGGTAACAAGCCAACATATTTATTTAAACTGTTTTTGACAGCAAGCTAAATTTTTACATTTTTCGATAGAAAAATTTCTCCGGCGAAGCCGGATTTCTTCATATAATGCTGGCTCGCTATCGCTATCGCTATCGCTATCGCTCGCCAGGAAAAGAATTGACACCTGGATAGGGATACACGTCTTAAAACAGTAGGCTGAATGGGGCCGAATGGATACAAGCCAGACAAAGAGAGAAAAGGAGAGAAAAATAGCAGGTGACCCCCCTTAACTCAATAACCACTTCCTCTTTCTGACTCATGTTGTAGGTTTGACCTTTCTGACGCATGGCTGGTATATCGATCTTTTATACCGCCTAATTCGCATACCGGTGATTGTTCCGTGTGAGGCCTGAGTGGGATGCTTAACAAGTATGTAGGCCTATTCTGATATAATATTGTTGACACTAATAGTATTTAATTTGCAATCCGATTTTTTTATTGCAATCCGTGAACAACTGAGTTTGCCAGTCATAGTTTCCTCCCAATATATGATTCTTGTATAATTATATGAATTTTTCAATAATGTGATCCTCCCTCTGCTTTTCTCTCGTACTATAGTCGGTTATATTTCAGATGGCGATAAATATAATCCTTTAGTAACGTATACTCGATATTGGATGGCAAAACATAATACAAATATGTTTTTTGGGTAATACTAAGACCAATTTTTCGTAATTAACACCATATTTCGTTATCATTTTGATATAGTTGGATAATCAAAATGTGGAGATGGCAATTTACCGTCACCAGGAAAGAAGTAGACTATAAATTATATCCTCTTTGTGACACTTTAATCTTCTTCCAATATATAAACCTACAATAGCTCTAATACTTTTATCTCAACATCTACTGTATTTCTGACACTGGTAGTTCGCTTCCAATTCGCTCATTTTGGCAGTATTTTTTTCCTTCTAATATTTCATTCCACGCTTTCTATAATAATCTTCTTCAGTCACTAATTCTGGCACCTACAGTATATTGTCCTTCTGATATTTTGACTATATTTGCTGCACGAATTTATCAAAATGTCATTGATATGATTAATAGCAATTTAAGGTTAAGGTACAGAGCGACATTTATTTATTATATTATTATTGCTATATATGAGTATATTATATTATTATTGCTATATATGAGTATAATTGCAAACAAACCATACAGCCTTAACTTATCCTTTCATTAGTTAGTCTTTTCATAGAGTATGGGTACAGTACATGATTAGATTAATATCCAGTATTCGATAAATGGATATCAATCGTGGTGATGTGCTGTTCTTATAACTGTCTTGATGGTGTAATGGTTAGAGCGTGTAAGTTCTGTATGTGATATCCTAGGTTCGAATCTTGGGAGAATAACATGCTTTCATTAATCTGATTTGGGGTCTTATTGGCATTAATCTATCTATCAATCTATCTATCTATCAATCTATCTATCTATCTATCTATCTATCTATCTATTGCCTGACGCCGTGATCCTCGAAGGGGTGGACACGAACAAAACGCCCCCATGCACCTCTGTCCCCAGTCAGTCGACGCCCCTCCTCCCAACCAGCGCCGCCTTCACTCATATACTTCTTCACTCCATCCTTCCAACTCTGTCTCGCTTTACCTCTCCCTCTCTGTCCTTCCACCTCGCTCTCGTACATCCTCTTAATCATTCTCTCGCTTTCCATACGTATCATATGGCCGAACCATCTCAAGGTGTTCCTTTTCACACATTCCAGTCCATCTACCTCCACACCACACCTCCCTCTTACTTCCTCATTCGTCTGTCTATCCCTCCATGTAACTCTGCACGCATTTCTCAAGTAACTCATTTCCACCCCTCTCACTCTTGGTCTGAGTCTCTCCACCAACGTTCATGCTTCGCTGCCGTAAGTCAATGTCGGGATTACCACATTATCATGCAAGCACTTCTTTACTTCCATGCTGACCATTTCTTGTTGCTGCTTTCAACGTTCCTACAACCCTCTTAATTCCCTCCTCTTCTCCCTCACTTCTTCATCCATACTCTCATGTAAAACAATAATTATATTTCTGTGTTTGGCATATTGGTCTAATATCCCAATTACAAGTACTTATGTAACGGTTATTTGTGAGTGCAGGTGTACATTCTGGTATGTAACTAGAGGCCACAGCACTTTATATAATTATTGAGGGGGAAGGGTCTATTTTGATGGTCGATTATTTCATTTATTTATTATTTTGTTAGTTTCCTCCCTAGACCTCCATCAAACTTTAAAAAAAAACCATCCAGTTGATCCCCCTTCTAGATAGGATTTAAAAAAAAATCGGTAGAAAATTATTCCGGCCGAAGGCCAGTTTTTCCAAAATCACAGGCTCACTTACGTTCTCTAGGGAAAAAATCGACACCTAAATAGCACGAAAGGTCTTAATATTGACAAAGAAATGGGGCGAAATGTCTTAAAATCGACAAACTAATGGAGCAAACATCTTAAAATCTGAAAATGTATGGGGTTAAACATGAGGGAGAAGGGGGACCAGAAAAACCATCCCATCCCCCCTTAACTAAGCCATTACATGTTCGTGCCCCCTGGATTGACAATAATATGTATTATTACATGTTCGTGCCCCCTGGATTGACAATAATATGTATTATTACATGTTCGTGCCCCCTGGATTGACAATAATATGTATTATTACATGTTCGTGCCCCCTGGATTGACAATAATATGTATTATTGCCATTACACCGTCACGGACCCGGGCTACTATATGATTACCCGTGATTGCCATATGAGCCAATGTAGTTGTTTGGAAGTATGTGAGAAGTTATCGATGATTGTTATCACCGCCCACAGTCGCTTGACAGGGCAAGTAAATGCCAGTTTTCTAATAAGGATATAATACCGTACAATATATTGTAATAAATTATAATATCTTGTATATAATTGATTGATTGTCTATTTATACCCACATATGGGCTAAGACGTTACAGTAATTATTCGATACAGCAAAATAATGTAATTTAAGCATTAACAGGAGAGGAAATATAATTCAAGGAAGTTGTATGACGAACATATGAGGTATATACTTGATTCATTCAATCGGTAGATTCAGAACTTTGCACAATTTGTTATATACCGTCTTGGTGGTGTAATGGTTAAGGTGTCTAAAATCTGTGTGTGATAACCCGGGTTCGAATCCTGGTGGATCACATATATGCTTTCATTAATTTCATTGGAGGTGTTTGGTGTTGTGGTGAAATTAATACAAAATTGAATATATATATATATATATATATATATATATATATATATATATATATACTACAGTCTAACATATTATATTATATTATATAATATATGATACACATATACTATATTATATCCTTATTGAAAACGAGCGTTCATTGCCTTCTCAAGCGCCCGTGATCCGCCAAACGAAACGTGCATACAAATATGTGAGCGTCATTGTCTGTCTGTCTGTATGTACTGTTTATTGGTTTGCTTGTTTGTAAGCGGCATTTAAACAAAGTCCATGAACGTATTTAGATGAAACGTTTATGTATCTCTCGTTTTTTTTGGTAGATTTATTTATGGGGAGAAGGATACCAGGGCACCCGCCCCCGATCCCCTTTAGCCGACTTCTACGTCTCCGGAGAAAAGCGGTGGTGGAAATTTCTCACCCCTCCACCACAGAGGAGGCTACCTGCACCAGAAAGTGGCTTGTGAATAGTTGAGTGAACACGTGGTCATTTGGAGGAAGGGGTCGGGCGCAAGTTGGACTAGATAATAGTCCATCAGGCGCCTGGCCCGGGGAGACGATTAATATGAAGGGTGCGCCTGGAAGTGTGGTGGGAGGGCTTGTGGCTTTGGCTCCGCTGCATGTCTGCCTGCCGAGATCGGAACCTCTCCGGGTGGTCGGGGGCCGGGGGAGTGCTGGAGCGACCTTGGTGGCCCTGGTCTCTAGGTCTTCTCCTGGGTGACCTAGATGTGTGTAAATTTGTGTTTTTTATCTGTGTTTGTTTGTTGTTTTATGTTGTTTTTGTGTTTTCCCTGTTCTTGCTCTGTCTTGAGTCGGCTACCCCCAAGAAATAAAAAAAATAGAATGAAATAGAAAATAAAAATAAAAATAGGAAAAATGGGGATTGTGCCTGAGCATATAGATAGATAGATAGTTTATGTATACCTTTTGTTACAACTATGAGTTCAATTTTACGGTGTATGCCACGAGCACCTTAGGCGAGAGGTAGCATCATTATTGAGTTCCTTCTACTTTTTATACCGTATAGTAAATTGTTTCTCATGGGTAGCACTTTCGACTTGCAATTGAAATGTGTAGATTGGGCAGTCTCCATACGCTCTATGCCTTTGTTCACTTAGCAGTATATAAGAACCTGGAGTTAGTGAATATGTGTGACGTCTCATATTATGTACCGGTACCAATCTACATATTTATTGCCAGAACGTCTTATCCTCGAGGGGTGGCCACAAATGTCCCGCCTCCATGCACCTCTGTCCTCTGTCAGGTGGTGTATCTCTTTCCACTCAATACCGCTGTTATTCATATACCTCTCAAGTCCATCCTTCCACCTCACTCTCGGTCTGCTCTTCCCCTCTGCCCTTCCAGATCATTCTCATATACTCTTATTGGCTTTCTCTCATTTGCCATAGGCTCCACATGGCAACCACTTGAAGGTGTTCCTCTTCACCATATCCACATCCACTCCACAATGCTCATGTACTTCCTCATTCGTCTGTCTATCTCTCCATGTGACTCTACATGCACTTCTAAAGTAACTCATTTCCACCCCTCTCACTCTTGATTTATGTCTCTCCAACAACGTCCATGCTTCATTCCAGTAGGTCAATGTAGGGATTTCCACACTATCATGCAGTGACTTCTTTACTTCCATGGTCACCACCCTATTCCTTGTCAGTGCTTTCAGCATTCCTGCAACCCTCTCCGCCTGTTGTGCCCTCTCTCGAACTTCATCCTCTTTACTCCCATCTGTACTCAACACAATGCCCAAACACTTAAATGAGCTGAGATTCTCCATTATCTGACCATTCAACCTCACCTCACACTCTGTGAATGCATCTCTCTAAGACCATAACCTTACTCTTCACCACAATTACTTCCAGGTCCTGTTTTACACACATATCTCCAAACATCTTTACCAAACCCTGCAGATCCGACTCATTTAAATCATTGATCAGAACAGCATTATCAGCAAACAGTAGTACAGGCAGCTTCCGCCTACCATATGCTCTAAATGGCAATGGTGTGGAGTCTAGCGCTGCGGTCAGCCACAGCTTAGTGTAAGCCCTCACAACTTTACTTTACACCGTAAATATGCATGGTTGCTATTTTGTTGTTCAGGATCTACTACGTACCAGAATGCTTAGTACATATTATTTCTTTCCCACGAAGCTGCAGTTCAGTATTAGTTTAGTCGATACCGATATATAGAATCAAATGACATTTCCATCACATGATAAATATTTTTTTATTTTCGAATATAATGTTTGTTTGTAGCTGTAGTCATAGCAAGGGCACCTATATACAAGAGGGTAGTGTCAACTAAAGGGGGGGGGTGTATTTATGGGTCGATTTATTGTTATATATATTATTTGTTTTAGTTTCCTCCCTAAACTTCTATCAAGCTTAAACCAAAAAAAAAAAACATCCCCAAGATCCCCTTCTAGACAAATGTGTACACTTTTCGGGAAACATGTCCCGGTTGAAGGCATATTACTCCTATATTACAGGTTCGCTATCATTCGCCAGGACAAAAATCGACACCTAAATAACTTAATATTGACAAAGAAATGGGGCGAACGCTCTTAATATCGCCAAACTAATGGGCCGGACGTCTTAACATGTCAAAACTAATGGGGCTAAACATAAGGGAGAAGGGGAGCCAGGGAAACCACCCATCTCCCTTTAAAAATATTGCGGTTTTGGTTCCCTCGTTGGTCAAGTAATCTCGTAAATAGACCGAGGGATAGTTTACCTTTAAGGTCTACACCTTAACACTGCTCTTATGTCCGCTACCTGTATGTTACCATATTCCTACATTTATTATATTATTATCATGTTGCTCTATACAAACCTCATATTAATACTTTATCAACCAGATTATAGTCAGTATATATATATATATATATATATATATATATATATATATATATATATATATATATATATATATATATATATATATAATATATACAGTATATATATATATATATATATATATATATATATATATATATATATTGACAGAATGTTAATGTTATATTCTTTTTCATCTTTTGAATTATTTCTTTTCGTCTCCGCATATTCTAATGGCCATAACAAATGCGCTTTCTTAACGAAATAATAAGTCATGTTTGCTATATGAGCATTATTATACTCTCCCACTTTCCATAATTTGAATATGTGCAACATATGGTAAAATATGTGCAATATACTGTATGACAAAATATGTGCAACATATGGTAAAATATGTGCAATATACTGTATGACAAAATATGGTAAAATCGGTGCAATATACTGTGTGACGACAAAATATGTGCAACATATGGTAAAATCTGTGCAATATACTGTATGACTAAATATATGCAACATATGGTAAAATCTGTGCAATATACTGTATGACTAAATATATGCAACATATGGTAAAATCTGTGCAATATACTGTATGACAAAATATGTGCAACATATGGTAAAATGGGTGCAATAAAAGGTAAAATATTGCAATATAGGCAAAATCAGTGCATTATAAGGTAAAATCTGTGAAATGTATGGTCAATTCTGTACAATATATGGCACAATCTTCCCCAAGCATCATAATCCATAGCTTCACCTTTCAACCCTCTTACTAAACGTCAGGCGAGCATGTTTCCCCAATAACGCCTGCCTGTAAAACAACCATACTTGTTCCTGAGGCTCTCCTCCAACACTGTGTAAATTATCTATAGCAACATACTACCACATAATTTTACTACCACATAATTTTACTACCACATCATTACACAACCACATCATAACAACCAGACCCCTTCAAGCTAAATTTGTACATTTTTCGATAATTTTTTGTTATACTCTTCCTCGTTGATGTGAACCGAGAGAGCTGAATATTATTATATGATGTGAGTGAAATATGCGTTGACTAATGACCCTATATTCCGGTAAATGTATTGGTCCCCCCTGGAGGCAAAGGTCCATTGTGTTATGGTTAAGGCGAGGCTGATGGACTGATGAGGTTAAGGGGAGATGGGTCGTTTTTCTGGTCCCCTTTCTCTCTCGTGTTAAGCCCCATTTGTTTTGAGATTATTAAACGTTCGTTCGGCCCATTAGTTGGCGTTATTAACACCTTTCGCCCCATTTCGTTGTCAATTTTAAGACATTTCGTGCCATTTAGGTGTCGATTATTTCCTGGCGAGCGTTAGCGAGCCTGAAATGTTAAGAGGAACAGTTCTACCGAAAAATGTACACATTTTTCTTGAAGGGGGGTCTAGGGGGTGTTTTTCTAAGCTTGATGGAGGTCTAGCGAGAAAACTAAGAAATAAAGGAATAAATGAACTAATAGAAAAAAAAGGTCCGTTTGCCCTTAATTGGCACCGTGCCTTGGTGTCGGAGTACAGGCTCGGGCAATAGTCTGGGCGTACCTTCATAGCATCTACTGGGGTTATATGTCTAGTTTGAACACATCATAAACTTAATTGTCCATAAATATTTTTGTATATTCAACGTTTGTGCAATATGGTACAGAAGTATTGTTGTATTAAACCAACAGAGGACCGGTAAATGAATTATAATTTATAAATGTGGCACCCCCCCCCCCCTTCCTTTTTCCATAAATTGTACGTGTGAATAAATAATAATTGAAATAAATTGTACTTGTGAATAAATAATCATTGAAATAAGGGATAGAGGGGCGCACTAACTTCTTGAATGTATAGTACCTGAAGACAACATGGATCAGATTTTGTTGTTTTCAAATATCGCATCAGGGATAAAGAAGTTATTTCACAAGAAGCATAATGTACACCGTTGAAGTCAAATGAAAGGGGGGTGACCTGCGTTTTTTATCTCCTTTTCTCTCTTTATCTGGCTTGTATCCATTCGGTTCCATTCAGCCAATTTTTTAAAGACGTTTACCCCCATCCAGGTGTCGATCTCTTCCTGGCGAGTGATAGCGAGCCAGCATTGTATGGAGAAATCCGGCTTCGCCGGAATTTTTTTTCTATCGAAAAATTTACAAAGTGAGCCTGCTGTCAAAAACATTAAAAAATATGCCGGCTCGCTACTGCTGGCCAGGAAAAAGTCGACACCTGGATAGGGATAAACGTCTTAAAACAGTAGGCTGAATGAGGCCGAATTGATACAACCCAGAGAGAGAGGGAGAGAGAGAGAGAGAGAATAAACAAAACGAGGTGGGCCCCCTTAAAATTCTTGAACAGGAGAATGAATACATGTTTTTGGAATGTCAAGAAGGTTTAATTAACCCATTCAGTACTGGTGATATCCTAGACGATTATATTCAGCTTGGGAAGGACGTCTAACAATTAAAAGACTACAGCCTATCACAATTAATCCTTTTAGCTACTATATATCCTTCCTAAGCTTCACAAATTCGTCTAAACGTTGCTGGAATCAAATAAAGAAGACGTCGCCGGTACAGAAGGGGTTAATAGTAGTTTTAGACTTTGGAGGAGGCATTGAAATTTAAATGTGGGAATACATTTATTTTAATGGTTTTTAATGTGTTATTAAACATAAGCTATTGAGTATTATATGTATATGATCCACGGTACGTGACTCATGATAGCATGGATGGGGGAAACATATTACCATAGTAAGTTCGATTTTAAAGATACTTGAGACAAATGTAATCCATAGTATAACCATAAAGGTCGAGAGGATTTTCTTAAGCTTGGAAATATGATTTAGTGTTCACTAAATGAAAACACAAAAACATATACAGTATATATATATATATATATATATATATGAGTGTTAAGAGATCGCTAAAGATAAAATGCATTCACTTAATATGGCTTATTATGGATAAATACAAATAGTGATTACTAGTTTAAATTAACAACTAGGGCAGAAGTGTAATGGAGGAATTAACAACTAGGGCAGAAGTGTAATGGAGGAATTAACAACTAGGGCAGAAGTGTAATGGAGGAATTAACAACTAGGGCAGAAGTGTAATGGAGGAATTAACAACTAGGGCAGAAGTGTAATGGAGGAATTAACAACTAGGGCAGAAGTGTAATGGAGGAATTAACAACTAGGGCAGAAGTGTGATGGAGGAATTAACAACTAGGGCAGAAGTGTAATGGAGGAATTAACAACTAGGGCAGAAGTGTGATGGAGGAATTAACAATAGGGCAGAAGTGTAATGGAGGAATTAACAACTAGGGCAGAAGTGTGATGGAGGAATTAACAACTAGGGCAGAAGTGTAATGGAGGAATTAACAACTAGGGCAGAAGTGTAATGGAGGAATTAACAACTAGGGCAGAAGTGTAATGGAGGAATTAACAACTAGGGCAGAAGTGTAATGGAGGAATTAACAACTAGGGCAGAAGTGTGATGGAGGAATTAACAACTAGGGCAGAAGTGTAATGGAGGAATTAACAACTAGGGCAGAAGTGTGATGGAGGAATTAACAACTAGGGCAGAAGTGTAATGGAGGAATTAACAACTAGGGCAGAAGTGTGATGGAGGAATTACAACTAGGGCAGAAGTGTAATGGAGGAATTAACAACTAGGGCAGAAGTGTAATGGAGGAATTAACAACTAGGGCAGAAGTGTAATGGAGGAATTAACAACTAGGGCAGAAGTGTAATGGAGGAATGTAGCCAGTTTTGCTAACACGCGTGAAGCAAGACTACTGCAGTACTACTAAGTGGGTCAGTCTCGTAATGGTGGGTGGTGGCATTCAGGCAAACATTAAGGGGATCACCGTTTTTTTTATCTTTCTCTCCTTTTCTATCTTTCCCTGGCTTGCATTTATTCGGCCCCATTCAGCCAACTGTTTTAAGACGTGTATTTGTTTTCTTGGCGAGCGATTGCGAGCCAGCATTGTATGGAGAAATCCGGCTTTGCTGGAGACATGTTTCTATCGAAAAATGTACACATTTAGCTTGCTGTCAAAACAAAAATATATATATAGGCTATGCTGGCTCGCTACCGCTCGCCAGGAAAAAATATTGACACCTGGATGGGGGTAAATATCTTAAAACAGTAGACAAAATGGGACCGAATGGATACAAGCCAAAGAGAGAGGGAGAGAAAGAGAAAAAAAGCTAGGTGGGTTCCCTTAAGGCCATTCTTCTTATGTAGTCTATACTTTAGCCTCGTTTTCTGTAATCTTTTCTTATTTCACGTCTGCGTTACGTGGGTGTGACTATTTCTGGTTTGTGTGTCTCATTATTGTGTAGCTGTATGTTAGAATCGCCTTAATCGTTAGTGCTCTATATTAATTGACCTCTTGTGAGTGTGTGTCTGTGTGTGAGAGAGTTTCGTTTGCTCCCTAGACCTCTATCAAGCTTAGAAAATACCCCCAAGACCCACCTTTGGTAGAAAACATGTTTTGGCCGAAGGCCGGTTCCTCGTATATTACAGGCTTGCTGACGCTCGCCAGGAAAAAGTCGACACCTATATGGCACGATAGGCCTTATTATTGACAAAATAATTGGGTAGAAAGGTCTTAAACTCGCCAAACTAATGGTGCGAGCGTCTTAGCATCTCAAATCTAATGGAGGTAAACATGAGGGAGAAGGGTTTACAGAAGTGAAAGCCTGGGTTACCCCGGAACCCCCCCCCCCATTCTGTTACCGACCCATTCTGTACCGACGTTGTCTTTTCATTATGTTCTAAGTATTAGACAATTTTATTCATCTTAGGAAAGACGTCTTTTTATGTGTGAGTGAGGGTGACAAAAGGCAGAACTGCCTGTGACGAGTGCCTCCCCCTGAGTTAAAAGAGTGACAAGGCCAAGATCAAGGGACGTTCGAACCAAAATGCCTGGACACACGGAGTTTGAAGCAATTTAAGTCATAGGATGAGGGATAAACTTATTGTGGAAGAGTGTTCCAGAGCTCAGCTGTTGAATAGAAGACAGACTGCAGACTATCTCCATTAATCCTCTTAACTACCACATATCCTTCCTGAGCTTATAAAATCGTCTAAATATAGCTGAAAAAAAATAAGATAAGAAGGGGTTGAAATAGATAAGCTGGACTAGGTTAGGTTAGCCTAGGTTAGGTAAAGTTTGGCTAGCTTAGGTTAGGATAGTATAGGTTAGGTAAGGACAATATAGAAGTAAATAGATTAGGGTACCGGTAGGTTAAGGGGGGATGGGCGTATTTATTTGTTCACATAGGCCTATGTATTATTTTATTATTATTATTTTTTTTTTCATCCTTAAACCTCTATCAAGCTTAAAAAAACATCCGCCCAAGACCCTCCTTCAACAAAAATGTGTACATTTTTCGATAGAAAAATGTTTAGGCCGAAGATCGGTTCCTCTTAAATTACAGGCTCGCTATCGCTCGCAAGGAAAAAATCGAAACCTAAATGACACGAAAAGTCTTATTATTGACAACAACATGGGGCGAAATGTTTTAAAATCGCCAAAGTAATGGGCCGAACGTGTTATAATCTGAAAACTAATGGGGCTAAGCATGAGGAAGAAAGGGGACCAGAAAAACGACCCATCTCCCCTTAAGCCAAGTCAGATCAGGTAAGATAAATTAGACTAATTTAGTTAACCCTCTGAAGACTATGACGCATTTAGACCATATATTCTGGCTAGCTATCATTAGATGCTTTTATATAGCTTAGGAAAGATCTGTGGGAATGATAAGGGTGAAGACTATTTCAATTAACCCTCT
>CM064509.1:33429863-33474863 GCA_032716605.1 Paralithodes platypus
ACAAGATATATCTTCCACCATTACATAAAAACCCCTTTAATTACATTACGCATACCAAATATTTCCACAATAACGTTCCACCATGAACCTCTCTGGGCGGGTTTATGCTCATTACCATTTTGGGGTGCTCGTTCCCCCCCAACCCCCCAGGAGGCCCGTTATTTGGACAATCAATAAATAACTCGCCGCGGGTTTTTCTGCTTCTCTGATTTACGAGCAGTGGGGTTCTTTAATGGTGTTGTGGTGTGAGAGAGAGAGAGAGAGCAGGTGCTTGAATGGTGTTGTGGTGCGGGAGAGAGAGAGAGATAGAGAAAGAGAGAGAGAGAGGGTTCGAATCCATCAGAATCCTAAAGTTTTTTTCGGCCATAGCGACGGAGATAATTGTATCGTGGTTCCTCCCTAACCAAGCTGTTATCA
Source organism: Paralithodes platypus (assembly GCA_032716605.1). Taxonomy (NCBI): domain Eukaryota; kingdom Metazoa; phylum Arthropoda; class Malacostraca; order Decapoda; family Lithodidae; genus Paralithodes; species Paralithodes platypus. The sequence continues at coordinate 33,430,281 of CM064509.1, forward strand.
GCTTGTGTTAGCCTACATATCTTCTCACCAATACAAAGTATATCTGCGTATGTATTTGGTGGGAAGCCAGGCACCTCACGGTCGCCGAGGGTCGCATGTGACCTCGTAGTTAAGGTAGAATAAGTATTGTACTGTACCTAGGATAGGTTTAAGAAAAACTCTGTAGATGTTCAGCCTCAGGGCTGCAATGAACAATAAGCCGACAATTATTAGTATTTATTACACACACACATACACACACACAGACACACACACACACACACACACACACACACACACACACACACACACACACACACGAACACACAAGACCACCTTCGAGATCAATTCATACATATTTTATAAGAGAAAAATCCAGACCGAATGCTGGTTTCTACCAAACTACAGGCTTGCTTTCTCTTGCCAGGACAAACACATTAAAACAATTAAAATACAAAAATTACACCTTAATGGCACGAAAGGTTCTAATACTGACAAAGAAATGGGGCAAGCTGTCTTAAAATTGCCAAGCTAATAGGGCGACGGTCTTAAGGTCTCCTAACTAAGGGGGCTAAATATGAGGGAGAAGGGAGTCCAGATAAAACAAATGACTCCCCTTAACCCATTCAGCACCATGACGTAATTTTCATCATATTCTGGTTACCATTAGACGATTTTCTTAGAGCTTGTAAACTACCTATCCAACTCAAAATGGGTAAACACGATCTCAATAAACCATCTTAGTATCACAGGTCCTTCTTAAACTGCATACAATCCTGTAAACTTAAACCAGAATCAATGGTAAAAGGGCGTCATGGTGGTGAAGGGGTTAAGTGTGAGGCTATATGGAGGTGCAAGCAAGAGTATGAGGTTGAAATTGAGTGTGCGAGTATTTTCGTGAGTGCGTGTGAGATTAAGGGGAGATTTCCACTTGAGGGACTTTTTTTCTTGACTCCTTTCTCCCTCATGTCTAGCCCCCTTGCTTTTGAGATTTTAAGACGTTCACCCCATTAGTTTGGCGATTTTAAGAATTTACGGCCCATTCTGTCAATTTTAAGATCTTTCGTGCCATTTAGGTGTCGATTTTATCCTGGCGAGCGATAGCGAGCCTATAATTTAAGAGCAACCGGCCTTTGGCCGGGAAATTTTTCTACCGAAAAATGTACAAATTTATCTTGAAAGGGGGTCAAGGGGGTTACATTTTAGATTGCTGGAGGAGTAGGAAACATACTAAAAACCTCCCCTTAACCCTTTGAAGATTATGACGCATTTAGACAGTTTATTCTGGCTATCACTAGACGACTTCATACTGCAGTTTAGGAAGGAATCTGCGGGAATTGTAAGGGTAAAGACTATCGCAATTAACCTTTTTTGTTTCCATATATCCTTACTAATCTGAATAAAATCGTCTAATTGCGTAATTGGATCTTGAAAGAGTTAAGAGCACTGGAGTAAGGGTGAAGACTTAAGGGAGAAGGGTTTAGTTTTGATTGATTATTTCATATATTTATTGTTATTTTTATTTTTTTAGTTTCCTCTCCCTAGAGACCTCCATCAAACTTTAAAACACATCCCCAAGATCACCCTTCTAGATATATTTTTACATTATTCGGTAGAAAAATGTCCCTCCTTAATTACATGCATAGTGTCGCTCGCCAGACAAAAATCGACACCTAAATGACACGAAAAGTCTTAATATGGACAAAGAAATTGGGCGAAAAGTCTTAAAATCGCCAAATTAAAGGTCGAATGTCTTAAAATGTCAAAATTTAACATTTTCCTTCCAATCTAAGGAGGCCTGTTGTATCAGTACCCAAAACTACTGGCCACCACTCTACGTACAGCTATACCCTGTTCCATATAGGTAGGTCATACATTGTCAATCCTAGGCTATATCACTCAAAAGGGGCTAGAGCAAATGGGCTGTAATCTGCCACACCTATTCCCTGGCTGAGCCCTCCTTAATGGTTGGAATATTAGGTCGCTTACTCTAGTCGCTGGTGAGTTATAAATGTTAATGTTCAAGAGTTTTGGCCTACATACTTGGAACAGGGTATAGTACTGTTTGTCATGTACAGTCGCGCTAATAATTCATGTCCCAGCTGTCATTACGTTTGGCTTGTTCTGTGCTGTATTAATGTCTGTCAGATGTTGAATAGTGTGGGTAAGTGTAGGAACATGTTTGTATATTTCACTCGATATGAAAAAATAAAGCTTAGATATTGCTGATACCAATTATTGATCAAAACATAATTGGTGCCGAGACATCACTTATTAGCGCCACTGTACAGTGCCTAATTATTTAACACTTGTCATCATTTATCGCTACACTATTTAGATTACTCACATCTTTTTTCGAGTCTTCTAATAGCTAGTTATACCAAATTTCTAATAAAATAGTTTAACTTTGAAATTTATCCTCACGTTTTTTTTTCTCGGGTCTTCTATTTGCTAGTTATACAAAAATGTGTATAAAATAGTGTATCTTATTTCAAATTTATCCTTACATGATTTTTTTCGGGTCTTCTACTTGCCAGTTATATCAAATTTCTACACAAAAATAGTGTACCTCATTTCAAATTTATCCTCACATGTTTGTAGTTATACACAATTTCTTATAAAATAGTGAATCTTATTTCAAATGTACCCTTTTGACCATTCATACAGCTTTTCTACACATCCAAGGTCTGGTGTTCTTTGTGAGTACCAAGCCAGTGTGTGAAGGTGCATGAGGGTTTGAATGAGCTGTAGGTGAGCGAGTGTATTGATGTAAAGGTAATGGCACACGAGCGCTTTTGACAGCATTTTATTAAGAGCAAGATTATGCTCACAATATTTTGGGGCTTTCTGCCGTATTCTTAGACGTGTGGGGTGGGTGTCATCCAGCCCATAATGAACGAAGGTATTGGAATTGCGTGTTAATCAATGAAAGAAAACTTGAAAGTTTTAAAAGCTAACAATATATTTCGTCTTATTTCGTTCATTGAGGAGTGGGGTTTTACGGTTGGGAGGTTTAAGAATACGGCTGTTTGTTTGACATAGGTATCGCGAACTAAAGGTGGTGTCACATAAGCAAATTTTCCATTATTTCTTACGGGCAATTGTAGTCTGGCATCTGACAAATTTAAGTTACATCATAAATCAGTTACCTACCTACCAACCTTCAGTCTAGTTACGATTCCAATAGTGCAGCTGATGAGGAACCATTTTTGGCCAAATTGTGCACTTTGTGACTAAAGCATTATACTTAGTACACAGATACTAGGACCCAATGGGAAAAAATTATAAGGTAGAGGGAATCTGCATCTTCATGCTGGTGCCTGTGGCAGCCCCTTTTCAATTAATGTCCATTAGAGTTCTGAAACACTGATTTTTGCCCCAAACTGTATACCGTGATAGAGATGTCAAACTAGTCTCAAATGACTCGTCTGGACAAGGGAAACAAATTATATTCAGACAATGTTTGGCTAATGTTGACCGTTTGACTTGTACTGGATCCTGTAGTTTAACAAATTAGGGATAATTGGCAACATTTCTTAGCGAATTGTAGCATGATGATAAACTACAAGAGACTTTACAAGTCAAACGGTCAACATTAGCCAAACATTGTCTGAACATAATTTGTTTCCCTTGTCCAGACGATTCATTTGAGACTAGTTTGACAGGCAGCTTTGCTTCTTGTCTCCTTCATACATATAAGAACAAAATAAAAAATAAAATATAAAAGAGCTTTCTAGTGTGCGTGTGGCAGTGGGTCATGGGTGTCGACACATGGAAGTGGAATATATCGGAGCCTGAAGTATAGCTTGTGTCAATGACCATCACTATTTATTAAGCTCTACAAATGTGAGTGCTAGCAGTGTATTGGTGGCGTTGGCAAACAGAATATATCAGGAAGGTTTCGCAATGTAGGGGGGAGAGCATTTGTGATATAAACCGAATTAATACTGTACATTATATATATATAATGTATATATATATATACTGAAGGGAATAATAACACCAGCGTAGATAGGAACCACATCTTCATTCTTTATTTTAGCTTACGTTTCAATACAAGTCTTGTTAAATCATCAGAGCCTAAAGGGAACAAACAGAAAATAATATATTAAATACAAATTCATTATACTTATTTAATACAAAAGTTACGAAATCTTAGAAGTGAAATTGTTAAATTAAAATATATATTAGGAAAAGTGATAAAAGGGACGACCAAGTGAATCACATGTAGAGTTAAAAAATTAATATTATAATATAGATGTAGTGATACGAGTCTAAATATTCTACGAACATTGGCTAAAAAATATGTTAAGGGAAAAATATATCAAATAACCTATATTTCATTAAGGGGGGTCACCGGATTTTTTATCGTTCTCTCCTTTTCTCTCTTTTTCCCTGGCTTGTATCTATTCGGCCCCATTCAGCGTACTGTTTTAAGACGTTTACCCCCATCCAAGTGTCAATCCCTTGCATTATTCTACAGATATTTTCACAGCAATTGTTCCGAGGAACTTGCTTCAATTGTGCCGCCTCTCCACATCTTTCCCCGTAGAACTAGGGCAGCTGAGAGCGCCCATGAATTTACACTTTCTCCTCCACAATGCAGAACTTCTGCTTATCAGAATTCATTTATCCCCAGAGCTACTACTCTTTGGAATTCACTTCCCTCGAATTGCTTTCCACAAACTTACAATCAACAAATGTTTAAATCCAGTTGTTACAAACATTTTATGAATGGAGGATGCCTTTAGGCACATGGACCTTTTTGTTTTATCTGTGTTTTTCCTTCCTCCGTTCATTGTCTCTTAAAAAAAAAAAAAAAAAAAAAAAAAATATTTTCCTGGCGAGTGGTGGCGAGCCACCATATATAATATATTTGTTTTGACAGCAAGCTAAATTTGTAAATTTTTCGATAGAAAAATGTCACCGGCGATCCCGGATTTCTCCATAAAATTCCTGCTCGCTATCGCTCGCCAGGAAGAAATCGACACCTGAATGGGGATAAACGTCTTAAAACAGTTGGCTGAATGGGGCCGAATGGATACAAGCCAGGGAAAGAGAGAAAAGGAGAGAAAGATAAAAAAAGCGAGGTGGTGTCCCTTAAGAATATTAGCGTTTATAATGGTTAACAAAGTATGTTATTAACGAATGTAATGTCTATAATTGAAATATAGATCATACCGGATAGATGAACGATAGATACTGGATAAAATCGATGACGACTGAATAACACAAATAGACACGCAAATCTAAACAATGAGTTGGTAGAAATTAATGATATCCACCAAAATCAGATTGAAGTGACATGGAAGAACGCAACAAATATACCATATTGAATATACGATAAGGACATTATACCAGAATGCTGGAATTAACCCATACAGTACCAGGGACGTCTATTTCATCGCATTCTGGCAACTATTAGACGATATTATTCAGCTTAGGAAGGACCTGTAGCAATAATAAGGCTTCACACTATCTCAACCAACCCTTTTAACGACCACAGATCCTTCCTAAGCTGCATAATATCGTCTAAATATAGCTAGAATATAATATAACACACCTCGCTGGTACTCAAAGGGTTAAGCTAACATAATATAAGAATAAATGAAAGTCAAATAATATAATGAATTGTAATTCCTTAATTGTAATCGTATGAATTAAATACACTGAACATTACGGGGAAATCAATAGGGCACACATACAAAAAGCAAATGCTAGATCTAACTATTAACAATAATAGATAGATCTCCCTCATGTTTAGCCCCATTAGTTTTGATTTTTAAGACGTTAGTTCCATTAGTTTGACGATTTTAAGACCTTTCACCCAACTTCTTTGTCAATATAAGGACCTTTCGTGCCATTTAGGTGTCGATTTTTTCCTGGCAAGCGATAGCGAGCCTGTTACCGCATTGTTTGGTAGCAAATTTATCTCGAAGGGGGGTCTAGGGGGTGTATTTTGTTTAAAGCTTGCTGGAGGTCTAGCGAGGAAACGAATAATAAATAAATACATAAATATGTAGATCCAAACAATACCTGCTGCCCCCTTTAAGGTTGTCTGACATGTTATAATCACTACACACACACACACACACACACACACACACACAAATAGCCACTAACGGGATGAGGTAAGGGTGTAAGGTGGGTAAAGGGAGGAAAGAGGGGGAGGGAAGGAGAAAGGAAGGAGAGGAGAAAGGGAGGAGGGGGGGGGGGGGGGAGGAAAGAAGGGAGGGAAGGAGAGGAGAAAGAAGGGAGGAGGGGAGAAAAGAGGGAAAGGAGAAAAGAGGGAGAGGAGTAAAGTAGGAGAGGAAACAGAAAGAGGGGAGAGGAGGAGAGGAGGAAAGAAGGAGAGGAGAAAGGGAGGAGAGACTTGGAAAAGGAGGGTGGGGGGGATACAGATGGGGTGGTATAATAGAATGAGAGGGATATGGGGGATTATATGATGATGTAAGAGGAAGGAGGGAGTGGAAAAGGGCGAGGGATGCGGAGGAAGGGAGGGAGATGAGAGGTAGGGAGGGAGATGGAGGTAGGTAGGGAGGGAGATGTAGGGGGGTAGGGAGGGAGATGAGAGATAGGGAGGGAGATGGAGGAGGTAGGGTAGGGAGGGAGATGTAGGTAGGTAGGGAGGGAGATGGAGGAGGGTAGGGAGGGATATGTAGGTAGGGAGGGAGATGAGAGGTAGGGAGGGAGATGGAGGAGGGTAGGGAGGGAGATGTAGGTAGGTAGGGAGGGAGATGGAGGAGGGTAGGGAGGGATATGTAGGTAGGGAGGGAGATGAGATGGAGGAGGGTAGGGAGGGAGATGTAGGTAGGTAGGGAGGGAGATGAGAGGTAGGGAGGGAGATGGAGGAGGGTAGCGAGGGGGATGTAGGTAGGGAGATGGAGGAGGGTAGCGAGGGGGATGTAGGTAGGTAGGGAGATGGAGGAGGGTAGCGAGGGAGATGTAGGTAGGTAGGGAGGGAGATGAAGGAGGGTAGGGAGGGAGATGTATGTAGGTAGGGAGGAAGATGGAGGAGGGTAGGTAGGGAGATGGAGGAGGGTAGCGAGGGAGATGTATGTAGGTAGGTAGGGAGGGAGATGTATGTAGGTAGGTAGGGAGGGAGATGAGAGGTAGGGAGGGAGATGGAGGAGGGTAGGGAGGGAGATGTAGGTAGGTAGGGAGGGAGGTGAAGGAGGGTAGGGAGGGAGATGTATGTAGGTAGGGAGGGAGATGAGAGGTAGGGAGGGAGATGGAGGAGGGTAGGGAGGGAGGTGAAGGAGGGTAGGTATCTAGGGAGGGAGATGAAGGAGGGTAGGGAGGGAGATGGAGGATGGTAGGTAGGTAGGGAGGGAGATGAAGGAGGGTAGGGAGGGAGATGTATGTAGGTAGGGAGGGAGATGGAGGAGGGTAGGGAGGGAGATGTAGGTAGGTAGGGAGGGAGATGTAGGTAGGTAGGGAGGGAGATGGAGGAGGGTAGGGAGGGAGATGTAGGTAGGTAGTACAAAGGAGTACAAAGGAAATCAAGCAACAACAGGTCTAGTGACCCTTCTAGGTTGCTTGTCCTCCAAAACACTGAGGATCAAGTGTCCAAACAGTGGTTTAGAGTGGGTAAGGGAACATTGGAAAGGGAACTACTGCCCTGCCACTAACGTGGCAGGACTAGGAAGTTAGTAGGGGACATATGGGTTAGTAACTGAGGGGAGGATAAAGTTATTCATTTACAAACGCAGTCAGTCGCGGGTTTGATGCGAGATATTTGTCTAGGCGGAATTTAAATGAATCAACGGTGCTGCAGTCTATAACGTCTCGGGGAAGCCCATTCCACAAGTTGACAACTCGATTGAAGAAGAAATTCTTAGATTCGTGCGAGTTAAAAGATTTACCAATAATTTTGCAACCGTTTCCCCGCGTGTAATTAGATTGGTCGATAGTGAAGTACTTACTACAGTTCATATTGTCGATGCCTTTGATGATTTTGAACACTTGAATTAAGTCGCCTCTTAATCTGCGCTGGGTTAAAGGAAATAGATTTAATTCTCTAAGACGCTCTTCGTATGGTTTGTTCTTTAGGCTAGGTATCATTTTGGTAACTCTACGTTGAACTCGTTCTAGCTTGTTTATATCTTTTTGGTAATAAGGGCACCAGGATTGAACGCAGTATTCCAGAAGAGGGCGGACTAAGGAATTGTAAAGGGTTAGGATAACTTCTTTGGATTTATGCTCAAATGACCTGCCTATAAAGCCAATTATTTTGTTTGCCTTCTTAACAACTTCTGAACATTGTTGACTCGGTTTTAGGTTACTCGATATTGTTACTCCCAGATCAGTTTCTCTGTTTACATTCTTAAGCTGAGTGCCATTCATCGAATAGTTTGCTTTCTCATTTAGGTATCCGACATGTAGTACTTTACATTTATCCGCATTGAAACTCATTTGCCAAATTTGGGCCCAACATGACAATTTATCTAGATTGTGTTGCATATCGTCAACTTGTTCTTTTGAGAGTACGCTATTTGCAATTTTTGTATCGTCAGCAAATTTTGAGATTGTGCAGGTGAGACCCTCATCTATGTCGTTGATGTAAATCAGAAAGAGAATTGGTCCTAGTACCGATCCCTGGGGTACCCCGCTACTTACATTGGTCCATTTAGATGCCTTACCGTTTATGACTACCCTTTGCTTTCTGTTGCTGAGCCAATTTTCTATCCATTTCAACACACCGTCTTGTATTCCATGCGCTTTTAGTTTAGCAGTAAACGTTTGTGGGGAACTTTGTCAAAGGCCTTTTGAAAATCAAGGTATATAATATCTACAGCTTTACTCTCATCGTAGAGGTTGAGGATATCGTGGAAGAAGTCTAAGAGGTTTGTTAAACAGGAACGTTTTTTACGAAAGCCGTGTTGAGTATCTTTAAGTATGTTATTTTCCTCTAAGTGATTTACGAGTCTGTCTCGTATGACCGTTTCTAGCATTTTACATACAACTGAGGTTAAGCTAATTGGACGATAGTTACTGGGTAGGGATTTGCTGCCTTTTTTGAATATCGGTGTGAGAGGGTAGGGAGGGAGGGTAGGGAGGGAGATGTATGTAGGTAGGGAGGGAGATGAGAGGTAGGGAGGGAGATGGAGGAGGGTAGGGAGGGAGATCGAGGAGGGTAGGGAGGGAGGTGAAGGAGGGTAGGTATCTAGGGAGGGAGATGGAGGAGGGTAGGGAGGGAGAGGGAGGATGGTAGGTAGGTAGGGAGGGAGATGAAGGAGGGTAGGGAGGGAGATGTAGGTAGGTAGGGAGGGAGATGAGAGGTAGGGAGGGAGATGTAGGTAGGTAGGGAGGGAGATGGAGGAGGGTAGCGAGGGAGATGTATGTAGGTAGGGAGGGAGATGAAAGGTAGGGAGGGAGATGGAGGAGGGTAGGGAGGGAGATGTAGGTAGGTAGGGAGGGAGGTGAAGGAGGGTAGGGAGGGAGATGTAGGTAGGTAGGGAGGGAGGTGAAGGAGGGTAGGGAGGGAGATGTATGTAGGTAGGGAGGGAGATGAGAGGTAGGGAGGGAGATGGAGGAGGGTAGGGAGGGAGATCGAGGAGGGTAGGGAGGGAGGTGAAGGAGGGTAGGTATCTAGGGAGGGAGATGGAGGAGGGTAGGGAGGGAGATGGAGGATGGTAGGTAGGTAGGGAGGGAGATGAAGGAGGGTAGGGAGGGAGATGTATGTAGGTAGGGAGGGAGATGGAGGAGGGTAGGGAGGGAGATGAGAGGTAGGGAGGGAGATGGAGGAGGGTAGCAAGGGAGATGTAGGTAGGTAGGGAGGGAGATGAGAGGTAGGGAGGGAGATGTAGGTAGGTAGGGAGGGAGATGGAGGAGGGTAGCGAGGGAGATGTATGTAGGTAGGGAGGGAGATGGAGGAGGGTAGGGAGGGAGATGTAGGTAGGTAGGGAGGGAGGTGAAGGAGGGTAGGGAGAGAGATGTATGTAGGTAGGGAGGGAGATGAGAGGTAGGGAGGGAGATGGAGGAGGGTAGGGAGGGAGATCGAGGAGGGTAGGGAGGGAGGTGAAGGAAGGTAGGTATCTAGGGAGGAAGATGGAGGAGGGTAGGGAGGGAGATGGAGGATGGTAGGTAGGTAGGGAGGGAGATGAAGGAGGGTAGGGAGGGAGATGTATGTAGGTAGGGAGGGAGATGGAGGAGGGTAGGGAGGGAGATGGAGGAGGGTAGGGAGGGAGATCGAGGAGGGTAGGGAGGGAGGTGAAGGAGGGTAGGTATCTAGGGAGGGAGATGGAGGATGGTAGGTAGGTAGGGAGGGAGATGGAGGATGGTAGGTAGGTAGGGAGGGAGAGAGAAGATGGTCGGTAGGGAGGGAGACGAAGGAGGGTAGATAGGAAGGGAGGGAGTAGGTAGCGGAGGGAGGAGAGCATGGTGGGATATGAAGGGAGGAAAACTGGGTGGGGAGGAGAAGAAACACGCGATAGGAAGGTGAGGAATAAAGGGGAAGAGTGTGCGAAAGAAACAAGGATTGGAACGTGGGTGGAAGATGTGAGAGGTTAGGAATGAAATAAGGAGAGAGAGAGAGAGAATGTGAGAGAGAGTGATTTGGAGAGAGAGAGAGAGAGAGAGAGAGAGAGAGAGAGAGAGAGAGAGAGATGAAGAGTGAGTGATGGAGGAAGGGAAGGGAGGGGAGACGGGGCCACACCACTAGTGACTGTTTGCTGAGCGGCTTGACCCATACTCCAGCACTTTAAAGATGTCTCACTCGCCCTCTCGTTCGTGAGGTAACACGTGCCTCTGATGACTGGTGTTGGTGCTGCTATAGTCTCTTATATTTCAGCTCATGATAAATTGAATCCCTTATCAACTGTTTTCTTTATACTTAATGAAAAAATATGAAACTATGTCTCTGCATCATATCCTGTATGTACCAAGGTATCAGAATTAACATCAAATTTTGCTTTAAAATCTTCGTAATTGCGGAGTAATTAAGGTGAGGAGAGTGCAATTTTCCGACAGGTGGAAATAAAGAGACTGTAGTGGTGACTGGTGGTGGTGATGACTGTTGACTTTTATAATTATTATGTTTTTTCCACCAACCAACTTCACCTCTTAACTCAATTAATGAAATCAACAAATACATGTGACACTCAAAGGACTCAAACCTAGGATACTTACATCGAATTTCCGCGCACTTATGCATTACACTATTAAGACAATTTCCGGTTGTTATGGCTTGTTATGACAGATAGTTTTAATGACCTTGTTATGGTGATTTGGTTGTGATGACTGGTGGTTGTGATGACCTGTTTGGGATGACTGTTGGGCCGTTGGTTGTGATGTTTGACGGTGGTGTTTGCTTGTGATGACTGTTGTTGGTGGGTTTGATGACTGTTGGTTGTTATGACTCGGTTATGTGATGTTTGACGTTGATGTTTGCGTGTGATGACTTGTTAATTGGAAGAGACCCTTTTGAAACAACAAAATCGTCTAATAGTTGCCAGAAAAAAGTTAAAAGGACGGCCACTGTACTGAAAGGGTTAATATGTTATCATTATTGTTGTTGTTGCTTACAATTTACGTTTTCTTTACAAACATAATAATAGTAAATACTTGTATATATTTACACTACTTAGCTTAAAAATATAGGAAAAAACATATCCTCCATCCCAAAGTGGCTGTCATGTGCAGATGTATGACAGTCAGCAGAGTTCATTGGAGACTAATGGCATATTTTAGGGTGACGCATTCTAATTGTTAGCAGCCCACTCGAAAATGGATCTGGTGTCGGCAGTGGCGTTGTTGGTGGTGTTGGTGAGGCAGTTGTGGTTGTGTAGATGGTGTGGTGGCGTAGATGGTGTGGCGGTGTAGATGGTGTAGCGGTGTAGATGATGTGGCGGTGTAGATGGTGTGGTGGTGTAGATGGTGTGGCGGTGTAGATGGTGTGGTATTGTAAATGGTGTGGTGGTGTAGATGGTGTGGTTGTGTAGATGGTGTGGCAGTGTAGATGGTGTGGCGGTGTAGATGGTGTGGTGTTGTAGATGGTGTGGTGGTGTAGATGGTTTGGTGGTGTAGATGGTGTGGTGTTGTAGATGGTGTGATGGTGTGGCGGTGTAGATGGTGTGGTGGTGTAGATGGTGTGGCGGTGTAGATGATGTGATGAAGATGGTGTGGTGGTGAAGATGGTGTGGTGGTGGAGATGGTTTGGTGGTGGATATGGTGTGGTGGTGTAGATGGTGTGGTGGTGTAGCGTTGTGGTGGTGTAGATGGTGTGGTGGTGTAGATGATGTGGTGGTGTAGATGGTGTGGCGGTGTAGATGGTGTGGTGGTGTATCGTTGTGGTGGTGTAGATGGTGTGGTACTGTGTAGATGGTGTGGTGGTGTAGATGGTGTGGTGGTGTAGATGATGTGATGAAGATGGTGTGGTGTGGTGGTGGAGATGGTTTGGTGGTGGATGTGGTGTGGTGGTGTAGATGGTGTGGTGGTGTAGCGTTGTGGTGGTGTAGATGGTGTGGTGGTGGAGATGGTGTGGTGTAGATGGTGTGGCGGTGCTGATGGTGTGGTGGTGTAGCCTTGTGGTGGTGTAGATGGTGTGGTAATGTGTAGATGGTGTGGTGGTGTAGATGGTGTGGTGGTGTAGATGATGTGGTGGTGGAGATGGTGTGGTGGTGGAGATGGTGTGGTGGTGGAGATGGTGTGGTGGTGGAGATGGTGTGGTGGTGGAGATGGTGTGGTGGTGTAGATGGTGTGGTGGTGGAGATGGTGTGGTGGTGTAGATGGTGTGGTGGTGTAGATGGTGTGGTATAATGTGATAGTTTGTGGTGGAGGTACAGTGGCCGTAACATGAACCTGGCACAACAAGTATTATGGACGAGTAACAGGATTTAGTGCTGTCACAGGTTCATACAATATAATTTGATGGCGAGCTTTTAGTATACCCTTTGTATTTGTTGCTTGACGTGGATAAAACCATCTATTCGCATTATTACTATTCATTAACCTATTCCGGTGTTTTTTCTCTTCGCATGAGGGAGAAAAAGGCAAAACTCCCTGTGACGAGTGCCTCTCCCAGAGTTGAAAGAGTGACAGGACCAAAATCAAGGAATGTTCGAGATAAAATGCCTGGACACACGTAGTTTGAAGCAATATAAGTAATAGGACGAGGGAAAGATGGATTCAGAGAGTAAGTCCCAGAGCTCAGCTGTTGCCTAGAAGAAAGATTGTAGAGTTGCACAGAGTAGGGGTGGGATTGTGTTGCAAGACGGGTGCAACATACTCTACGTAGATGAGATGGTATTCTCTGAGAGAGCTCTGACGAACACTGATTATTGCAATAGCGGTAGAATAGCGAGAGTTGCAACATTGCAGCGAAAAGAGAAAGATTGCAGAGTCGGTGAGTCGATGTGAGTTAATGAGACGGATAGCTTTCTTTTCTACTTTGTCAAGAAGTGCTGTGTGAGAGGATCCTTCCTACACATACGAACAATACTCAATACATGGATGCACTGTGCCCCTGAAGAAGCTGTGCAGGGGTAAAGAACCCCCAGAGGTGGTTGAGACAGCTCTCTTCCATGCTTGTCCCACATTCATGCCTTGGCAACCATACGACATTTCGATATTTTGACTGGTATGGTAATTGTAGTGGTAAAGATTGTTCATTGTTCGTAGTACTTGTATCGTAGTAGTATTGTGGTTGAAATAATGAGTTAGTATTGGTAATATAAATATATTAACAGTTTTGGTGAGATGTGACCAAGGAACTAGCTGTGTTTTCCCACTAATATAAATAAGATGATTACGAACCTACTTAACAATTGGGAAATAGTTCTTTTATGGAGTAATATGCACAAATACCCTGAATCCCTTCAGAATCTTGAAACCTCTATTAGATCACCTCTCAATCTGCGTTTGGTTAGGCTAAACAAATTTAGTTCTTTTAGATGCTCCTCGTATGTTTTTTTTTTTTTTTTTTTTTCCTTTGCAATCTAGGTATCATTCTTATGACTGCATTACAGACGAAGCGGCGGAAGAGGAAGAGAATAGGAGCGGGAGGAGGAAGAGGAAAGGAAGGGAGAAGGAGGAAGAAAAGAAGGAAAGGAGGGGGAGGAAATAGGAGAAATGAAGATCGTGAAATTATATTCACATAATATACACTGGCCACACATATATTTCGATCCCAGTGAGATGGCCATTAGAGATAGTAACCCTGATAATAAGGAACACTGAAAAGACAGGATAGCAAAGATTAAGGCTTTCTCCCACCTTCCGATCCCTCTGGCAATCTGGCGTAGGTTACAGGGTATCAGTTGAAAGTGAATATTTTTGCCGGGGCTGGGAAATCGCTTAAATGACTGTATAGAATAGTTAGAAATGGAGAGAATGAGAGAGAGAAGGATGAGAGAGTGGGGAGGGGGTAAGAGTAAGAAGGGCGGAAGAGTGGGGAGGGCAGAGGGTGGGGAGGAACCAAGGAAGATGGGGAGAGGTAAGGATACATGTGTCCCCACGCCTAGTTGCCAGATGCATGATAACCTGCGCTTGCCTTAATACCTATCAATAGTATTTACAAACATTCAATTCAGGTAAAAATACTTATGATTTTGCGTTAACAAGTGTATTCCCTCTCCGTAATCAAGCTGCAGACAAGGTATTTCCCGTCTATAAAGTACAATATTAATTAGTTAAGGAAGGTTGGGTGTCGCGGCTAATGTGACGCTTAGGACCGCATGATGCACTACGGGTCAAAACACGTGTTTTAGGTATTGGTATTGGCTTCTGTAGGCATGGTGGTCTGGCTTGGTAGTATCATGGTACAATCTTCACATTAGCACGGTCATTCACACTCTTATAACATATTAATTACTGCTCGATTGACGCCCATATTGGTGTTATAAGCAGCGTTTTGTGTATATGAGAGAAATATACGTTTGTGGTGCGTGGTGTTTAAAGCCGATAAATGGAAATTAGCATGAGGGTTGAGTAATGAATCTTAACGTATTATTGGACATCGGCTTCTCATCACGCCCCCACACTCTCCTTTCCTTTCCCGCCGTGAGGGTGGAAGGACCCGTTGAGTTTTTATCCTTTGTGTTCGCCTACTTTGCGTGCGCGAGTGCTTCTATCATCTCTGAAATACGGGCGGACGGACGGACGGACGGACGAGCAGCTGTGGCATTTAAGGTTGGTTGCATTAGCGATTTATTGAAGGATATTAGGCTACCCGAGGATTTTAGACACATGAGCCAGTCCCCGCAATGATCCTCCTCTCACACGCCATGACGCATATGTTTTGTCACCACTCACAGTGCGTTTCAATATTATTGAAGTTATGACTTTTAGTAGATTTTTATTAAAAGATACACTATTATGGTTGTATACTTCTGCTTATTTACGGATGTTGCATGATACATGCATCCACGTGTTATTATTTGTATCGGTATAAATATTTATATATATAAATATATATATTATATATACTGTATATATGTATATATATATATATATATATATATATATATATATATATACAGTATATATATATATATATATACAGTATATATATATATACTGTATATATATATAATTATATATATATATATATATATATATATATATATACATGCATACATACATACATACATACATGGCACGATCTCACCACAGGGACACGCATATGACAGGTACCACCACGTACTTATTGGAGATTTAATTTAGGTTTCCACGCCTCCATCAACAACCTACACCCTTTTCTGGTCTGATACTAGTAATAGAAACTATTTAAAATTGAGTATTTGATTGTTTTTACAATTTTCGAGCAATGCGTTTTTAGTTTGACTCCTAGGCTAACTAATAAACCTAAAAACACCTTCCCTAGGCTTCCTTCAAACCGCCCACCCAGACTACCTTCAAGCTAAGTTTGTACGTTTTATCGATTGTTAAATGTCTCGGCCGAAGGCCGATTTCTTCAATGTTACAGGCTCGGTGTTACTCGACCAGAAAAAAACCCCGACACCTCTTGTCTTACTATCGCCAAATAAATGGAATGAAGCGTTTTGAATATTCAAAACGAATAGAACGAAACAGGGTAGGCCCAAGAAGACCTCCCTCGGACCAAATAGGGTTAAATCAATGCGGTAACAGTGCTGCCTTGGTAGTTTTGACTCTGCTAATACTGGGACAATCGAACCAGGATAAGTACGGTGAAGAAGCTGACGCAGATGGTGTGGGAGGGAGGGGGTGGTATTGATGTTCAGGTCCAGGCTGAGGATATTCTCGAGCAGTACAGTGTGCAGGGAATGTAGATATATATATATATATATATAGAGAGATTCAGTTTTGTGAATATACAGTATGCATGTCATGTTAGAAGAACCCTTGTTGTTTGAGCATTATAAATAAACTATAGGTAGCGCCAACGAACTTGACAATAATTTTGACCCCTTAACTTCTTATAACTCGAAATTAATACAAACAAACTGGCTGACTTTTCTATAATTTGCGAAGAGTCCACCAGGGAAAAGGTGTGGATATTTACAGCCATTATTATTATTATTATTATATTACAGCTTTAGGCCCTTTGATGGGAGAATTGCCAGTGTGATACCAGTTTAAAGGTCATAACTTCAATATTGTCAATAATACAATACCTTCATATTTATTGTATACGATCGTGGAAAGAGTCATGGGTTTGTTGGTATTTATCGGTATCCTATTGTTATGTGTTGGCATTTATTGGTATTAATTGGTATTTATATATTGGTATTTATCTATTGGTATTTATTATTGGTATTTATTGGTATTAATTGGTATTCATTTATTGGTATTTATGTATTGGTATGTATTGGTATTTATTATTGGTATTTATTGGTGTTTGTTGGTATTTATTGGTATGTATTGGTATTTATTATTGGTATTTATTGGTGTTTGTTGGTATTTATTGGTATTTATTTATTGGTATTTATATCTTCGTATTAATTTTTTGGTTTCTATTTATTGGTATTTATTGGTAT
Source organism: Paralithodes platypus (assembly GCA_032716605.1). NCBI lineage: Eukaryota > Metazoa > Arthropoda > Malacostraca > Decapoda > Lithodidae > Paralithodes > Paralithodes platypus. Next base: position 33,447,218 of record CM064509.1, read on the forward strand.
TAATTTATTCGTATATATGTATTGGTATTTATTGATATGTTTTCACGGTGGTGGGGCAATCCTCAACCTACGGTACTTTGAAGGAGGTAGCTTGGTGAACGTTAATAAATTTAGAGTCATTAGAACTTTAAGGGGGAGATAGTTGCTTTTCTCCCTCATGTTTAGTCCCATTAGCTTTGAGTTTTTAAGACGTTCGTTCCATTAGTTTGGCGATTTGAAGACCTTTTGCCCCATTTATTTGTCAATATAAAGACATTTCGTGTCATGTAGGTGTCGATTTTTTCCTGGCGAGCGAAAGCGAGCCTGTAATTCTAAGAGGCCGGGATATTTTTCTACCGAAAAATGTACACATTTATAATGAAGGCGGTCTAGGGGATGTGTCTGTAAGTTTGATGGAGGCCTAGCGAGGTTACTATACAAAATATATTAAATAAATATATAAATATACCTACAAATAGACGCTACCTGTAGCCTACCCCCTTAACTATGTATCGTATAGTGGACAGTAATGTATTGAAATGTATTGTAGGGCACCGGTAGTATAGGAAATGTATTGTAGGGCACCGGTAGTATAGGGAATGTATTGTAGGGCACCGGTAGTATAGGGAATGTATTGTAGGGCACCGGTAGTATAGGGAATGTGTTGTAGGGCACCGGTAGTATAGGGAATGTATTGTAGGGCACCGGTAGTATAGGGAATGTATTGTAGGGCACCAGTAGTATAGGGAATGTATTGTAGGGCACCGGTAGTATGGGGAATGTATTGTAGGGCCCCGGTAGTATAGGGAATGTATTGTAGGGCACCGGTAGTATAGGGAATGTATTGTAGGGCACCGGTAGTATAGGGAATGTATTGTAGGGCACCGGTAGTATAGGGAATGTATTGTAGGGCACCGGTAGTATGGGGAATGTATTGTAGGGCCCCGGTAGTATAGGGAATGTATTGTAGGGCACCGGTAGTATAGGGAATGTATTGTAGGGCACCGGTAGTATAGGGAATGTATTGTAGGGCACCGGTAATATAGGGAATGTGTTGTAGGGCACCGGTAGTATAGGGAATGTGTTGTAGGGCACCGGTAGTATAGGGAATGTGTTGTAGGGCACCGGTAGTATAGGGAATGTATTGTAGGGCACCGGTAGTATAGGGAATGTATTGTAGGGCACCGGTAGTATAGGGAATGTATTGTAGGGCACCGGTAGTATAGGGAATGTATTGTAGAGCACCGGTAGTATAGGGAATGTATTGTAGGGCACCGGTAGTATAGGGAATGTTTTGTAGGGCACCGGTAGTATAGGGAATGTATTGTAGGGCACCGGTAGTATAGGGAATGTATTGTAGGGCACCAGTAGTATAGGGAATGTATTGTAGGGCACCGGTAGTATAGGGAATGTATTGTAGGGCACCGGTAGTATAGGGAATGTATTGTAGGGCAACGGTAGCATAGGGAATGTATTGTAGGGCACCGGTAGTATAGGGAATGTATTGTAGGGCACCGGTAGTATAGGGAATGTATTGTAGGGCACCGGTAGTATAGGGAATGTATTGTAGGGCACCGGTAGTATAGGGAATGTATTGTAGGGCACCGGTAGTATAGGGAATGTATTGTAGGGCACCGGTAGTATAGGGAATGTATTATAGGGCACCGGTAGTATAGGGAATGTATTGTAGGGCACCGGTAGTATAGGGAATGTATTGTAGGGCACCGGTAGTATAGGGAATGTATTGTAGGGCACCGGTAGTATAGGGAATGTGTTGTAGGGCACCGGTAGTATAGGGAATGTATTGTAGGGCACCGGTAGTATAGGGAATGTATTGTAGGGCACCGGTAGTATAGGGAATGTATTGTAGGGCACCGGTAGTATAGGGAATGTATTGTAGGGCACCGGTAGTATAGGGAATGTATTGTAAGGCACCGGTAGTATAGGGAATGTATTGTAGGGCACCGGTAGTATAGGGAATGTATTGTAGGGCACCGGTAGTATAGGGAATGTATTGTAGGGCACCGGTAGTATAGGGAATGTATTGTAGGGCACCGGTAGTATAGGGAATGTATTGTAGGGCACCGGTAGTATAGGGAATGTATTGTAGGGCACCGGTAGTATAGGGAATGTATTGTAGGGCACCGGTAGTATAGGGAATGTATTGTAGGGCACCGGTAGTATAGGGAATGTATTGTAGGGCACCGGTAGTATAGGGAATGTATTGTAGGGCACGGGTAGTATAGGGAATGTATTGTAGGGCACCGGTAGTATAGGGAATGTATTGTAGGGCACCGGTAGTATAGGGAATGCATTGTAGGGCACCGGTAGTATAGGGAATGCATTGTAGGGCACCGGTAGTATAGGGAATGCATTGTAGGGCACCGGTAGTATATGGAATGCATTGTAGGGCACCGGTAGTATAGGGAATGTATTGTAGGGCACCGGTAGTATAGGGAATGTATTGTAGGGCACCGGTAGTATAGGGAATGTATTGTAGGGCACCGGTAGTATAGGGAATGTATTGTAGGGCACCGGTAGTATAGGGAATGTATTGTAGGGCACCGGTAGTATAGGGAATGTATTGTAGGGCACCGGTAGTATAGGGAATGTATTGTAGGGCACCGGTAGTATAGGGAATGTATTGTAGGGCACCGGTAGTATAGGGAATGTATTGTAGGGCACCGGTAGTATAGGAAATGTATTGTAGGGCACCGGTAGTATAGGGAATGTATTGTAGGGCACCGGTAGTATAGGGAATGTATTGTAGGGCACCGGTAGTATAGGGAATGTATTGTAGGGCACCGGTAGTATAGGGAATGTATTGTAGGGCACCGGTAGTATAGGGAATGTATTGTAGGGCACCGGTAGTATAGGGAATGTATTGTAGGGCACCGGTAGTATAGGGAATGTATTGTAGGGCACCGGTAGTATAGGGAATGTATTGTAGGGCACCGGTAGTATAGGGAATGTATTGTAGGGCACCGGTAGTATAGGGAATATATTGTAGGGCACCAGTAGTATAGGGAATGTATTGTATGGCACAGGTAGTATAGGGAATGTATTATAGGGCACCGGTAGTATAGGGAATGTATTGTAGGGCACCGGTAGTATAGGGAATGTATTGTAGGGCACTGGTAGTATGGGGAATGTATTGTAGGGCACCGGTAGTATAGGGAATGTATTGTAGGGCACCGGTAGTATGGGGAATGTATTGTAGGGCACCGGTAGTATAGGGAATGTATTGTAGGGCACCGGTAGTATAGGGAATGTATTGTAGGGCACCGGTAGTATAGGGAATGTATTGTAGGGCACCGGTAGTATAGGGAATGTATTGTAGGGCACCGGTAGTATAGGGAATGTATTGTAGGGCACCGGTAGTATAGGGAATGTATTGTAGGGCACCGGTAGTATAGGGAATGTATTGTAGGGCACCGGTAGTATAGGGAATGTGTGGTGACTGGAGGGTCTGACGGAAGGTAAGGTCAGGCTGTTGGAGAACAAAATATCACACATACTCATGCTACTCATACACACACACACTCACACACATATGCATGTTACTCCTACACAGGTTACGCAAACACACACATACATGCTACTCCTACACCCACAGATTATGCAAACACACACACACACACAAATGCATGCTACTCCTACACAGTTTACGCCGACACACACACACACGCATGCATGCTACTCCCAAGGTTAAGAGATCTCTTAACCTTGGCTACTCCTACACAGGTTACGCAGACACACATACACACACACACACACACGCATGCTACTCCTACACAGGCTACGCAGACACACATACACACACACACACATGCATGCTACTCCTACACACACACACACACACACACACACACACACACACACACACACACACACACACACACCATTGAGCGGATAGTTGTAGCATGTACTGTGGGACTAATAAGGCAGTAATTATAAACAGCCATAATTACTGCCGGAACTAATTACTAACTTGTGAATGTATTGTTGTTGGTAGTGAGAGGTAGCTATACGGCACTGGTTAACATTAGCTCTTCCGAGGTCTTGGTTGGTTATAGTGCTGCTTTTCTAACTATTATTAAGGGTTTATATTTTGGATTACCATAGCCTATTCGAGCAGTATAATTTTAACTTTCCCTCGAGACCTTAAAAAAAAAAAAAAAAAAAAAAAACCACACACACACACACACACACACACACATAATAAATAAAAAGCCTTACCAGACTCCTTTCAAGCTAAAATACGCCGCTCTAAAGCTCTTTCAATTCAAACTTGTACTATTTTTGAAAGAGGAATATCTTGGCCGAAGGCCGGTTTCTCCTAAATGACAGGCCCGTTATCGCCTGCTCAGAAATAAATTAAAATATCGAATTTTTGTTGGGAAATACAGGTGGATCCAAAAGACCAATTAATAGAGTTCAATATTCTGTGACTGATTGTTGTAGTAATAGTACTTTAGCCATAGTAGGTGATGGTGGCTGTGGTAGTGGTGATATAGTGATGAGTGTAGTAATACAAGGTGATGGTGGCTGTGGTAGTGGTGATATAGTGATGAGTGTAGTAATACAAGGTGATGGTGGCTGTGGTAGTATAGTGATGAGTGTAGTAATACAAGGTGATGGTGGCTGTGGTAGTGGTGATATAGTGATGAGTGTAGTAATACAAGGTGATAGTGGTGATATAGTGATGAGTGTAGTAATACAAGGTGATGGTGGCTGTGGTAGTGGTGATATAGTGATGAGTGTAGTAATACAAGGTGATGGTGGCTGTGGTAGTGGTGATATAGTGATGAGTGTAGTAATACAAGGTGATGGTGGCTGTGGTAGTATAGTGATGAGTGTAGTAATACAAGGTGATGGTGGCTGTGGTAGTGGTCATATAGTGATGAGTGTAGTAATACAAGGTGATTGTGGTAGTGGTGATATAGTGATGAGTGTAGTAATACAAGGAATACAAAGACAGACACGCACCAACAGAATTGAGGGTCCTTATTAGGCCACAGCAATTAACTGGAGGGCTTCAGCTGTGGACCAGAACACAACTTATAGTACTATGAATGAATGAACGATAGCCATACGGTCACATTACACGGCCACAATGAACGATAGCCATACGGTCACATTACACGGCCACAATGAACGATAGCCATACGGTCACATTACACGGCCACAATGAACGATAGCCATACGGTCACATTACACGGCCACAATGAACGATAGCCATACGGTCACATTACACGGCCACAATGAACGATAGCCATACGGTCACATTACACGGCCACAATGAACGATAGCCATACGGTCACATTACACGGCCACAATGAACGATAGCCATACGGTCACATTACACGGCCACAATGAACGATAGCCATACGGTCACATTACACGGCCACAATGAACGATAGCCATACGGTCACATTACACGGCCACAATGAACGATAGCCATACGGTCACATTACACGGCCACAATGAACGATAGCCATACGGTCACATTACACGGCCACAATGAACGATAGCCATACGGTCACATTACACGGCCACAATGAACGATAGCCATACGGTCACATTACACGGCCACAATGAACGATAGCCATACGGTCACATTACACGGCCACAATTAATGCAGTCAGTCGGGGATTCATAGAAAGATATTTATCGGGGTGATATTTATATGCCTGGACTGTATGGCACTCGACAATATCTCTAGGCAAGTTTTTCCATAAGTTGACTACTCTGTTGACAAAGAAGTGCTTCGGTTCATGTGAATGAAACTCCTGTCCAACAATGTTGAAACCATTACTTCTTGTGTAATTTGAATTATCTAGTGTAAAGTACTACTTGCGTCCATGCTAGTATGGCCTTTGATAATTTTATAAGCTATAACGAACGATATAAAACCTGGCCAACAACATGCTGAAGTTGTTAAAAAAGTAATACAAAATATTGGCTTCAGTGGGATTTCTTTTGAATATACAGTACATCCGAAAACGTTGTACGCATTTTATATACTGTAATTCAGTGGTTCGTCTTCATTTGGAATATTGTGTTTTTTCAAGTGCTGTTGTGAATTTACACGTATTATTCAACATGTGGGATACTGTGATACAATGCAGAACAAACTAATCATATTGTTTACACTGAAACAAGTCACTTTATTTGGCAAACTCCATATTGATTCACAAATCGGTGCAATCAGATGGAGGGTTGATCGAAGTTTAGAGTTCTGTAAATAATGTATACACAATTACATTAATTAATCAGTTATCAAGCTATAGTGGGCTTGCATATCTAAAATTGAAAAGCCCTGGACTAATATATTCAAATCAGCTGAAATATTTCAAGTTGTACCATATTTCTCTTTAATCCTTGTTATACTCAGCAGTCAATTACATATATTAATCAGTTTCAGTAGATTTATTTGCATACTCTAAAATAAGAGTCCACGAGTGTTTATAAGCGACTGTACTAACGTCTCCAAATCGATTACAAAAAAAATATGTTTCTGCTCACTCCTGCCTAGGGATCCTATTGTTAGATAAATCGGTCATATTATTCTTTGGACGCCATTTTGGTGATCAAATGACCACACAACAAGGTCATACAGTATATCATTTTTGGTTCATGGGGAAAACAGATCCATAGACCAAATGTTCTATCCTATGCCAGTAATATTTTATTTTCATTTGTTGCCGAGTTATTTTTATGGGTGTGGACTAATTTGAGTGTAAAGAGAGGTTGATGACACCAGGGGCACCAATACGGCGGAGGTTGGCCGATCTCCGTTACTATAGGGTCTCTGCCCACTCCTGCCCCACATTCAACAATCGATAGAGGCATTTCTCGTCTGCCATGGCCTTTTGTTTCTTTGTTTGCACTGTGACGCTACGATGGGGAGGCGATGATGGCCAAGCCTTCAATCCCTTCCAGTTACTGTTCTTCAATCCCTTCTACTGTTCTTTAATCTCTTTTACTGTTCTTCAATCCCTTCCAAAGTTACTGTTCATCAAATCCCTTCAAGTTGCTGTTTTTCAATCCCTTCATGCTTTTGTTCTTCAATCCCTTCAAGTTACTGTTCTTCAATCCCTTCAAGTTACTGTTCTTCAATCCCTTTTACTGTTCTTCAATCCCTTCCAGTTACTGTTCTTCAATCCCTTCCAGTTACTGTTCTTCAATCCCTTCAAGTTAATGTTCTTCAATCCCTTCAAGTTACTGTTCTTCAATCCCTTCAAGTTACTGTTCTTCAAGCCCTTCATGTTACTGTGCTTCAATCCCTTCAAGTTACTGTTCTTCAATCCCTTCATATTACTGTTCTTCAATCCCTTCCAGTTACTGTTCTTCAATCCCTTCCAGTTACTGTTCTTCAATCCCTTCAAGTTACTGTTCTTCAATCCCTTTTACTGTTGTGAATTTACACGTATTATTCAACATTTGGTCTACGTTGATATAGTGCAGAACAAACAAATCATAGTATCAAGTTACTGTTAACTGTTCTTCAATCCCTTCAAGTTACTGTTCTTCAATCCCTTCAAGTTACTGTTCTTCAATCCCTTCAAGTTACTGTTCTTCAATCCCTTCAAGTTACTGTTCTTCAATCCCTTCAAGTTACTGTTCTTCAATCCCTTCAAGTTACTGTTCTTCAATCCCTTCAAGTTACTGTTCTTCAATCCCTTCAAGTTACTGTTCTTCAATCCCTTCAAGTTACTGTTCTTCAATCCCTTCAAGTTACTGTTCTTCAATCCCTTCAAGTTACTGTTCTTCAATCCCTTCAAGTTACTGTTCTTCAATCCCTTCAAGTTAAAGTTCTGCAATACCTTCCAGTTACTGTTCTTCAATTCCTCCCAGTTACTGTTCTTCAATCCCCTAAGTTTCTGTCCATCAATCCCTTTAAGTTACTGTTCTTCAATCCCTTCAAGTTCTTGTTCTTAATTCGTCTTCAAGTTACGGTTTATGGTCCCTTCAAGTTAATGTTTATACACGCACTTCAGTCTCCTTAAGTTCCTGCTCAAGTTGACATCTTTAGAATAAAGAGGAATATTAATGCTGATTTACTGATAGGTGAAACATACAATAATTACAGTTTGTGATTGCAGAATATGTATAATTTGAGGTCCTTTATATGCGTTTGACCTTCTGATAGTATGTTATATATATATATAGTTAGTTAGTTGACCCTCAAATATGGATAATGAATATCAATGAGAACTTCCTTAATATATTAACATATGGCGTTATGCTTTATGCTTACGAATTGTTCTGCAATATCAAATATGTCTGCAATTCACAAGTCTGCTTGGTAATCAATTAATATCTATCTACAGCATCATAATAATCATATCAGCATTTATACATTAACACAGTAGCTTTTCTGCAGAAATGTAGCGTGGTAGAATGATGTAAAGGGCACGAAGAATGCTTCTGGTATGTTACACTGGCTGAAGTTTAGATTATATAATGGGAGTAGATTTTTCTTATTCCGGCACTCATAGCATATACAGTGAGATATATAATACCTTAAAACATATATTTCTGACTGAAACTTTAGAATGGGGACTCTCACATTAAGGCACCTAAATAAATAACACTCAAATGTTCCTCAGTATAGAATAACTACTTTTTTTCTTCTTTTTGTACTTCAGTTATTTTTTGTTTTGTACTTAAAATTTCAATTATTGTTCACAGATTAATGATGATGGCTTGAACATATGTCGAAACGTCTTCCAAAATATAAATAAAGATGATGTTTATCACGAGTTTGGTTGTCCTCTTCTAGATTTGTTTTATGGTTAAAACACAATTTTACTAATGAAGAATTCTGTGGAAATCCATAGTATACATTAGAGAAATATTTCACACCTAAACATATTTGCTATTTGCCTTACCAGATCCATAGTTATCATTAAGAGGACCGATCCGTTTTTTTTTCTTTCTGGGTTGTAGCTATTCGACTCCATTCTTCCTACTGTTTTAAGACGCTCATCCTCATCCAGGTGTCGATTTACACATGGCGAACAATAGCGAGCCAGCATATTTTGGATTATGTTTTAGACAGCTGATTTAATTTGTACATTTTTCGGTAGAAAAATGTCTCCGGCGAAGCCAGATTTCTCCATACAATGATGGCTCGCTATCGCTCGCCAGGAAAAAATCGATACCTGAATGGGGAGAAACGTCTTAAAGCAGTAGGCTGAATGGGGCCGAATGGATAAAACCCAGAGAGAAAAGGCAGGTCGGTCCTCTTAAGCCTTAAGGCAATGTCACACAAGCCCATTTTCGAAGAAATGTTTGCACAAGTATTGTCTGGCAACTTCAACATTTAAGTTTTATCAGAATTCAGCCTCCTAACGTAATCTACCCTCAGTCTAGTTTCAGATACCAAGGAAAAAACAACAACGAAATATTGCGAGAAAAAACTTGCTCATCGAAAATTGCCAGAAAAAGCGCTCGTGTGATCTCGCCTAATGCACTCACACCCACCCACCCACCTACATACAGTTGTGATTGCAGGCTGTAATAATCAGTCATGCAACTATGCAGATTGGTTGCTGACACTGAATAATGTAACCTTGGTGTAGACACTAGATACACACCCGTCTATTACCTCGACAGTGACAAGTTCTATGTCTGTCTATCTATCTATCTATCTATCTATCTTTATATCTATCTATTTATCAAGTGTAATATATATATATATACCGGTATATATATATATATATATATATATATATATATATATATATATATATATATATATATTCAAAGACCTATAGAAGGAGGGAGAGAGACAGTACGCTCCTTTTATTGTGTGTCTACAGTCGTAAAAAGAATGGCCGATCTTTCAAACATTAGGAACAAAATACCACACCAGATATCCGAATCCCATGTGAAAAATGACACTGTGTACCCTTGATGGAGCGGCTGGGGTGGGGGGATTTTGGTTTAGGACCATTTGTTTAGTCTGGGGTTTTGTGGTTTGTTCCTACATGCGGGTGTCCAATAAAGTGATAAGTTTAATGTATTGTTTATTGCAGATACAAATACAACCATGTATAATCAAACCTTTTCTTTTAAAACAACTATCTCCATCAACCATTTAACCCCTACTGTACCGGAGGATACCGTATTAAAAATCCCCCCCCCCCCAAGTCTCAAGCAATGTGGCCAAAATGGCAAGATAGAACAGCCTCCCACCTCAAAAGATGAAGGAATACTGGCTCTCCCAGCCTGCAGAGGGTTGATATAAACTGAGAAGTGTTGCCAACTCGAGAGCAGTGCTCAAACGGTCGTGGTACCAGGCACTGCCTGATACAGGCAGTTACAAGGAAAGTACATTACTGATGGCTCCCTGCCGTCGCTGGGACTGGGGAGTGACATATACAGTATACTGACTGCTCCCTACCGTCGCTGGTACAGAAGGGGTTTACAGCTACAAGATTCCCAATAGGGTTCAAACTTTCAATCAATAGCCAGATCTATGTGAAAAAGGCTTCATCGTAATGAATTCGTGAATACAAAAAAAAAAAAAAAAAAAAAAAAAAAAAAAAAATGAATTAATTTCATCTGGGGGATATCCCCAACTGTAATTAATTCTACAGCACTAAGCGACGAAGGCTATATAGCACTGGAAACTGTCGTAGCATAGCCGAGATTCGAACCCACGCGGCTAGTTGTCACCAACATAGCGCTAGAGCCTTACCCCGTTAGACCACGACAGATTTATAGACCACGACAGATTTATAGACCACGAATATATTTAAATACCATGTTCGGGCAGTATGATATGCGGGTGTTGTGCGGAAAGTTAAGCTATACGTGTTTGATTACATATTTAACACTTTTTCTCCTTCCTTACAGGTATGTTGGTACGGAACACTGTAATTGTGACTTTTGGCACACAGCAGAGTGGGGGTGCTCACAGAGGAACTGGTCCATCAACTCTCGCACAATAAGTAACTATTTACCATCAACCATATTGAAATTTTTCATTTTTAGATTTTATTTTCTGTTTATGTGTACTTTTTTTTACAAAATATCGGAAATTTGATTTAATTGAATAAATACAGCATTCGTCAGCCACTCATATTGTATCATGGATTTTAATAGGCAGATAAACGTATATACAGTCATAGTGACGTCACTGAATGGCCTGCCCATATTTTGACTTTTATAGGCGAGGGTAATTAATATAATTATACATAATGAACGTATTATTCAGGTACAATAACAATCAAACACTGGGGGATCCATAGCTTTTGATTCGGAGTGAATAGCTAAATTACACAGGGAAATGTTCCCCACTTCCATTCATACGTATTTCTATCTATCTATATGCTCAGGCCCAATCCCCACTTTTCCTTTTTTTTTTTTTTTTTTTTTTTTTTTTTTTTTTTATTTATCATACGTATTTAGCTACCAAATTTTGATGAACTATCGCCTACATGTTACAGGCAGCTTTGCTTTTTGTCTCCTTCACTCACATAAGAAACAAAACATATTCACTCAATAGAATAAGAGTGTAATCACCACAAAATCTATTAATTCGTCGATTTATCATGTTAATGTTAAATGTTGTTAGCCTGCATATCTAAATCTGTGCTATCTAGTCAGTGTAATAAGTATTTTTTTCAGTATATGCCAAAATAATGCCTTATTCTATTAGGATTAGGCACAATTGAGATGAGGTTAGTATCTCGTTCAACCTTTTCAATCATATATATATATATATATATATATATATATATATATATATATATATATATATCGATGTTTATTATATCCCATGGCTAACATAAGACGATTGGTTTTGTTAATTTTGCAAAGATCTTGCAGGAATCAAATGGGTAAACATTATGTTAACGAAACCCTTCTATCCAAAAGTAGAACAAGCCTGAAGATACCTAAGATAATACTGGATTTGCTTTATAGGGTTTATAATATATACATTCAAGATACTGATGTGGATGATAGTACGTTGGAATCACACGAGAAATGTTGGCTCATTTATCAATCATTCACAAATCTCTCTCTGTATATAATTGTAAATTATGCATATTTGTCTGTTTGTGACCGCCTATCTCCCCCAAACCCGCGGGATTATGGGGATGAGACTTGGCTGGGGTACTTAAAAAAAAAAAAATATATATATATATATATATATAGCTCTGAGTCCTTATTCTCATCGAGGGATCATAGGGCTTGTTGTTCTTTAAAGGAGGTAGGGTTTATTTATTTGTTTAATTATATATTTTGTGTTTAGTTCCCACCTCCCTAGACCTCCATAAAGCTTTAAATATACCCTGGTTACTTCTAAATTACCCGGGCTCGCTATTGGTTACCAGGAAAAAATACGACGTAAATGGCAGGAAAAGTCTTAAAATTGACAGAAATACGACAAAAGGTTTTATAATCGTGCAACTTAATGGGGTGAACGTCTTATAATCTCCAAAGTAATGGGACTATACATGAGGGAGACAATGGTACACCAATATAAATAACCTTAGGTGAAACTCTCCCCTTAACTATTAACTACAACATGTGTTTTTGGCATTTCATTATAGCTAATCTTAGTTGATTGTAAAAGGTTAATTGATACTCTGGAAATCGTTACTGAAATGAGTAAAATCGACTAATAACAACTAGAGTAATATTAATATATGCGTCACCGAATACTTCAATACGATGACGTTAATTTCAGTATATTCTGGCTAATGCTAGACGTTTTTGTTCAAGTTAGAACACAACTCTAGGAATCATAGAGCAACCTCTTCCTCAATAATAACCCCCTGGCTCCCATAGGTCCTTCTAAAGGTGCTTACAATTGCTTAGGAATAGCCAGAATAAGATTAGAAGAGGGTGCCATCGTACTGAAAGGGTTAATCTCTAATGGGTTCGAGCCCTGGCTGGGTCATATCACAAAAATATTAAAAATATTTTGGCTCTACAGTGTTTGTTTGTTCAGCGAGGCCTTAAATGTGCCCCAGATGACATGTATCCTACTCTAGTACTTAGCTGCTAGTGTTTGTGTGTGAGGTGTATGTGTGTATGGCATCAAGCCACGTGACCACGAGTCGGAGCAGGTTGTGGTGGATGGAATTGATTCCAAATGAAGCCATTTCTTTTAAGCTCCTCGGTGGTTTAGTGGTTAAGGTGTTGTAGTGCTGCATTACTGGCCTGGCTGGGTCATGTCACAAACATATTTATGCTAGACGATTTTGTTCAACTTAGAACACAACTCTAGGAATCATAGAGCAACCTCTTCCTCAATAATAACCCCCTGGCTCCCATAGGTCCTTCTAAAGGTGCATAACATTGCTTAGTAATAGCCAGAATAAAATGAGAAGAGGGTACCATCGTACTGAAAGGGTTAATCTCTAAATTTTCTTTCTCCATAGCGTCAGTTGTGGATGGCCATCGCTCACTTCCTCAATCTATCAACTCTGGTGTTCCTCAGGGTTAAGTGAATCATGTGACTTACGGCTACACATATCTATGAAAAAAGAAATGGCCTAACCTAGGTTACAACAATATTAGGAGGAAGGGGTCGCTGTTATGTTGTGAATGGTGAAGACTAGAACTCTACACCAAGTGGTTCAGTTTTGATGATGAAAGAAATATAGCGAGTTTGCCGATTTTTCTCACAATTCTGGTGTAAACACAGGAAATCCCTGCATAATGTCATCTTTCGCTACTCATATCTTCGTAAAGAAATCGCCTAACCTAGGTTATACTATATATATCAGGAGACAGTAATCACTGGTATCATGCGATGGCTGAAAAGAAGAATATTGCACACCAAGAAGTTTTTGTTTGATATTGAAAATACGATTGCTAGTTTTGGTACCGTTTGTTTACGTGTCATTTTTCGTGTCAACGTTTGACTGGCCTTCTAAATACTCTTGCAGCTATCGAATAGTGATTATGGATTATGGATTGGTATTGGTTGTATCTATTACATTTATTATCGATTATTGATATTTGAGTTAGTTCACCATTGCAACGAATATTATGTCACTGAACAGTGCTTTGCGTCTATCAGTTCGCACATCAGTTTGCACAGTGTGCTAGGCTGAATGACTGAGAGGGTATGTTGTGAGTTGCGTGGACCGCCCGTTATGACAACATAGCTGTCTCCTGCATGGTTTTAAAAGCAGATCCGTTTTAAATTGATCCCGAGCAGCGCGGTGCGCGCTTCTAGGATCCCTTTGAAATTACTCCTGGGCTAATGATGGGTTAATGATCTTCTAAACTGTACCTCTAGTCCTATCCACTCCTATGCTGATTACTCTACCTTACTCTATTCAACTGGTTTTCCACAACAACCTACCATGCAATTACTCCAAAACTCGCGTGATGAGGCCAAAACACTCCTATCTTCTGATCTATCAACTATTTATGATTGGGGCAAAGAAATTATTGTTACTTTCAATGCATCCAAAACCCAATTTCTCCATTTATCTACCCATCACAATATTCCACATGACTTTTCCTTACTCTTCAACAACACACAAATCAACCCTTTATCCTTGCTCAGTATTCTTGGTGTTTCTTTTACTCCGGACCTTTCTTGGAAAGATCATAATTATTACCACTCTTGCTAAAAACAGCTTCCCAGAAGTTAGGTGTGCTCAACCGTCTCCGTAGGTTCTTGACCCTTGCTCTGCTTCTTGATCTGTACAGGTGCACAGTGTGCCCATGTATCAATTATTGTTAGCATGTGTGGGGAGCTTCCACCCATACCACACTTCTCGAAAGGGTAGAATCAAAAGCAATTTGTCTCATTAACTCGCCTCTTACTAATTCCCTACAATCTATCTCTACACGTCGCAATGTTGCATGTCTCTCACTCTTTTATCGCTATTACAAAATAATCAGTGTTCATCAGAGCTTTCCCTTATGGAAAGAAAGGGGCACCTACATTGCAACATATTCCTACCCCAATTCTGCTCAACTCTCTAACCCAAGATTGAACCAAATTTTCCAGTCTTTATTCTACTCAACAAGTAAGCTCTGAAAATCTCTCTCTCACTCTGTCTCTCCCCCATCCTATGACTTAAAATGTTTCAAGCTCAGTGTGTCCAAACATCATGACTCTTAACGTACCTTGAAGTTGGTTCTCTATCACTCTTTAAACTTTAGGTGGGGGGGGGGGGTCACTTGTTACAAGCAGCTTTGCGTTTTGTCACCTTAAGGGGAGGCAGACCGTTTTTCTAGACCCCCTTCTCCCTAATGTTTAGCCCCACTAGTTTTGAGATTATAAGACGTTCGGCCCATTAGTTTGGCGATTTTAACTGCTTTCGCGCCATTTCGTTGTCAATTTTAAGACCTTTCGTGCCATTTAGGTGTCGATTATTTCCTGGCGAGCTATAGCGAGCCTGCAATTTTGAGGGGGACCGGCCTTTGGCCGGGAATGTTTTCTACCGAAAAATGTACAAATGTATCTTGAAGGGGGATATAGGGGGTGTTTTTCTAAGCTTGATGGAGGTCTAGGGAGGAAACTAAAAAAATATATGAATAAATGTATTAATAAACCAAACAAATGGTCTGTCTTCCTTTAATGCACATAGACAAAATAATCATTGGAGAATCATACCGCGCTTCATATTATTGCCTTCAGACAGCAACTTCAGTCACAATGAACACGAACATTATATGAACATTGTAGCGCTGTTAACATTATATGAACATTGTAGCGCTGTTAACATTATATGAACATTGTAGCGCTGTTAACATTATATGAACATTGTAGCGCTGTTAACATTATATGAACATTGTAGCGCTGTTAACATTATATGAACATTGTAGCGCTGTTAACATTATATGAACATTGTAGCGCTGTTAACATTATATGAACATTGTAGCGCTGTTAACATTATATGAACATTGTAGCGCTGTTAACATTATATGAACATTGTAGCGCTGTTAACATTATATGAACATTGTAGCGCTGTTAACATTATATGAACATTGTAGCGCTGTTAACATTATATGAACATTGTAGCGCTGTTAACATTATATGAACATTGTAGCGCTGTTAACATTTTTCGAACTCATCCCATTATAAATAACTCGACTGGAATATTATATTGTTATTGATATCTATAACGTATACAGGTGAGCATCAATAACGAATGTTCAACACAACATTTATAAAATATTTTAGGTGTTGATGCCCGAGAACAAACGACGGCTAAGGGGAGAGTTGTATTTATTTGTTCACGTATTTACTTATTTAGTATTTCCTTTAGTTTCCTCCCAAGACCTCCATCAAGCTTAAATTATACCCCTTAGACCTCCCATCGAACTATATTTGTGAATTTTTCGGTAGAAAAAAAAAAAATGCTCTACCTAAATTTTCAGGCTGGCTATCGCTCGCCAGGAAAAAATCGACAGCTAAAGGGCATAGCAGGTCTTCAAATCGCCAAACTAATGGAGCGAACGTCCTATAATTTCAAAACTAATGGGGCTAAACATGAGGGAGAATGGGGTCTAGAATAACAAACAAACCTTCCCTGGAAATATTACCGGCGTTATTTTTGGTGCTCGCGGCCCTGTACGCGATAATAAGTCATGTCCCAGCTGTCATTACGTTTGGCTCGCTCTGTGCTGTATTAATGTCTGTCAGATGTTGAATAGGGTGGGTAAGTGTAGGAACATGTTTGTATATTTCACTCGATATGAAGAAATTAAGCTTATATATTGTTGATACCAATTATTGATCAAAACATACATGGTGCCCAGACATCGCTTATTAGCGCGACTGTACTAGCTGGTCAAATTGTTTAATGTTGTTTGGTTAACTGGCGCCACGACAAATTCAATTACTTGGTCCAGGTTCATGATGCTACTGGCCTCAACGGGAAGACAATTATATGCGAGTTTTACAGTCAAAATTACGTTTGCGTTTTCTGCACTACATGGGATTTGTTTATTTGTTAAGGGGGTAGAGCTTGTTTTTTGGCCTATGTATTTATTTGGCCTATGTATATTGCCTTTATGGACATGGAGAAGGCCTATGACAGAGTGGATAGAGAAGGTATGTGGAAAGTACTTAGAATATACGGAGTAGATGGCAAGTTGCTGAAAGCAGTGAAGAGCATGTATGAGGGTGCAAAGGCGACAGTACGTGTGGAGAATGAGCAGAGCGAGTTCTTTGATCTGAATGTTGGGTTGAAACAGGGGTGTGTGATGTCCCCGTGGTTGTTTACTGTATATATAGATGGCGTCATGAAAGAAATACAAGGAAGAGCAGTGGATGTTGATGTATCGCTGATAAGGGAGAGAAATGAGTGTACAAAGGGAGTGGAAGCTACCTGTACTGCTGTTTGCTGATGATACGGTTCTGATGAGCGATAATGAATGGGAGTTGCAGGGTCTGGTAAATATGTTTGGAACAGTGTTCGAAAAACGGAATCTGAAGGTAAATGCGGGGAAGAGCAAGGTTATGCTGTTCGAAAGGGGTGAAGCCACAGAGTGTGAGGTGAAGTTGAACGGTCAGGCTATGGAGATTGTCAGCTCATTTAAGTATCTATGCAGTGTGTTGAGTATAGATGGGACTATGGATGAAGAAGTGCGGGAGAGGGTGCAACAGGGGAAGAGGGTTGTAGGAACGCTGAAAGCAGTAACAAGAAATAGGGTGGTCAGTATGGAAGTGAAGAAGTCCTTGCGTGACAGTGTGGTAATCCCGACACTGACTTACGGAAGCGAAGCATGGACGTTGGTGGAGAGACTAAAACCAAGAGTGAGAGTGGTGGAAATGAGTTACTTGAGAAGATGGCCACATCGTTTTCAAGGGGTCGAATGTTCATAGTGGATTCGAACTCTCGTCTTCCGGAGTCATTACCTAGCACTTGGTCATTAAACTATCTGCCGGTTAGGTTAGACTCACATAGTTTAAGTTAGATTTGACTAATTAATTGTTGATTAACTGAGTTTAAACTAATGTGATACTTAGGTTAGAAAGTTTGATTTCCTTATCTCCGGTTACTAGAGCTTAATTTGGATTTATTTACTTCAATTTAGCTAATGTTAGTATACATTAGTTTCGGTTTGTGCAATATTATGTTTTATTATGTTAGCCTTGGTTAGTTTCCGTGTGGGTGAAGTGAGTCTGGTTGTCAGCGAAATCCGAATAACCCTCTTGTTCAAAGAACCCTACTGGTGTAAATGAAGCTCTACTGCACACCACGAGGTTTTAATATCCTCTTCTGCTAGGGCCAACTGAAGGGAGAGCTCGGGGGTAGCTCGTAGGGGGGACTCATAGGTAGGAATATATATAGACACATTCATATATACATACGAGTATATATTATATAATGCCAAGTTTTAATTGTATAATATTATGGCCTAAACATCAATCATCATTTGTATATGCTATAGCTCTCATAAACGCTCACATGAAAACACACATAAACACACACCCCTATGCACCCACCCACACACACCAAGCCACACCCACCCACACACACATACACCCACCCACAAACACACCCACCCACTCAAACACACACACACACACACTCAAACACACACACACACATACACCCAAACACCAATACATACACACACAAACACCCACACCCACACATATATACATATATACACACACCCACACCCACACCCACACACCCACACCCACCCACCCACCCACCCACCCACACACACAATAAAAGGTGGTTTGGACTCAATATCCGGTGGTCCGGGTGCCAACACTGGTCCCTTTCCTTATCCGGCTTCCTGTCTCACTCACTCACTCTCTTTCCCACTCTCATTAGGTCTCCCGAATTTCACTCACACACACACACACACACTCTATCTCACCTAAACACTCTCTCTCTCTCTCTCTCTCTCTCTCTCTCTCTCTCTCTCTCTCTCTCTCTCTCTCTCTCTCTCTCTCTCTCTTATCTAGGTATACTGTATGTTATCGTGATATGGTTTCTACGTTTCCATGTATCCTTCCAGTTTACTGGTCCAACTTTAGCATTCATCGTTTCAACAAATGATATGTGTTTTCATGATTCACGCTTTGGTTTTGTTCTAGATTTCGTTTTTACATCCTATTATACATTTTCGCAATATTAGCTTTATAATAAAGTATGATGGTAAACTATCCTTCTGTGAATTATTAGCGTTTTGTGATATGAGTATTTTGTTCTAAATGTGTGTCCTTTTTTCAATATTTTGCAGGCACATATGGGAAGATTCTGAACTTATAAACAATGACTTCTTTCGACTATGTTTGATAATCTATCGCCAGTTTTAGCATACTGTTCTGAATATATTTGCATGACCACAATAATTACTGTTATGTTCTACTGAGAGTGTATGCTTTGGCTACTGTATATAAATTTTGATCGGTGATACATTAGATTCGTAAATAATGATTGACATTTCGTATAAAACACTATAATATATTTGTACATATTCCGGTAGAAAATTGCACCGGCCGAAGGCTGGTTCTTACTGAATTACAGGCTTGCTATCGCTCGCCAGACAAAATATAAACGGCACGAAAAGCCTTAACATTTACAAATACATTGCTCAAAAGGTCTTAAAATCACCAAACGGATGGGGCGAATGTCTTAAAATCTCATAAATAATGGGGCTAAACATTAGTGAGATGGGGGCCCAGAAAATCAAATACATACTGTATATTTAATTAACCCACGTTATTATTCAACACATTTCTGATTTTAACTGGCTAATATAATGTATTTTATTCTCAATAACTCAGCTCTAGAAGAAAACAACAGAAATAATGTTAGCGGTTAGTCAGGACTAAGTATATATAGAACACAATTACTGATCTTTCATCAAGATAATGAACTACAAAATAATCCCTGCTCTCGATATCTGGAACTATACAATACTGATTCTGACCAAACAAAAAGTATATAGAAGAAGTAAGCAACTCGCACGGTCACTATTGTGTTTTAATGTTCAATTTGTAGTTCAAAGGATGCCTTATATACCGTGGGAAACCCAACATCCGACACCCACACACACATATAAACACACACGCACACACACAAACAAGCCCAACACACACACACACACACACATATAAACACACACGCACACACACAAACAAGCCCAACACACACACACACACACACACACAAACACTCACTCACAGACAGGCACACACACGCCACAAACACACGTACAAGCCCACATACAGACACACACACACACACGCACACAAGCCCAACATACAGACACACACACACACACACGCGCACACAAACACACATAAACCCAACATACAAACACACACACATACACGCACTGACACACACACACACACACAAAATGTTTACGTTTTTAACCTTCCCTAACCTATCCTTACCTAAGCTACCTCAACACACAAACATATACAAAGATAAACACAATTGTACACATGAACTCAGCAGCACTTGTCCACACACACACACAAACCCAACTTACAGGCACACACACACACACACACACACACAAACCCAACTTACAGGCACACACACACACACAGCATAATCAGAGAGTGGCCTTTACTGTTTATCAATGTTTTCCACCCAAGTTTAGTGTACGTGGGAGGTGTAGGCTAGGTTTATTTTTAGTGTGTATGTGTCAGTGTGTATGTGTCAGTGTGTGTGTCAGTGTGTATGTGTCAGTGTTTATGTGTCAGAGTATGTGTCAGTGTGTATGTGTCAGTGTGTATGTGTCAGTGTGTATGGGTCAGTGTATGTGTCAGTGTATGTGTCAGTGTGTATGTGTCAGTGTATGTGTCAGTGTGTATGTGTCAGAGTGTATGTGTCAGAGTGTATGTGTCAGAGTGTATGTGTCAGTGTGTATGTGTCAGTGTGTATGTGTTAGTGTGTATGTGTCAGTGTATATGTGTTAGTGTGTATGTGTCAGAGTGTATGTGTCAGTGTGTATGTGTCAGTGTGTATGTGTCAGTGTATGTGTCAGTGTGTATGTGTCTGTGTGTATGTGTCAGAGTGTATGTGTCAGTGTGTATGTGTCAGTGTATATGTGTTAGTGTGTATGTGTCAGTGTATGTGTCAGTGTGTATGTGTCAGAGTGTATGTGTCAGTGTCTATGTGTTAGTGTGTATGTGTCAGAGTGTATTTGTCAGTGTATATGTGTTAGTGTGTATGTGTCAGTGTATATGTGTTAGTGTATATGTGTTAGTGTATATGTGTTAGTGTGTATGTGTCAGAGTGTATGTGTCAGTGTGTATGTGTCAGAGTGTATATGTCAGTGTATGTGTCAGTGTGTATGTGTCAGTGTATATGTGTCTGTGTATATGTCAGTGTATATGTGTTAGTGTATATGTGTTCAGTGTGTATGTGTCAGAGTGTATATGTCAGTGTGTATGTGTCAGTGTGTATGTGTCAGTGTATAATATATGTTAGTGTGTATGTGTCAGTGTGTTTGTGTTAGTGTGTATGTGTCAGTGTGTATGTGTCAGTGTATATGTGTTAGTGTATTCACTTCCTTGTTCGTCAAGGGGAATCCACGCAATGCTAGCTAAGCTCATTATTATCGCGCCTCCTTAACTGGGAATGTATTGCGTGAAATGCATGTTAAGTGTATATGTATCATTGGAATGGCTGTGGATGTGTGTGTAGTATGTATTTTAGCCAATTGGCGACATCTGGAGACGAAGGCTTAGGGTTAATCTGTACGGTACCATTCTCACTACGGTACCAGTCTCACCCGAAGGCTTAGGATGACCAGTAGCTTAGGTTGACCAGTACGATACCCATCTCACCTTGTAACCGATCACCAACCCCAGATGGGACGTCACAACTTCGTCCACTTATACCAGGTTCCTATTTATACTGCTAGGTGAACAGAGGCTACACCGTTAGGAGACTTGCCCAAATGTCTCTTCCCTGCCCGGGTCTCGAACCCCGGGACCTTCTGGTTGTGAGCCAGACGCGCTATCAGTTACGCCACGTGGAGGTGTGTATGTATCAGTGTGTATGTATCAGTGTGTATGTATCAGTGTGTATGTATCAGTGTGTATGTATCAGTGTGTATGTATCAGTGTGTATGTATCAGTGTGTATGTGTTAGTGTGTATGTGTTAGTGTGTGTATGTGTCAGTGTGTATCATCGGCAAACAGCAGTACAGGCAACTTCCACTCGTTTCCTTCCCTTATTAGCGGTGCACCAACATCCACTGCTCTTCCTTGTATTTATATTTCAGTAAAGCTTTCGACAGAATCCCTTATAAGATATTTATGAGAAAGGTTGAGGCGCATAGAATAGGTGGGTCGTTGTTGGGATGGATTAGGTCATGGCTAATTGGTAGGAAGCAGAAAGTCAACATAAATGGTATTATGTCAGAATGGGATGAAGTCAAAAGTGGTGTCCCCCAAGGATCTGTATTAAGCCCTCTGCTGTTTGTTATATACATAAATGACCTGGATTTAGATATAACTAGTAGGATAAGTAAATTCGCAGACGATACCAAAATGGGGAGAACAATAGATTCAGATAGCGACATAGAGAGCCTCCAAAGGGATCTAGATACCTTACACGAATGGTCAGTAAATTGTCAGATGAATTTTAACTTTGACAAATGCAAGGTATTAAAGAAAGGGAAGACGAATACAAATGCAAAATATTAACTAGCTAATACGGAATTAGAAAACTCAGACTGTGAGAAAGACTTGCGTGTTTTTGTTAGCAATTATTTAAAGCCTAGACAACATTATATAAGCGTTCGTAACAAGGCAAACAGGATTCTCGGGTACATCTCCAGGAGTGTGAGTAACAGAACTGCCGATGTTATCTTAAAACTTTACTTGTCATTAGTGAGACCTCATATGGATTATGCTGTCCAATTTTGGTGTCCTTGTTACAGAATGGACATAGATTCCTTGGAGAGAGTACAACGAAGAATGACAAAAATGATTCATTATTATTTTTATTAATCTCACCACCACACCCCCAATGAAATTAATTAAAGTATATATGATCCACCGGGATTCGAACCCGGTATTAGAAATCTAACATATGAAGAAAGGTTGAAGAAATTAGGCTTACATTCGTTAGAAAGACGCATAGTTAGAGGTGATATGATGGAAGTGTTCAAGTGGGTTAGTGGGATTAATAAAGGGGACATGAAAGATGTACTGAAGCTCAGTGATAGCGAAAGAACTCGAACAAATGGTTTCAAATTAGATCAATCTCGTTTCAGAAAAGATATATGCAAATATTGGTTTGGTAACAGAGTTGTAGACATGTGGAATAGGCTACCGAGTAATAAGGTAGGATCGAGAACGATATGGAGCTTTAAGATAAAATTAGATAGGCATATGGACGAGAAGGGTTGGGTGTGAGGGGGATGTGCCGGGTGTGGGCCAATCGGTGCTCTGCAGATACCAGTTTTCTCATATTGACCTCTGACCGTTTTGCTGAGGTCGGTCCTCATGGTATTAGTGAATTGGGCCTTGTAATTGGGGTTGGCTGTGAGAGGGATCTGCCTTGTGTGGGCCGATCGGATTTCTGCAGACTCCCATTTATTATGTTCTTATGACTCTATCCCTATATATATTGAAAAACCATGAGGACATTACACACCCTTGCTTTAACCCAACATTAAGATCAAAGAACTCGCTCCGTTCATTCTCCACACGCACCGACGCTTTTGCTCCATCATACATGGTCTTCACTATTTTCAGCAACTTACCATCTACTCCGTATATTATCAGTACTTTCCACATACCTTCTCTTGAGACCTACATCAACGTATTATCTGAATATGTATATATCATGTATTATGGAAGTAGTTGTTGTTGTTGTTGTTCCCTAAAGCTGCCTGGCCGAACAGCCCCGAGTCCTTAAGGAAGGCCATGGCCACGGTCGGGCTTTCCCACAGAGCTCTCAAAGAGTGTAAATTGTGTTGTTGGCGTAAGTGGTTGTGTGAAATGCAGTCTTCTATGATCTGTTTAATGGTATGGGGTGCTGTGTTACAACCCGGGCAGGTGTCGACGACGGAGTCATCCAGTCTCTTGAAGAGCTGGATGGTGTCCGCATCTCAGCCTGGCCAGGTGGACTCTGTCCTCGCGAGGAAGGGAGGATTCAGAAGGATGGATTTCGGGAGGTCGTGCTTGCAGCTGCGTGTTGTCTATGAGTGAGTGGATGGAACGGCGAGTGATATGAGTATGGATGTGCTTCCGGAAGTTGGTTTGGGGTGGGCAGGGAGGGAGAGAAGACAGTATTTGTGTGTGATTGCGTGTGCTGGGAGTTGTTTTGATATTTCTTGGTGTCTGTGGGTGTGTTGCCATGTAGTGTAGTGGGTGGTGTTGATTCGTGGAGGCTGCTGCCAGGAATTGTGTGCCTCGTCTAGATGATCTTTGACTTTGAGGACTTTGGTTTCTTGATGTAGGTGATCTGTGGGTGTTGTAGCTGTGCATCCTGTGATGATTTTCAGGGCTTTATTTTGAATAGTCTGTAAGGTCTTATGATGTGTTTCAGCTAGGTTAGAAGCCCAGGCCGGGCTTGCGTATTCCATAACTGATCTTATGTATTGTTTGTAGACTGTGGTGGTGGTTTCTTTGTTGTGTCCAAATTTCGTGTGGGCAAGTGATCTGAGGGCGTTAAGTCTGGGTGTCAGTTTCTCTTTCGTGTTTGTGGTGTGCTGTTTGAATGTCATTTGGGTGTCGTATGTTACTCCTAGGATTTTGGGTGTGTGTGTGTGTGTTAGGGTGTGTTGTTTATGTTGAGTCCCGGGACGTAATCGTGCTCTCCTGTCCAGCTTGTGAGGAGGTTTCAGTGAATTTAGCTGGGGTTAAATTGAGTCTGTTTGTAGTGCACCATTCATGTACCGGTAATGTGTCGAGATAGTTTTGAAGGAGTCTTGTTGCTGTGTCTGGGTTTTGGTGCGTGCTTGTGAGTGTTATGTCGTCTGCGTAGGAGGCTATGGTTATTTGGGGTGAATTTGGTGTATTTATATCATGCATGTACAGATTGAAGAGTGCGGGCGACAGGACGGATCCTTGCGGGACTCCGTTTGGGAAATTTCTAATGCTAGATGACTGACCGGCAAAAGATACGTGTGCACATCTGCCTGCTAAGAAGTTGGCCAGCCATCTTTTTGTGTTGTTGTGCATGTTTGTGTTGTAGATTTTGTTTGTTAGGTTGTGGCGGGTGGCGGGGGATGGCATCGAAGGCTTTACTAATGTTGAGTGTGGCAAGTACTGATCTGTGTGGTGGTCTAGCTGAGTTGATTCCGTCAAAAGCTCTTTGTGTAAGGTCTGTAAGAAGAGTGTTTGTGGAGTGCAATGGCCTGAAGCCATGTTGTGTTGGAGAAAGGGGTAAGTCAGGTGTCATCAGTTGTAGTACAAGGCACTCTATGACTTTGGAGGGGGTGCAAAGGAGTGTGATAGGGCGGTGTGAGGAGGGTAGCGTGGGGTCTTTGTTAGGTTTGGGGAATGTGATGATGATACCATGCTTCCAGATGTCTGGTATTGTGTTGTGTGAGTAGCTGTAGTTTGATATGTTAGTGAGTGCTTTGTCTGGTTGTTGGTGAAGGGTGTATAGTCAGGGTCTGTGGGGAATTGTCTTTTTCGTCGGATGACACGTCGGTCGTCTTTGTGGGGTTTTAGGTGACTGACATGAGAGAAGTGATTGATGAGAGTGTTTGCTTGTTGTTTACATGAAGGAGTAGAGTCTGTTGTTGTGATTGCAGCATGTGATTGTGTTGTGTTGCTGTTGGAAAGTGTGATGCTGTTTAGTGTTTTGTAGAGTTTTTTGGGGTTTGTTTTGTGATCGAGTGTTTGTAGGAAGTTATTCCAATTTGGTGTTTGTTGTTCTTGTATTTTGTTGTTAATCTGGATGTTGAGTGCTTGGATTTGTTGATTGATGTCTTGTGTGTGGGGTGCTGGGGAGTGTTTCAGTGTGTCGCATTGTATGATGAGGTTTTGAATTTCTGGTGAGAAGTTGGGGTTGTGTTTTTTTATGTTACCTCTTGGAATGTGTTTCTTGTCGGCGTTTTGGATAGTCGTGTTGAATGTGTGTACAGCATTGTTGATGTTAGTGATGGGTGTACTGTTTAAAGTTTCAAAGTGTTGTTCTGTCTCATTTGTGAAAGCTTCCCAGTTAGCTCTTTTATACTTAGTGTAAGTGTGTCTGTGGCTAGCTGGGGTGAGTCTTGTTTTGGTGGTGATAATGATCGGGAGGTGGTCTGAGCCCAAGGTTCTGACCACCTTCCAGGATGTTGTGGGGGCGAGTTCAGGGGAACAAAAGGTGATATCAGGAGATGATGGGGTGTAGAGGGCTTGGTGGGGAGTATGGGTATGCTGATGAATGTTATTGAGGATATATAGGTTGTCTGTTTGGTGTTGTAAGACCAGCCCTCTGTCTGTGTCGGGGTTGTCGACAAACCAGGCCGACGTCTTTGCATTGAAATCACCACCCAGGATGATGTGTGGGGTATTTGTGATGTGTTGTATTTGTGGTCTGTAATCGTTTGGTACTGTAGGGGATGTTTGGGGAGGGATGTATGTGTTTATGATGGTAATGTTGGAGCTGTTGCCAGTGCATATTTCAATTGATTGTGTTTCTGTTGTGTTATCGTTTGGGGGGAGGAGGGATTTGGTATGTGCACTGGTGCCTATATATGTCATTATGAAAGTAGTATGTATGTACAGTTCTCCGTATATATAACGTTACCCCAATTCGAATCTTTTAACCTTTAAAACCAAGTTGTGAAACAATTGGACAAAACAAAAGCATTGTATTGTCTCGTTTGCGTTCGATACTGCTTCATATGGGTGCGTTGATATTTATGCTCAATCATTAAGGGAGCCCACCTCGCTTTTTTTCTCTTTCTCTCCCTCTCTCTTTGGCTTGTATACATTCAGCCCCATTCAGCCTACTGTTTTAAGATGTTTACCCCCACCCAGGTGTCAATATTTTCCTGGCGAGCGGTAGCGAGCCAGCATATATATATTTTTGTTTTGACAGCAAGCCCAATTTGTACATTTTTTCGATAGAAAAATGTTTCCGGCGAAGCCGGATTTCTCCATACAATGTTAGCTCGCTTTCGCTCGCCAGGAAGAAGTTGACACCTGGATGGGGATAAACGTCTTAAAACAGTTGGCTGAATGGGGCCGAATGGATACAAGCCAGAGAAAGAGAGAAAAGGAGAGAAAGAGAAACAAGCAGGTGACTCCCCTTAAACGTAGAGAAAGTGTCGTCTGATGAATACCTGACTGGACAGGAGGATGGGAAAAGGTGATATTTCCTATAAGTCTCATATTTCCTTACAGAGAAAAAATATCAAAATAAAGCACGAATTAAAGATTCAAACACGCTAATCAGGTTGATTACATGAATTATTCAGATGATAGTGTATACAGGAATATTTAGTACCCATCTACCTATCTGTTTATTTCTATCTGTCTATCTATCTATCTATAATATCTATCTGTCTATCTATAATATCTATCTGTCTATATATCTGTCTCTATCTATCAATGTATCCATCTCTATTTCCATCTATCTATATATCTATACATTAATAATAATTTGTACCATTCGGTTTCTTTTGCTGCAACCTCCTCTCATTTCAATCCTTGGTAAAAGTTAGACTAAGGGGGTATCACACGAAAGCCTCTATCGTCAACTTTCTATGATCAAGTTTTTGTCTGGCTACATTTCTT
>CM064509.1:33479863-33542077 GCA_032716605.1 Paralithodes platypus
TTTCCTGGCGAGCGATAGCGAGCCTATAACTTAAGAGGAATCGGCCTTTGGCCGGGACATTTTTCTACCGAAAAATGTACAAATTTATCTTGAAAGGTGGTCAAGGAGGTTTAATTTTAAGCTTGATGAAGGTCTAGGGAATAAACTAAATACCTCCCCTTAAAACAGAAGGCTGAATGGGGCCGAATGGATACAAGCCAAAGAGAGAGGGAGAGAAAGAGAAAAAAACGCGAGGTGGGCCCCCTTAAGGCTACCGGTATGAAGGGTATTCAGATGAAGTCAATCGATACATTTTACCGGCATATTTTTCTCGGTAAATGTGGCCCGGTACCTACTGAGTTATAACTTTACCATGTTCAGCCTTCAGTCTAGTTACCGAAGCCAATGAAGGAAAAAGTCAAAACACTGCCAAAGTTATCATTGGAGACACTCTGGCCAAAGAAGCCTCGATATGTTGACAGCATGAAATTGACGATGGAAAAAAACAAACAGAAACAAACAAGAAGGGAAGAAACAAGAAGGCCAAATGAAAGACGAACGATAAACACAAGACGTAAACAAACAAGAAGGAAAGAAACAAGAAAGACAAATGAAAGAATAACGATAAACACAAGACGTAATCAAACAAGAAGGAAAAAGAAATGATGATGGGAAAAAAAAAAAAAAAAAAAACAAGAATGAAAGAAACATGAAGGACAAATGAAAGAAACACGATAAACACAAGACGTAAACAAACAAGAAGGAAAAAGATAAGAAAAACGAAAAAGATAAAGAATAAGCAACATAATGCCAGATTAAGGGGGGATGGTTCACTTTTTGGGCGATTTTTGCATTTATTCATTATTTTTCTAGTTTCCTCCCTAGACCTCCATCAAATTAAAAAAAACATTCATTAGATCCCCCTTCTAGATTAATTTGTACATTTTTCGGTAGAAAATTTTCCCGGCCAAAGGCCGGTTCTTCCAACATTACAGGCTCACTATCGTTCGCCATGGAAAAAATCGACACCTAAATAGCACGAAAGGTCTAAATATTGACGAAGAAATGGGGCGAAAGGTCTTAAAATCGACAAACTAACGGGGGAAACATCTTAAAATCTGAAAACTAATGAGGCTAAACATGAGGCAGAAAGTGGTCCAGCATACCGGCCCATGTCCCCTTAATGCAACCGATACCAAAATACTATAGTGTCCCGAAACCGAAATGGAGCCAGAATAATGAGGCCGATACCATTTCAGGAGAACCCATCAATGATACCAAGATACATGTGGCAGTGCCCATGCAAAAGAGTCCGCGACATGTAACCAGACTGTAATTACCACCAACACCAAAACAAAATGGGCTCGAATATGTTACCACCAATAGAGTAGCTTATAAATAGGTTTCAAAATATTTCCAGATAGACTTAAGCCGGTATCACAACGAGCGCTTTTTCCCTCAACACTGGTCTGGCAGCTTATGAGGTCAACCTTTTAAGATATTTCGGTTACCCAAATTCATCTATCATCAATCTAGTTTTCGACACCAGTGCAAAATATTCCAGAAATGTTGCCAGAAAAATGTTGATCATCGAATGTTGACTATAAAAACTCTGTGTGATACCGGCTTTACTGATACCAGCACCAAGGGGACACCAAATTGTGTATTACAGGAATAGAGTTGCCGATACAAAATATTTCAAAAGGTTTCCAGATAAGGTTGTATATTTTCCAGCTGATGGTAAACTGCAATGTCCTCTCCTTATTTACTCAGCTATTACGAAGCTATTTTGATGAAATATAGTGTAATATAGTAATACCTAAAAAATTTAAAATTTATCGCGAAGGGGGTTTTGGGGTTATTTTTTAAAGCTTGATGGAAGTTGCTATACCACAAGAGAAGACAGCTCCACCTCGAGGAGTGCTCCCCCATCACTCACAGCTACAAGATAGCTCAGTTTCCCCTCCACGGACAGCAGCTCCTTCACCACCTTACGACCCCCCCCCCCCCCTCCCCGCCCCCAACAAAAAAATAAAAAAAATAAAAATAAAAAAAAACACGTCTGGCAACGCGGCCGCCATCACCATGATGTCACCAGCAGTGATGTCACAAGACAACAAGGCGCAGGATTGGTCCCTGGAGAAGATACGAGAGTGTATCAGGAGGGCACTCCCACTCCCCTCTCCTCTACCCTCAACTCCACGGAGCAAAGGACCTATCAGCCCCACCGAGACACCCCATCGCCGTGCCCTCTTTCCACACAGCACGACGGAACCCGATACCAGCTAAAAAACAGATAGGAGGGCAGAAGGAGCTGCAGGAGACATCTTACTTTCCCCCTCCCTGAGAACAAGAGTGCTATTCGGCCTTAAGGGTGCTATTCGGCCCCACAAGAGTGTTATTTCGACCTCAACCAGTGCTTCTTGGCCTGACCCCGAGTGCTATTTGGCCTCGCTGAGTGCTGTCGGCCTCAAGACCTTTTACCAGCTAAACCTGGATAAGGAAATATATTAAGAGTCGCATAAACTTAACTTCGACTTGGCTATCAGGTCCCTTCTAAAGTAAATCTAGTAAGAGATTTATGTAGATTCCATTATTAGATTCCATTCATACGCAGACTCAACCTTACACTACTCCATTAGTTTTTCAGAACGCCCCAGCCAGCAATCCCTCAATGACAAACGTAATGAAGCCATAAAACTCTTAAATTCTGATCTAAATACTATTTCCAATTGGGGCAGAGAAAACCTTGTTAACTTTAATGCTTCCAAAACCCAATTTCTCCATCTATCTACCTGTCAGGATCTCCCAGCGGACTATCCCTTATTCTTCAACAATACAAAAATCAACCCTTCATCTTCTCTCAATATTCTTGGTGTCTCTTTTTCTTTGCTCTCATTTGGAAGGACCATATTACCAGTCTTGCTAAGGCAGCCTCCCAGAAGCTGGGTGTGCTCAACCCCCTTAGGGGGTTCTTTTCCCCTGCACAGCTTCTTGCTCTGTACAGGGGCATAGTGCGCCCTTGTATTGAGTATTGTTCACATGTGTGGGGAGGTTCCTCTCACACCGCTCTCCTAGACAAAGTTGAAAGGAAGGCCTTTCGTATCATTAACTCCCGTCCACTCACCAACTCTCTGCAATCTCTCTTTCTCCGCCGCAATGTTGCATCTCTTTCGCTATTCTATCGCTACTATAATAATCAGTGTTCCTCAGAGCTATCCCAGTGCATACCACCTCCTTTACGTAGGGCACGTGGTACCCGTCTTGCAACTCAATCCCACCCCTTCTCTGTGCAACTCTCCAACCCAAGAGTGAAACGTTACTCTCAAACTTTCTTCTACTCAACAGCTGAGCTCTGGAACTCTCCCAGAATCAGTCTTTCCCTCTTCCTATGACTTAAATTGCTTCAAACTCCGTGTGTCCAGGCATTTTGGCTCGAACGTCCCTTGATTTTGGCCCTGTCACTCTTTCAACTATGGGGGAGGCACTCGCTATAGGCAGTTATGCCTTTTGCCTCCCTCAATCACATAGGAAAAAAAAAATAAAAAAAAATAAAATAAAAAATAAAACATTGTTAAAGACACATGTAAACGCTATGATTCATTTTTCTATTTCACTTACATATATATTATGACATGTCTGATTGACCACTCAGTTACCAGACCGCTGCGTATATACATGTGAAAGTACTCTGCCTTACCACCCGCACGCTACACTAGAATCAAGCTCTTGTTCCCTCCCACACTTAAGGGGACATGGGCTATTTTTCTGGACTACTTTCTCCCTCATGTCTAGCCCCATATATTGCTATTGAGATTTTAAGACGTTTGCCCCATTATTTTGGTGATTTTAAGAATTTCCGACCCATTTTATCAATTTTAAGACCTTGCGTGCCATTTAGGTGTCGATTTTATCCTGGCGAGCCATAGCGAATCTGTAATTTAAGAGTAATCGGCCTTCGGCCAACGGTCTTCGGCCGGGAAATATTTCTACCGAAAAATGTACAAATTTATCCTGGAAGGGGGTCAAGGGGGTGAAATTTTAAGATTGCTGGAGGAGTAGGAAACAAACTAAAAACCTCCCCTTATTATAGATATTCATGATTTCTGTATTTAGTATGCCTACCGTCTCTAAATATTGTATATAACTTTGTGTGTTTCCTGTTGTGTTGTATTTGTATCCATCCAATTGTATGTAAAATAATAATAATCCATGCTATTCACACTACGTAACTTGCCTTAAGGGAGCCCACCTCCCTCTTTCTCTCCCTCTCTCTTTGGCTTGTATCCATTCGGCCCCATTCAACCTACTGTTTTAAGACGTTTACCCTCATCCAGGTGTCAATATTTTCCTGGCGAGCGGTAGCGAGCCAGCATATATATATTTTTGTTTTGACAGCAAGCTACATTTGTAAATTTTTCGATAGAAAAATTTCTCCGGCGAAGCCGGATTTCTCTATACAATGCTGGCTCGCTATCGCTTGCCAGGAATAAATCGACACCTGGATGGGGATAAACGTCTTAAAACAGTTGGCTGAATGGGGCCGAATGGATACAAGCCATGGAAAGAGAGAAAAGGAGAGAAAGATAAAACAAAGCCGGTGACCCCCCTTAATAAAATACCCTGTAAGACTAGTACACCAATCATTGTATCTTAATATAATACCCTGTAAGACTAGTACACCAATCATTGTATCTTAATATAATACCCTGTAAGACTAGTACACCAATCATTGTATCTTAATATAATATCCTGTAAGACTAGTACACCAATCATTGTATCTTAATATAATACCCTGTAAGACTAGTACACCAATCATTGTATCTTAATATAATACCCTGTAAGACTAGTACACCAATCATTGTATCTTAATATAATACCCTGTAAGACTAGTACACCAATCATTGTATCTTAATATAATACCCTGTAAGACTAGTACACCAATCATTGTATCTTAATATAATATCCTGTAAGACTAGTACACCAATCATTGTATCTTAATATAATACCCTGTAAGACTAGTACACCAATCATTGTATCTTAATATAATACCCTGTAAGACTAGTACACCAATCATTGTATCTTAATATAATACCCTGTAAGACTAGTACACCAATCATTGTATCTTAATATAATATCCTGTAAGACTAGTACACCAATCATTGTATCTTAATATAATACCCTGTAAGACTAGTACACCAATCATTGTATCTTAATATAATACCCTGTAAGACTAGTACACCAATCATTGTATCTTAATATAATACCCTGTAAGACTAGTACACCAATCATTGTATCTTAATATAATACCCTGTAAGACTAGTACACCAATCATTGTATCTTAATATAATACCCTGTAAGACTAGTACACCAATCATTGTATCTTAATATAATACCCTGTAAGACTAGTACACCAATCATTGTATCTTTTCGCACGCCTCTCCCTCGAGAATAAGAACCCCTTTGGTATACGGTGCAGCTTACTCAACACCCCTCAACGAGGAGAGGGGTTGGTATCTCAGAAGTTTTGGATGGAAATTAAATGTATGTATGTATGTATGTATGTATGCATATACTCTGGCACCTTCCCCATTTTTTTTTTTTTTTTTTTTTTTTTTATGGGGGTGGCCGACTCGAGACAGAGCCCGAACAGGGGCATCACAACACATCTGAAAAACAAAACAAAACAAAACATAAAATCTCACACACATCATAGGTCACCCAGGAGAAATACCCAGAGACCCAGGCCCATTTGGGGTCCCCAGCAAAAGATTCCCAGGTCCCAGAAACTAAATAATATATCGGTATATACTAAATAAATATATTAATCAACTTATAAACTACACATCTCCCCTTAAAGATGACTGTGCCGGATATCTGGAGCCAGGTCTTTGTTACGGCTCTCTTGGGAACACTGCCGCTCTTGATGAACACCGATAGATAACGAACTGATAGATAACACACCTGGAATGATAGATAACACACCTGGATTGATATATAACACACCTGGATTGATAGATAACACACCTGGATTGATAGATAACACTCCTGGATTGATAAATAACACACCTGGATTGATAGATAACACACCTGGGTTGATAGATAACACACCTGGATTGATAGATAACACACCTGGGTTGATAGATAACACACCTGGATTGATAGATAACACACCTGGATTGATAGATAACACACCTGGATTGATAGATAACACACCTGGGTTGATAGATAACACACCTGGATTGATAGATAACACACCTGGATTGATAGATAACAGACATGGATTGATAGATAACACACCTGGGTTGATAGATAACACACCTGGATTGATAGATAACAGACATGGATTGATAGATAACACACCTGGATTGATATATAACACACCTGGATTGATAGATAACACACCTGGATTGATAGATAACACTCCTGGATTGATAGATAACACACCTGGATTGATAGATAACACACCTGGATTGATAGATAACACACCTGGATTGATAGATAACACAACTGTATTGATATATAACACACCCGGATTGATAGATAACACACCTGGATTGATAGATAACACACCTGGATTGATAGATAACACAACTGGGTTGATAGATAACACACCCGGATTGATAGATAACACAACTGGATTGATAGATAACACACCTGGATTGATAGATAACACAACTGGATTGATAGATAACACAACTGGATTGATAGATAACACACCCGGATTGATAGATAACACACCTGGATTGATAGATAACACACCTGGTTTGATAGATAACACACCTGGTTTTATAGATAACACACCCGGATTGATAGATAACACAACTGGATTGATAGATAACACAACTGGATTGATAGATAACACACCCGGATTGATAGATAACACAACTGGATTGATAGATAAAACACCTGGATTGATAGATAACACACCTGGATTGATAGATAACACACCTGGATTGATAGATAACACACCTGGTGTGATAGATAACACACCTGGTTTGATAGATAACACACCTGGATTACAAAGGAGTACAAAGGAAATCAAGCAACAACAGATCTAGTGACCCTTCTAGGCTGCTTGTCCTCCAAAACACTGAGGATCAAGTGTCCAAACAGTGGTTTAGAGTGGGTAAGGGAACATTGGAAAGGGAACTACTGCCCTGCCACTAACGTGGCAGGACTAGGAAGTTAGTAGGGGACATATGGGTTAGTAACTGAGGGGAGGATAAAGTTATTCATTTACAAACGCAGTCAGTCGCGGGTTTGATGCGAGATATTTGTCTAGGCGGAATTTAAATGAATCAACGGTGCTGCAGTCTATAACGTCTAGGGGAAGCCCATTCCACAAGTTGACAACTCGATTGAAGAAGAAATTCTTAGATTCGTGCGAGTTAAAAGATTTACCAATAATTTTGCAACCGTTTCCCCGCGTGTAATTAGATTGGTCGATAGTGAAGTACTTACTACAGTTCATATTGTCGATGCCTTTGATGATTTTGAACACTTGAATTAAGTCGCCTCTTAATCTGCGCTGGGTTAAAGGAAATAGATTTAATTCTCTAAGACGCTCTTCGTATGGTTTGTTCTTTAGGCTAGGTATCATTTTGGTAACTCTACGTTGAACTCGTTCTAGCTTGTTTATATCTTTTTGGTAATAAGGGCACCAGGATTGAACGCAGTATTCCAGAAGAGGGCGGACTAAGGAATTGTAAAGGGTTAGGATAACTTCTTTGGATTTATGCTCAAATGACCTGCCTATAAAGCCAATTATTTTGTTTGCCTTCTTAACAACTTCTGAACATTGTTGACTCGGTTTTAGGTTACTCGATATTGTTACTCCCAGATCAGTTTCTCTGTTTACATTCTTAAGCTGAGTGCCATTCATCGAATAGTTTGCTTTCTCATTTAGGTATCCGACATGTAGTACTTTACATTTATCCGCATTGAAACTCATTTGCCAAATTTGGGCCCAACATGACAATTTATCTAGATTGTGTTGCATATCGTCAACTTGTTCTTTTGAGAGTACGCTATTTGCAATTTTTGTATCGTCAGCAAATTTTGAGATTGTGCAGGTGAGACCCTCATCTATGTCGTTGATGTAAATTAGAAAGAGAATTGGTCCTAGTACCGATCCCTGGGGTACCCCGCTACTTACATTGGTCCATTTAGATGCCTTACCGTTTATGACTACCCTTTGCTTTCTGTTGCTGAGCCAATTTTCTATCCATTTCAACACACCGTCTTGTATTCCATGCGCTTTTAGTTTTAGCAGTAAACGTTTGTGGGGAACTTTGTCAAAGGCCTTTTGAAAATCAAGGTATATAATATCTACAGCTTTACTCTCATCGTAGAGGTTGAGGATATCGTGGAAGAAGTCTAAGAGGTTTGTTAAACAGGAACGTTTTTTACGAAAGCCGTGTTGAGTATCTTTAAGTATGTTATTTTCCTCTAAGTGATTTACGAGTCTGTCTCGTATGACCGTTTCTAGCATTTTACATACAACTGAGGTTAAGCTAATTGGACGATAGTTACTTGGTAGGGATTTGCTGCCTTTTTTTAATATCGGTGTTACGTTGGCTAGCTTCCACTGATCAAGCATAGTTCCAGACTGCAAGGATTTATTGAATAGTAATGTCAGTGGTTTGGAGAGCTCATTCTTAGCTTCCTTTAGAACTCTAGGCGAGATTGTATCAGGTCCTGGCGTTTTATTTACCTTGAGTTTATCTAAACAATTCAATACTTCTCTCTCTGTAACGGTGATATTGCTTAGAACATCTGAATTATCAATCTGAATCGGCGATGGTGTAGGGATATCACTGAGGTCTTCTGTTGTAAAAACTGATGCAAAGAAGGTATTGAGGGCATTACTCATTTGTACTTCGTCTTTGGTGTATTCTCCTTTTTCATCGACTAACGGTCCAACAGTTGAAGTAACTACTTTTTTCTTTCTGATATAACTATAGAATTCTTTCGGGTTTGTTTTACTTTGATTCGCAATATGTAACTCTAGGGTCTTTTTACTTTGCTTAATTAACTTTTTGGCTTTGCGTCGTAGCTCTACAAATTTCACCCGTTCTTCGTCATTTTGTGAGGATTTTAATCTATCATTAGCAAATTTTTTAGCAAGCAGGCAGTTTGAAATATCTTTATTCCACCATTTGGGCTTATTATTATGGCCTGGACGCCGTATTTTCGATGGTATGCAGTCTTGCACTGCTTTTAGGTAAGTGGTTTCGAATAACTTCCAAGATGTATTTATGTCGTTATTGTTAATTAAAAAGCTCCAGTCAGTTTCTTTAAACATAGCTCTAAGTTTATGGAAGTTTGCTTTCTTGAAATTAGGGACTTTTTCGATGCTACTATTTGGTTCGTTACTAGTAAACTTTAAAGTGAAAGTTATCGTACGATGGTCGCTGTTACTGAATTCATCACCAACATTCAAATTCTCTATCAATTCTTCTTTTGTTGCAAGTACAATGTCAAGAACGTTATTACCACGGGTCGGCATTCGAACAAATTGATAAAGCGAACTCTCTTGCAAGTTCGTATACAAGTCATGTCCGGAGTGTGAAGTAAGAGTATCGCCCCACTTGGTCACAGGTAAATTAAAGTCGCCAAAAATTACGGTATCTTGTGAGTTACTTACATCTGCAATTTGTTCGTAAATTTCTCGGTCAGTTTGCACTGATTGAGCTGGAGGTCTGTATATTAACGCAAGTATTATTTTTGTACCTTTATTATTCTTTATTAGCACAAAAGATGTGTCGACGTTCACAATTTGAGGTTTTGACACGAGGGTCGGGTTAAGACTTTCTTTGATATAAAATAAAACGCCACCTCCATTTTTATTTATTCGGCTGTTCTCAAACATTACATAACCGGGAAGTGAATACTCTGCTAAAGAGTCTCTATCTTGTGTATTGAGCCAAGATTCTGTTATGCCAATCACATCATAATTTTCTGTAAACACTAGTTCCTCTAAATCTGAAAATGTATTGCGTATGCTACGAGCGTTTGCATAGAAAACCTTTAAAGTTGCGGTTTTAGAACTCGCAGATCGTTCTTTCATCGAATTTTTGGTTCTGGTCGGATCTACATTTACATTCATGGCTGTCCTCGGTCCTCGGTCGTTATCCCTGACGGTTTTGAATTTGGGTCGTGTTGGTGGAGCTTTATCCAAATTCGCGGTTCTTGACGGATTAGTATTTAATTCCTTTGTATATTGCCGTCCTCGCTGTCTTCGTTCCTCCTTCCTGGTTGTCCTGTGCTGAGTCGATTTCTTCTCCGAAAATCCTTCACCGATGCGGTGAAGGATTTTCGGAGAAGGTGGGAGCAGCACGTTTTGGACGTCTTCTCAACGATGCGTTGAGAAGACGTCCAAAACGTGCTGCTCCCACCTGGTTCAGATGAACTCCATCGTCCGAAAACAAATAGTCATCGTAGTAGAAATTGTCCCAGGTGTCGACGAATCCCACGTTCTCCTTCCTGCAGAGGTTTGCTAGACAACGATTTGTGCTGGTGGCTATGTTGTAAAATCGGCTCTCTACACCGAGCCGGGGGACGATTCCTGAGACGATGATCCTTGATGACTTCTCCTTAAACGACTTGATCAGCTGCTGGTACTTTAAAAGCAAATCTTCCGACCGGGTTCGCTGTACATCGTTGGATCCAACGTGGATGACGTACATTGTATTAGCAGGGGCCAGCTTTGATACTTCGTCAACTGCTGCAACTACGTCATCCACACCACCACCAGGGATACAAAAACGCTTCCTGGTCTTAGGTGCCCTGGCGCAAAACTCTGTGAGCTGACCACGTATCATCGAGTCTCCCACGAGCCGGACTTCTTCTATTTCCTCTTCGTCATCTGAGTCTGCGAGTATCTGGAAACGGTTTTGACACTCGGTAATCGGTATGTGTTTCCTGGTCTTGGGGCAAACGTTGTTCCTCACGACACGGAAGTTGTCTTGAGGGGGAAGAGAGTCACTATTTGAATCTTGAGTATCGGAAACATCAGCTGAAATGGCTACTGTAGGCGTTGAATTGTTGGCAGTTGACGTTGGGGCGTTGGTGGCTGCTGGAGTTGCGGTGACAATTGAAGATAACATTGATAGGATTGATAGGATTGATAGATAACACGCCGGGATTGATAGATAACACACGTGGATTGATAGATAACACACGTGGATTGATAGATAACACACCTGGATTGATAGATAAAACACCTGGATTGATAGATAACACCTGGATTGATAGATAACACACCTGGATTGATAGATAACACACCTGGATTGATAGATAACACACCTGGATTGATAGATAGCACACCAGGATTGATAGCTAACACACCAGGATTGATAGCTAACACACCTGGATTGATAGATAGCACACCTGGATTGATAGATAAAACACCTGGATTGATAGATAACACACCTGGATTTGATAGATACACACCAGGGTTGATAGATAGCACACCTGGATTGATAGATAATACACCTGGATTGATAGATAACACACCGGGATTGATAGATAACACACCTGGGTTGATAGATAACACACCGGGGTTGATAGATAATACACCTGGATTGATAGATAACACACCAGGATTGATAGATAACACACCTGGATTGATAGATAACACACTTGGATTGATAGATAACACACCTGGATTGATAGATAGCACACCTGGATTGATCGATAACAAACCTGGATTGATAGATAACACTTCTGGATTGATAGATAACACACCTGGATTGATCGATAACAAACCTGGATTGATAGATAACACTCCTGGATTGATAGATAACACACCGGGATTGATAGATAACACACCTGGATTGATAGATAACACACCTGGATTGATAGATAACACACCAGGATTGATAGATAACACACCTGGATTGATAGATAACACACCTGGATTGATAGATAACACACCTGGATTGATAGATAACACACCAGGATTGATAGATAACACACCTGGATTGATAGATAACACCTGGATTGATAGATAACACACCTGGATTGATAGATAACACACCAGGATTGATAGATAACACACCTGGATTGATAGATAACACACTTGGATTGATAGATAACACACCTGGATTGATAGATAGCACACCTGGATTGATCGATAACAAACCTGGATTGATAGATAACACTTCTGGATTGATAGATAACACACCTGGATTGATCGATAACAAACCTGGATTGATAGATAACACTCCTGGATTGATAGATAACACACCTGGATTGATAGATAACACACCTGGATTGATAGATAACACACCTGGATTGATAGATAGCACACCTGGATTGATCGATAACAAACCTGGATTGATAGATAACTCACATTGTTGAGCGTGAACTTAATTGATTAGATTATATCATTCTATGTCTATTACCATGATTCGATATATAACACTATATTTTCTCCATAAACGTTTTTCGGAAGAAATCATGTCATTATTGCTGCGAATTTTCCTCCTTTTAGAGAGCCTTTTCTCCCCGAAGACCATGTTTTTGAGAACCTTCATCTGAAATCTTGTGTGAATAGTAAGAATCAGACAGTGTGTTGGAGAGGAAGGGAGAGAGGGAGGGGGAGAGGGTGGTGGGGAGGGAGGGAAGAGGGTGGTGGAGAGGGAGGGAAGAGGGTGGTGGAGAGGGAGGGAAGAGGGTGGTGGAGTAGAAGAGGGGGGGGGGGAGGGGAGGGGGGAGAGGGAGGGGTAGCGAGTGTTGGAGAGGGAGTGGAAAAGGTTGCTGGAGAGGGAGGTAGAGAGAGAGGAGGAGAGGATGGTTGAGAGGGAGCGGGAGAAGGTGGTGGAAAGGGAGGGGGAGAAGGTAGTGGAGTAGGAGAGGGAGGGGGAGAGGGTGGTTGAGAGGGAGGGAGAGAGGGAGGGGGAGAGGGAGGGGGAGAGGGTGGTTGAGAGGGAGGGAGAGAGGGAGGGAGAGAGGGTGGTGGAGAGGGAGGGGGAGAGGGTGATAGAGTAGGAGAGTAGGGAGGGGGGGAGTATTGAAAGACATTCTGAAGGATAATAGTTCCTAGGCTGTTTCATGAACAAATATATGTTATGCTTCGTACTGTGATGTAACACAATAGTAAACCAGCCACTGTAACAATGGTTGGACCAATATTACTACAGCCAAACATTTACTGTATGTACAGTACGTCTTTTATTAACAAATATGAAACTTTTTGCAAATGTCAGAAGCAATACTAAAGTTGCTCCACAAGTACATTTTGTATATGCAGTACGCACACACACACACACACACACACACACACACACACACACATATATATATATATACATTGTATATAACTATAAAATTCTTGCATGCTTGGGTCAGCTGCTGTCTCGACCTTCCATCTTTTCTAATTAATTTTGCATGCAGGGAACATGTTTGGATAAAACAAAACCTACTTACGCGTACTTTTTTTGTATATGTGAGTGAGGGAGACAACAGGCAGAACTGCCTGTGACGAGTGCCTCCCCCATAGTTGAAAGAGTGACAGAGCCAAACTCAAGGGACGTTCGAGTAAAAATGGTTGTACACACGAAGTTTGAAGCAATTTGTGTTTTTATTCATCAAGAGCCACTTCCGATCGGCTAGGTCGCTTACTTTAACTTTTGGCTAGGGTATAGTAGGGTAGCGCTGCAGAATGCGGAGAGAGAGAGAGAGAGAGAGAGAGAGAGCGAGAGCGAGAGAATGAAAGGAAGAAGGAAAGAGTGATGGACAGAGAGAGAGAGAGAGAGTGAGAGCGAGAGAAGTGTAGAGTAGAGAGAATGAAAGGAAGAAGGAAAGAGTGATGGAGAGAGAGAGAGAGAGAGAAGGACAGCATCAGAGGCTTAGCATGTAATAAGGCAAATGGAGTTCTTTTTCCTCCCTTCTCTCCTGCTGCTTGACACCAAAGAGACAATCCCCAACACACACAGGCCCTTGTTCACCCCGTCTCTCTCTCTCTCTCTCTCTCTCTCTCTCTCTCTCTCTCTCTCTCTCTCTTTCTCTCTCTCTCTCTCTCTCTTTATTTACTTATTTCTCTATATTTGGGTTCTGCTATCTCTACTACATTAATTCCTGACCACCTCGTTTGGATCGTAAGGGCTGTGTGATAAGTGTGCCTATATAGATGTATGTAAACTTCTTCAGCACTCACATAAAATATTTTCATTCTAAAAAGAGTTGGAGCTAGGGCTATGAAATTTAATTTGACTATAGTCCATTCATTATAGATAGGCCAGAAACTTTGAGTACTAACCTCTATTAATCAGAAAGGACTAGAACAATCGAGCTAACATTTCTACCATTTGAGAAGAGTCAGCCAAGGAATCGATGAGAAAATGTACAACCCATTTGCTCTAGTCCTGTTCGAGTTACAGAGATTATTAGTCAAGATTGCTAGCCTAATTTGAGTGAATAGACTATAGTAAATCGTTAGTACATGTTTGAGGCAACTCGTAAAACTCATAAGATACGTAATTTCCTTTAGGTTGCGCGAAAGTAGGTATCCTTTCGTACAGTAATTGTGTAAATTAAGAGATAGATAGATAAATATATAGTTAGGTACATACATAGATATATAGATAGATTTTTAGACAGATAAACATAATTTGACTTAATAACTTTTATTTACCGCTCCACAGAGTGGATGCGGGCAGACAAAAATTTATTTCGATACAATAATTGTTAGTGATACAATAATTAAGTTGTAATTGGGTAGGCCATGTGCAATATGTGCCTATTGTATTGATCATACGATTATTAAAGACAGGAGAGAGAGAGAGAGAGAGAGAGAGAGAGAGAGAGAGAGAGAGAGAGAGAGAGAGAGTACAAAGGAGTACAGAGGAAATCAAGCAACAACAGGTCTAGTGACCCCTCTAGGCTGCTTGTCCTCCAAAACACTGAGGATCAAGTGTCCAAACAGTGGTTTAGAGTGGGTAAGGGAAAATGGGAAAGGGAACTACTGCCCTGGAACTAATGTCCGTGGCAGGATTAGGCAGTTAGTAGGGAACAGATGGGTTAGTGACATAACAGTTATAAGTGATCTTTCGTATATCTGGGAAAAAGAGAGTAACGTCTTAGTAATATATACTGTATACACAATAATCCTTGATGAATCTGTGGGAGGAATATAATAAAGTTATTAATTTACGGAGAAATGGATAGGCGACGAGCAGGGAGGTTTTAGGAAGGGAAGAGGATGTGTAGATCAGATTTTTTCCCTGAATTGTGTTGTGGAGAAGT
Source organism: Paralithodes platypus (assembly GCA_032716605.1). Classification (NCBI taxonomy): domain Eukaryota; kingdom Metazoa; phylum Arthropoda; class Malacostraca; order Decapoda; family Lithodidae; genus Paralithodes; species Paralithodes platypus. Next base: position 33,495,095 of record CM064509.1, read on the forward strand.
ATCTGGAGAAGAAACAAAAGGTGTATGTTGCCTTTATGGACTTGGAGAAGGCCTATGACAGAGTGGATAGAGAAGGTTTGTGGAAAGTACTTAGAATATACGGAGTAGAGGGCAAGTTGCTGAAAGCAGTGAAGAGCATGTATGAGGGTGCAAAGGCGGCAGTACGTGTGGAGAGCGAGTTCTTTGACCTGAATGTTGGTTTGAAACAGGGGTGTGTGATGTCCCCGTGGTTGTTTACTGTATATATGGATGGAGTCATGAAAGAAATCCTATCAAGAGCAGTGGATGTTGGTGTATCGCTGAAAAGGGAGGGAATTGAGTGGAAACTACCTATACTGGTGTTTGCGGACGATACAGTTCTGATGAGTGATAATGAATGGGAGTTGCAGGGTCTGGTAAATGAGTTTGGAACAGTGTGCGAAAAACGGAATTTGAAGGTAAATACGGGGAAGAGCAAGGTTATGGTCTTCGAAAGGGGTGAAGTCACAGAGTGTGAGGTGAAGGTGAACGGTCAAGCTATGGAGATCGTCAACTGTTTTAAGTATCTGGGCAGTGTGTTGAGTAAAGATGGGACTATGGATGAAGAGGTGCGGGAGAGGGTACAACAGGGGAAGAGGGTTGTAGGAATGCTAAATGCAGTAACAAGAAATAAGGTGGTCAGTATGGAAGTGAAGAAGTCCTTGCATGACAGTGTGGTAATCCCGACACTGACTTACGGAAGCGAAGCATGGATGTTGGTTGAGAGACTCAGACCAAGAGTGAGAGCAGTGGAAATGAATTACTTAAGGAGTGCGTGCGGAGTTACATGGAGGGATAGACAGACTAATAAGGAAGTAAGAAGGAGGTGTGGTGTGGAGGTAGATGTGCTGGAAAGTGTGAAAAGGAACAACTTGAGATGGTTTGGCCATATGGAACGTATGGAAAGCGAGAGAATGACTAAGAGGGTGTACGAGAGCGAGGTGGAGGGACAGAGAGGGAGGGGTAGACCGAATATGAGGTGGAAGGATGGAGTGAGGAACTACATGAATGAAGGCGGTGCTGGTAGGGGGGAGGGGCGTCGACTGACTGGGGACAGAGGTGCATGAGGGCGGTTCATTCGTGGCCACCCTGTCGGGGATCACGGCGTCAGGCAATAGATAGATAGATAGATTAATTTACAAACGCAGTCAGTCGGGGGTTTGATGCAAGATATTTGTCTAGGCAAAGTTTAAAAGAATCAACGGTGCTGCAGTCTATAACGTCTCGGGGAAGCCTATTCCACAAGTTGACAACTCGATTGAAGAAGAAATTCTTAGATTCGTGTGAGTTAAAAGATTTACCAATAATTTTGCAACCGTTTCCCGCGTGTAATTAGATTGGTCAATAGTGAAGTACTTACTACAGTTCATATTGTCGATGCCTTTGATGATTTTGAACACTTGAATTAAGTCGCCTCTTAATCTGCGTTGGGTTAAAAGAAATAGATTTAATTCTCTAAGAAGTTCCTCGTATGGTTTGTTCTTTAGGCTAGGTATCATTTTGGTAACTCTACGTTGAACTCGTTCTAGTTTGTCTATATCTTTTTGGTAATAAGGGCACCAGGATTGAACGCAGTATTCCAGGAGAGGGCGGACTAAGGAATTGTGAAGAGTTAGGATAACTTCTTTGGATTTATGCTCAAATGACCTGCCTATAAAGCCAATTATTTTGTTTGCCTTCTTAACAACTTCTGAACATTGTTGACTCGGTTTTAGGTTACTCGATATTGTTACTCCCAGATCAGTTTCTCTGTCTACACTCTTAAGCTGAGTGCTATTCATTGAATAGTTTGCTTTATTTTGGTATCCGATATGTAGTACTTTACATTTATCCGCATTGAAACTCTTTTGCCAAATTTGAGCCCACCGTGACAACTTATCTATATTGTGTTGCATATCGTCAACTTGTTCTACTGATAGTATGCTATTTGCAATTTTTGTATCGTCAGCAAACTTTGAGATTGTACAGGTGAGACCCTCATCTATGTCGTTGATGTAAATTAGAAAGAGAATTGGTCCTAGTACCGATCCCTGGGGTACCCCGCTACTTACATTGGTCTATTTAGATGCCTTATCGTTTATTACTACTCTTTGCTTTCTGTCGCTGAGCCAATTTTCTATGCATTTCAACACACCGTCTTGTATTCCATGCGCTTTTAGTTTTAGCAGTAAACGTTTGTGGGGAACTTTGTCAAAGGCCTTTTGAAAATCAAGGTATATAATATCTACAGCTTTACTCTCATCATACAGGTTGAGGATATCGTGAAAGAAGTCTAAGAGATTTGTTAAGCTGGAGCGTTTGTGACGAAAGCCGTGTTGAGTATCTTTAAGGATGTTATTTTCCTCTAAGTGATTTAGGAGTTTGTCTCTTATGAGTGTTTCTAGCATTTTACATACAACTGAGGTTAAGCTAATTGGACAATAGTTACTGGGTAGGGATTTGCTGCCTTTTTTCTGAGGTTAAGCTAATTGGACGATAGTTACTGGGTAGGGATTTGCTGCATTTTTTTTTTTTAATATGGGTGTTACATTGGCTAGCTTTCACTGATCAGGCATAGTTCCAGACTGCAAGGATTTATTGAATAGCAATGTCAGTGGTTTGGAGAGCTCATTCTTAGCTTCCTTTAGAACTCTAGGTGAGATTGTATCAGGTTCAGGCGTGTTATTTACCTTGAGTTTATCTAAACAATTCAATGCTTCTCTCTCTGTAACGGTGATATTGCTTAGAACATCTGCATTATCAATCTGAATCGGCGATGGTGTAGGGATATCACTGAGGTCTTCTGTTGTAAAAACTGATGCAAAGAAGGTATCGAGGGCATTACTCATTTGTACTTCGTCTTTGGTGTATTCTCCATTTTCATCGACTAACGGTCCAACAGTTGAAGTAACTACTTTTTTCTTTCTGATATAACTATAGAATTCTTTCGGGGTTGTTTTACTTTGATTCGCAACATGTAACTGCAGGGTCTTCTTACTTTGCTTAATTAACTTTTTGGCTTTGCGTCATAGCTCTACAAATTTCACCCGTTCTTCGTCATTTTGTGAGAGAGAGAGAGAGAGAGAGAGAGAGAGAGAGAGAGAGAGAGAGAGAGAGAGAGAGAGAGATGAGATATTTGGTTTCATTGTTTCCTTAGTTCTCAGACCGCATTGTCTAAAGTTAAATATTTTCCTCCTCTTGAGTCGAAATATTGACCGTATAGTGTTGAAGTCCATTTACCACCTTATGTAACAGGTTCTAAATATACATAAGGCATACCTAAGGAAACTTTGATAATATAGACATGGCTCTATTGCATAATTCTACATATCTCTCTCTCTCTTTATTCCTCTCTCTCTCTCTCTCTCTCTCTCTCTCTCTCTCTCTCTCTCTCTCTCTCTCTCTCTCACACACACACACACACACACACACACACACACACACACACACACACACAGATGCTACTGATGGCTCAACCCACACTTTATCTATGTATCAACAGAGTTCCAAATAAATATGACAACAAACCATTTTACTATGCATCCCTAATGAGATTCCCGAACAGGCTTTCAAACACTGCACAGGCATATTCCAGGATCATCGTCAAGGTTTATACACCCAATTAACAATATCTTGTCCGAAGTCTGGTGGGTTGTTATGATATCTTGTTTAATTATTATTGAGGATTTTGCTTGTGCTTACCAATTTGTGCTTATCTCTTTGGCAAACAAAAGCGACTTCCCAGACTTCCTTCAAACTAAAAACATGTCCCCCCCCCCCCCCCGACCCCCTTCAATCTAGATTTGTCCCGGCCTAAGGTTGATTTCTACTAAGTTAAAGGCTCGCTTTCGTTCCCCCAGGATTAAAATCGACATCTGAATGAGGTAAAGCGTCTTATTATCGCCAAGGTAATTGGGTGAAGCGATTTATAATCTCCAAACTAATGGAGCAAAACAAGGAAGATCCAAAAAGACCTTCCTCTTACCAAATATGGTTAAGGTTTTAATATTATATGTGTGTTCGTATACTGTACGTGTATGTTATTATATGTGTGTTCGTATACTGTACGTGTATGTTATTATATGTGTGTTCGTATACTGTACGTGTATGTTATTATATGTGTGTTCGTATACTGTACGTGTATGTTATTATATGTGTTCGTATACTGTACGTGTATGTTATTATATGTGTGTTCGTATACTGTACGTGTATGTTATTATATGTGTGTTCGTATACTGTACGTGTATGTTATTATATGTGTGTTCGTATACTGTACGTGTATGTTATTATATGTGTGTTCGTATACTGTACGTGTATGTTATTATATGTGTGTTCGTATACTGTACGTGTATGTTATTATATGTGTGTTCGTATACTGTACGTGTATGTTATTATATGTGTGTTCGTATACTGTACGTGTATGTTATTTTATATTTTGACCTCAAAACATGGCTGTTCAGTAGAGCAGTGTTTCTCAACGGGTCTCTTTAGGGTCGTATACTGAGTAGAGACCCTATAATAACAGAGATCGACCAACTTCCACCATCTTGGTGCCATTTTCCTCTCTTTACACTCATATATCTCCATACCCATACTTGATATCTGGAAAAACTGGTACAGAATATATAGTTTGATCTTTGGATATATATTTTGCATAATCAAATATTGAATGCATGTTCGTTCTTTGATAATTCAGGCACCAAAATGGCGTCCTTATAAATATATGGCCAGCAATTCTTACTACAGGATCTCCACTTCTCAGTAGCCAGGTAATCTTGCTAGACCCCGAAAATATGGAATGAGACTTCGAGATCTTTTTTGCTTCCTTATGCTGTGCTAGATGGTGGTACTTTACTTATACACGACACCTTTTCTCATGTTGCTTGATGAGTAACTTCATAGCGCCGTCACAACATTGCCATATCGTCGTCACAGCCTTCGCGAATATACTGTAGTTGGACTAGTTGGACATTAAATTTCATTATATAAACAAAATAAATAAATATAGAAAATGGGTTTATGGCCTTCTGGTGTAGTCAGATGTGAACACTGGCAAACGAGGCGCAGAAATCCCATCTTTACAAATCTGACTGTTCTGTGAGTGCTTGAACCCTTCGTCCTCAACTCTGACTGTTCTGTGAGTGCTTGAACCCTTCGTCCTCAACTCTGACTGTTCTGTGAGTGTTTGAACCCTTCGTCCTCAACTCTGACTGTTCTGTGAGTGCTTGAACCCTTCGTCATCAACTCTGACTGTTCTGTGAGTGTTTGAACCCTTCGTCCGTCCTCTCCATTCCCAGGCGAAATTGCTACCACTGAGTCACACCTCCCTCATGTGTGTCGTAATAATGTAATAAGCATGTGTTGGTAATACTCATAAAACACAAACATAACACAGACAGGAAGGCTAATTGGGTTCCTACCTTTAAGGGGGGTCACCGGCTTTTTTCACTTTCTCTCCTTTTCTCTCTTTCCCTGGCTTGTATCCATTCGGCCCCATTCAGCCAACTGTTTTAAGACGTTTATCCCCATCCAGGTGTCGATTTCTTTCTGGCGATAGCGAGCCAGCATTGTATGGAAAAATCCGGCTTCGCCGGAGACATTTTTCTATCGAAAAATTTACAAATTTAGCTTGCTGTCAAAACAAAACACATGTATGCTGGCTCGCTACCACTCGCCAGGAAAATATTGACACCTGGATGGGGATAAACGTCTTAAAACAGTAGGCTGAATGGGGCCGAATGGTTACAACCCAGAGAGAGGGGAGAGAAAGAGAAAAACAAAGCGAGGTGGGCTCCCTTAATGCCTGGTAATTGCTAACCTGATTAAAAAAGAAAGGAAAAGAAAAAAACAAAACAACTTCTGACATAATTCCTCAGCCGTCGTGTGCTGTAGGTGTTTTTTTTTTTTGCACACACACACACACACACACACACACACACACACACACACACACACACACACACACCCAGAGTCTATTAGCCCCATTTAGGTACGATGCTTTCCTTCATTGGCAACCGGCTTAATTTAAACCGATTACTATAATAACACTCATGATAAATTCGAGGGTATACAGTACTTAGTAGAGTATATAATTATGGAGGTGTGAGGCGGGGGGGGGAGGGGGGAGTGATGTTGGTTCAAGGGGTCCCTCATGTTTATATAATTATTTAAGGGAGCCCACCTCGTTTTTTTAATCTTTCTCTCCCTCTCTCTTTTCCCCTCAACTTTCCCTTCATAATTGATGAGGGGCACATGGCCTAGGGTGGGGCTTTGGTTTCCCAGGCGTTTCCGCACCCTCCTCAGCTCCCAGCCTTGGAGTGGCTTCCGTCACCCGGGCTTTATTAGTGGTAAGCAGGGAGGGTTTTGTGGGGGCGCTAGGTTATGGCATTGGCCTTGCTCGGGACCTTGGGGCTGCTCGGCCAGACAGCCTGGGGAACAGCAAACAACAACAACCCCTTGAAGATTATGCCGATGTTTGGCAGTATATTCTGGCTTATCATTAGACTATTATATTTAGATTGGGAAAATTATATGGAAGTCGGAGGGTTAATTGAGAAATTCTTTACCCTTTTAAAAGCCACAGATCCTTCCTAAGCTGTGTCAACTCCTCTAATGATAGCCAGAATAAACTGGCAAAACACGTCATGATCAATAAAGGGGTTCAAATTCCATTTAATCCTCATGTTGTAATGAGCGGACATACTGTATAGGCTTACTATAGAGTATTCAGTATAATTAGGCCAAACATCTCGACCACTAACCTCTATATCTAAAAAACTACTGGAGTAATCGAGCTAATATTTTTATCATATTGGAAGAGTCAGCTACGAAATAGGTGGGGCATTTTGCGGCCACATTCCTCTAGCCCATTTTGAGTTATATACAAGCATACACTGCCCAAAGCTCTACCACGGGACCATTATCGCCGTCGTGAACAACAACAACAACAACAACAACAACAATATTAATACAATTATTATTATTACTACAACTACTGATAAGAATAAGAATTTTGATATACGTTTCCTTACTTTTCACCTTGTAATTTTCCAAAGAATATTTCATGTTAGGTCGTCTTGCATGATTGCTATGGTATTATCAAGCCTTGTTTACTCTCTACAGGGCAAGAGATAAGAGGCTAATATTAAGGGAGCCCACCTCGCTTCTATTCTCTTTCTCTCCCTCTCTCTTTGGCTTGTATCCATTTGGCCCCATTCAGCCTACTGTTTTAAGACGTTTACCCCCATCCACGTGTCAATATTTTCCTGGTGAGCGGTAGCAAGCCACCATATATTTTTGTTTTGACAGCATGTTAAATTTGTAAATTTTTCAATAGAACAATTTCTCCGGCGAAGCCGGATTTCTCCATACAATGCTGGCTCGCTATCGCTCGCCAGGAAGAAATCGACACCTGGATGGGGATAAACGTCTTAAAACAGTTGGCTGAATGAGGCCGAATGGATACAAGCCAGGGAAAGAGAGAAAAGGAGAGAAAGATAACAAAAGCCGGTAACCCCCCGTAAGGATGAAACAATGCTAATGAAGGTACACGAAAGGAATATGAATTACGTAGAAGACAGTAATTGCAGACAACACCAATTTGCCATGCTGTTGAAAATTCAGAGCATTTAATTACTTATATACCATTTATTAAAATTCCTTACCTATATACAGTGTAACTGCCTGTCTATTTATGTATCCATGTATCTACCTATCTATCTATCTTTAAATGAATATGTACAAAATAAATAAATAAATTAATATATATATATATACCGGTAAATATATATATATATATATATATATATATATATATATATATATATATATATATATCTATATATACCGGTATATATATATATACTGTATATATATATATATATAAATATATATATATATATATACAGAATATATATATATATTATATATATAATTTATATATATATATATTATATACATTGTTATTGACATAAGGCTGAAAACACTTAACAACGCTTTTACCATTATACAGTATACTCTATGTACCGGTATGTGAAAGAGACAATAGACAAAGCTGCCTGTAACAAGTGTCTCCTCAAAAGTTGAATTAGTGACATATATAGCCAAATTCAAGGTACGTTATTGTCAACACTTCTGGGAAGCTGCTTTAGCAAGAGTTGTAATATGATTTTTCCAAGAAAGGTAAGGAGAATAAGAAACACCAAGAATACTGAAAGAAGATTAAGAGTTGATTTTTGTATTGACGAAGAATAAGGAAAAGTCAGGTGGAATTGGTGACAGGTAGATAGAAGGAGAAATTAGGTTTAGGAAGCATTGAAAGTAACAATATTTGTTCTGCCTCAATCATAGATAGTTGATCGATCAGAAAATAGGCGTTCTTTGGCTTTATCATGCGAGTTTTGAAGTGATTGCATGCTGGGTCGTTGTAGAAAACTAGTTGTATAGTGTAAGGCAGAGTCATCAGCATATGATTACATAGAACTAGAGGTACAGTTGGGAAGATCATTAATGAATATTAAAAAAGATAACCGGAAACTGGACAGAATCCTGAGGAACAACGGAGTTAATAGGTTGAGGAAGTGAGCGATGGTCGTCCACAACCACAGCTGTGGAACGGCCAGAAAGGAAAATAGAGACAAAAGGAACAGATAGAGGAATAGAAACCGAAGGAGGGTAGTTTGGAAATTATAAATTTGTGTCGGACTCTATTGAAGGCTTTCGATATGTCTAACTCAATAGAGAAGGTCTTGCTGAAGTCCCGAAAGGAGGATGACCAAGAGTTAGTAAGATTAAAAAGAAGATCACGTCCAATTTGTACATATAACGTGTCGTGTCAGTGGATTTGTACATATAACGTGTCGTGTCGGTGGATTTGTACATATAACGTGTCGTGTCGGTGGATTTGTACATATAACGTGTCGTGTCGTGTCGGTGGATTTGTACATATAACGTGTCGTGTCGGTGGATTTGTACATATAACGTGTCGTGTCGGTGGATTTGTACATATAACGTGTCGTGTCGGTGGATTTGTACATATAACGTGTCGTGTCGGTGGATTTGTACATATAACGTGTCGTGTCGGTGGATTTCGTCGGATTTCAATGAGATTTGCCACTTGTATAGAGGACTGTGAGAGCTTTAGATTGGTAGTTCACAATTTAAATCGGTTGATTAGTTTTCAAGTTCCGTACAAATTAGGGTAAAATTAGTGCGAAAACTAAAAAATTGATCTAGTAATACAAAATGACATGTATCATAATTTTGTTTAGTATTCCATCAACTCACAGGCGGTGTTTCTTGTATTTAATCAAGTACTTCAATATTATCATATCTAATTATGAAATAGGCATTTAGATAATTAGGTGATGTTTTTTTCCTATTCGACTTTGACGACAAGCTGTGCACGAAAAGGGAGGAGAAAAATAAATTGAACTCAGTTTATAGAGCTTTTCAAGCTCTTTCGATTGGGATATGATTTATTCTCGTACGAAAAATAGTTTCGGAGCCTATCGATTTCTTAGGTCAATAACTTACATTTCCATATACAGCTCCCAAAGTTGGCTGATGAGGAGCGGAGAGTGACGCGTGACCGTTCTAATCATTACATCATGCGCTCAACTGGTGCTGGTGTTTACCCAAACCTCTCACTGTCTCAGTGGGGTTACTAAATATTGCAATATAAGGAATTTCACAAATTATTTTTTTTCTATGCGTATTTTTTTACATATATCGAGTGGCGACTCGCTACCAGCAAAAGTTTTAGATAAAGTAAATTTTGATATACTGGGATTTACTGTATAAGTGGATTTCAGCTAAAATTCTTCGGGGCCGTGAAGAGAGATGTTGAATGATGATTTTTCAATATATATCAGATTTTTCATGGGTAACCATGTTTACCTAGACTTTTAGTGGACGTAAGAGGGAGGGGGGGGGGGGGGTGAAGAGGGAGGAACAACACTGAAATCATCCAAGATGGAGTTTTTATCAAACATTTGAGTGTAGAGTTCAGCTTTGTCAGAGGATGATGTGGCAATAGTGCCATCAGAGTGGAAAAGGAGGAGGGAAAGACAAGGAAGTAAAATGGTTGGGGAGGTTTTTGGCTTGATGCCAGCAGTATGAGCCATTAACATCAACAGTATGAGCCATTATCACTAAAATCAGCACTATGAGCCATCAATACCACCACCAACAGTATGAGCCATTAACACCACCATCAACAGTATGAAACATCAACACCACCATCAATGGTGTGAGCCATCAACATTAAAATCAGCACTATGAGCCATCAACACCACCACCAACAGTATGAGCCATCAACAACAGCATCAACAGTATGAAACATCAACACCACCATCAATAGTATGAGCCATCAACACCACCACCAACAGTATGAGCCATCAACAACAGCATCAACAGTATGAAATATCAACACCACCACCAACAGTGTGAGCCATCAACACCACCATCAACAGTATGAAACATCAACACCACCATCAATAGTATGAGCCATCAACACCACCATAAACAATATGAGCAGCCATCAACACCAACATCAATAGTATTAGCCATCAACAGTATGAGCCATCAACGCCACCACTACCTCTACTACAATCACCACTACTACCACACTTCACCTGAGCTTAATTAAAACGTGTAGTGAACGTGTTTTGTTGAGCTTGATGAAGAACAGGGGGAAGAGAAGAAGAGAATGAGAGGGAGGAGAGGAAGGAGGAAAATGAAGGACAGGTGAAGAAAGAGGAGGAGGAAGAGGGGGGAAAGTGAAAACGCGAGGAGAGACAGGACGGAATGGAGAAACGAAATGAGACTGAAGATGGTGATGATGATGGAGATGATGATAAGGAGAATAACTAGGAAGAAGAAGAAGAGGGGGAACAAGAAGACGCAGAATAATAATATTAAACAAGAAGAAGAAGAAGGAGAGAACAAAAGAGGACTAGAAATGAATTTGATATACATATGCAAACATAAAGAATATGACAATGATGATGTTGAAAAATATGATGATCGAGATGAGGAAGAAAAACATATGTAATTAACAAAACCAAATGGAAGTAAAAACAATTAGAAATAAATAACATAAATGTTATGCGTGATAGCCACTCTCTCCGCAAGAACAACGATATTTAGTTCACCCTAGATACCATTATAGAGCATGGACTTGTGGAAAGTGCCAGTGAAATCACACCCATGGGAGTAGTTAAGTAGAGACCAGATCCGTTCATCCAGAGTTCTGAGCTACAATGACCTATTTGCTTACATCTGCTCCCATTCATTTAGGCCTCTGTTGACTCGATAGAAGCTTACCCTCTTACTCTTTTAGTCCTTTGTTTACAACCGACTATCTCAAACACTGCTTTTTATATCATTGGTTATATTAAAATTACTTTTTTATAACTAGTTATAGTGCTTTATGTACTACTGGCAGACCCGTTGCTTTATTTGAGACTGGTAACCATCAAACAACTTTGTTTACAACTGGTTGTAGCGCTCTGTGTTTCACTGCAGACTCCGATCCACCATTACCGAATTTCAGCAAGACTGAGCCTACAACATGAGAGCCTCAATTATATCTGGGCACCATGACTCCACCTGCTTCAGACATAGAGATGGTAACATCTGGCTACCTAACTACAGTATACAAATGTTGGAGCCACAATGGAGCCCTCCTCAAGACCTGGGTATCCGCAGTGGACTCTCTGCCCACTACTATAACATAATGTACGTGCCCACAATGAATATATGTGTCATTTTGAGATCCTTTATCAAATGAAATAGTCTTATTTGATTAGAAAGTATAAAAAGGGGTTAACCAATAAATGGGATTATTTAACAAAAAATATTTAATGTTGAGAACAAATATGAAGATTGTTACGCCCACAATAAGAATTGCAGCTATACAGACCACCACCAGTACTACGCTACAAGGACCTGAAAAGCACAGAGCAAGAGAGTACCTCAGCGCCCTTTATTCGCGCCGATGCCACCGCACGGACATACTTTAAACACCAATGACGCCGGAAACTTCCTAGACAACAACAACACTAGATCGCACCATTCTAGCCCGCACTGAGTGGAAACCAGAATACTCTTAACTAGGATAGACTATGTCACTCAACCTGGGAGAAGTAGTTCAGCTAGGTTCGATACTAGCACCTCCAGATCTGAAGACTGGCACATTCCTAGGTACGAGACTAGGAAAACTAAGTTTGATACTAGTAAATCACGTCCTAAAACTGATATTACCAAGTGTGATGTAAACCTGTTAAGTACAAAATTAGCTCTTCAGGTCTAAAGACCAAGACAGTGCTCTGGTCAACCTGCTAGGTTCGAGACTAGCAAATCAGGTCCTAAGACTCACTCATTGTGTACAACACCAATGTAAGTGCTACCTAAAATATAATGAGGCTCGATGCTCACACTCTAGGTCATCGACTGGAGGCGTGTAAGGAGAGACTCACCTCTACTCTTTCACTTGCATGTGGTTCGAAACCTTGCACACCTAGCAGCTCGAAATCTAGCATCTGGGATATGGAGAAGAGCGAATCCGCAAATTGCTTCCCGAAGAAGTCCAGGCCTCACCTGACGCCCTTAATAGACGAGTGCCGTAACAAGAGCCCAGCACACCAAGTTCATGAAAGTTCACTAAGTCCCCCACCGACACCAGGGAAATCACTAAATTAAAAACTAGTAGTGCGTCTCTTAACTGTTAGTCCCTTCTTGATAAACAATGTACAACCCTCCAAGAAAACAAAACACTTATTCTATCCTTGTTATTTTCCCTACTTAAAACATCCTAAAACTTACGATCGAACACGCTTGCATCAACGTAATATGGGATATTAAATAGCATAAATTTAATTTCGAAGACACCTATATATACAACCGCTCGCGTACACTTTATTTTAGTGATTCCAATTAGTTAATCAATTTCATCTCGTATGTAAATTAAATAACACTATAGTCGAATGGATAGAGAAAAGGTGACTTTATGACAATATGAAAGACTGACTTCGATAAACTCAATTCTTATAAGGTAATTACTGAAAACACATAATTCACCATTTCCATAAACCAAACCTGTGTACTTCAACTTATATATAACAGAAGTTTGATTTAATCTAAGAACCCGCACCATTAAATACTTGCATAGTTATATAACGCACGTGTTTCCTTTGTATTTAGAGCACACGTTCAGAGCACTCGTGTATACTATCACCAACTCTGTAAAACTCTATTCTATTATTCTATTTGTAAATTGTGTACATTTTATACTTTGTGGTTTGTTCATATTAATGTGTGAACCTATATGAAACATTGTATAAATATAAGTGTTGTTCTGAAGCTATTGTATAAGTTGCCTTTGTATTTGAATGTAGTTATATATAAAACACTTATACCTCTCTGTTAGTAGGACTCACCAATAACTAGATTTGCTCTAGCATACTAAAGATAAATGTTAAAGAAAATTGTTAACTTTTAATATTGAAAAAAAATAAACAAAGACAAATGAAACGAGTGAAAGTCCAATCAAATGTTAAAGAACTTGAGTCTATCTATCTATCTATTGCCTGACGCCTTACTCCCCTTAATGAGGGTGGCCATACACAGAAGGCCCCCAAGCGGACCTCTTCCCTGTAAGAGGGACATCCCGAGCCAGTTTACTGAAGGATTTACAGGATTGACCACTCAATTTAGGATCCGTCTGACTTGTTAGCACTATTTTTCTACAATGGTGTTCGGCTAGTCCATCCACTAACCTGCCTTACAATTAGATAAGCAGTACGGATTTGTATCAGGTTTACTCCCCTAGACAGGTTGCCGACCAAGGCTGACGAGTCCCATCCACCCCCTGATTTTTATAAGGTTGTCTGCCCTAGATGGGTTGCCGGCCAAGGCTAACGAGTCCCATCCACCCACAAATAATATATAATTCAAAGGAAGATAATGAGAATAGTTTTTGAAAAATTATAATTATAGATTATCTCTCCACCTACATAATAATTATACTCCTTATTAATAACACTAGTAATTATTTTGTGCCCAAAATATATCCCATGCTATACCAAGTAGCTTTTAAGACGGACCTTCTACATTTGTTTAACTATATGGATAACACGAATTATTTTGTAAACGAAGCCGAGTCAGTATCTTTCGAAGACAATTTAAATTATCATATTCTTGTGGAGAGTACCGGTACGGTAATGTAGTGCATACATTTAAGACAAAATATAGCTATACGAGAAAGATGCTGGTTGGAATGACGCAGCAATTTTAGAGCAACCAAAACTATTTGAGAAAGGAGTAAAATTCATTTCCCCTCCAACTAATGGTTTCCAAGTTTGGCCCAGCACTGTTTAGCGAGCTTCACTACGATATATACCACCACTATCATTATCCTTATACAGCCACAATTCTCTACACGCCATGATTATATATACACACACACACACACACACACTGTATATCCTGTACATATATATCGTATTGGAGGGTAGACGGTAAAATGAGGCCAAAGTTAATCAGAAAAGAAAGAGGATTCCAAGATAACTGGATATGAGAGGTAAGATGGAGAGGTGGGATGGGGGAGAGGCCACTATAAGACGTTGGAGGGGTGGGGTGCAGGCCCAGGAGTAGGAAAGAGGGGGGAGGGGGGGGGGGGGTGAAGGGTAGGAGTGTAATGGAGAGAGAGAGAGAGAGAGAGAGAGAGAGAGAGAGAGAGAGAGAAAGAGAGATGGAGGAGGAGGAAGGGTGGGTGGAAGTGGTGAAGAAGAGGAGTGTGGGGATGAGGGTGAAGGGGGTGGTGTGAGAAGGGTGAGGGGGGGGGGGAGAGGAAAAGGAGTTTGGTGAGGGGAGATGGGGGAATGGGACGGATGGAAATGGAGGATAAATTTGTAGTGAGGGTAGGTGGAGGGGGCTGGGGGGTGAAAATGGTGGAGGATAGAAGTGTAGTGAGGGTAGCGTGGAGTAGGTCTGGGATGGTGGGGGGGGGGGGAAGTGGTAAGGGATTTTTTTTTTATAAGGGTAGGGTGGAGTAGAGGTGAGGGGAGGGGAGGCGTGTGTGGAAGGGGTGGAGGACAGAAGTGTTATAAGGGTAGAGTGGAGTAGGGCTGGGAAGGGGTGGAGGACGGAAGTATCATAAGAGTAGAGTGCAGTAGTAGGACTGACGGGATGAGAGACATAGAGTGAGAGCTGAGGGAGTTATAACAGACGGAGGTGTGACACTGAGGGAGGTGGAGGTGAGGGGCCCCAGACAAACCGGAAGTACAGCCTTAAGGGGGGTGACCTGTTTTTTTTTATATCTGTCCTTTTCTCTCTTTCTCTGGCTTGTATCCATTCGGCCCCATTCAGCCAACTATTTTAAGACGTTTATCCCCGTCTAGGTGTCGATTTCTTCCTGGCGAGCGATAGCGAGCCAGCATTAAATGAAGAAATCCGGCTTCGTCGGAGACATTTTTCTATCGAAAAATGTACAAATTTAGCCTGCTGTCAAACAAAACTAAAAAATATGCTGGCTCGCTACCGCTCACCAGTAAAAAATTGACACCTGGATGGGGATAAACGTCTTAAAACAGTAGGCTGAATGGGGCCAAATGGATACAAGCCAGAGAAAGATAGAAAAGGACAGAACAAAAAAAGGTCATCCCCCGGGGAGACTGACCGTTTGTTTGGTCTATTAATTAATTTATTCATATATTGTTTTAGTTTCATCCCTAGAGCTCCACCAAGCTTAGAAGAAAACAAATTAGATCCCCCCCCCCCATTCAAGATAAATTTGTACATTTTTCGGTAGAAAAGATTTCCCGGCTGAAGGCCGGTTCCTCTTAAAATTGCAGGTTCGCTATCGCTCGCCAGGATATAATCGACAACTTAATGGCACGAAAGGTCTTAAATTTGACAACGAAATGGGGCGAAACGTGTTAAAATCGCCAAACTAATGGGCCGAACGTCTTATAATCTCAAAACTAGTGGGGCTAAACATTAGGGAGAAGGGGGTCCAGCAAAACGGTCTGCCTCCCCTTAACACGATGTGGCCTCCTGTCTTGTGGGCTATTATGATACTTTGTTTAAGAATTATTAGTGATTTTGCTTGTTTTTACCATTTTCGAGCAATGCATTCTTCCTTCAAAATACAATACCCCCTTCAAGTTAAATGTGTACATTATTCGATAGAAAAATGTCCCTGCCGAAGGCCGGTTGCTTCCAAGTTACAGCCTCGCTAGCAGTTGCCCAGAAACAAATTGATACCTGAATGAGGTGAAGAGTATTATTTTCGCCAAAGTAATGGGGAGATTTTTTTTTAGATCTCCAACAAATGGAGCGAAACAGGGGGGGGGGGTTAAAAACAAACAAACTTGAATCTGAGTGGGTTAAAGGGATGAAAGACATATAGGCTCCAGACAATCCATATAAGTAGTGTAGTTGTATAAGTAGTTGTATAAGTAGTGTAGTTGTATAAGTAGTTGTATAAGTAGTGTAGTTGTATAAGTAGTGTAGTTGTATAAGTAGTGTAGTTGTATAAGTAGTGTAGTTGTATAAGTAGTGTAGTTGTATAAGTAGTTGTATAAGTAGTGTAGTTGTATAAGTAGTGTAGTTGTATAAGTAGTGTAGTTGTATAAGTAGTGTAGTTGTATAAGTAGTGTAGTATAAGTAGTTGTATAAGTAGTGTAGTTGTATAAGTAGTTGTATAAGTATTGTAGTTGTATAAGTAGTTGTATAAGTAGTGTAGTTGTATAAGTAGTGTGTAGTTGTATAGTAGTGTAGTTGTATAAGTAGTTTAGTTGTTTAAGTAGTGTGGTTTTATAAGTAGTTGTATAAGTAGTGTAGTTGTATAAGTAGTGTAGTTGTATAAGTAGTGTAGTTGTATAAGTAGTGTAGTTGTATAAGTAGTGTAGTTGTATAAGTAGTTGTATAAGTAGTGTAGTTGTATAAGTAGTGTAGTTGTATAAGTAGTTGTATAAGTAGTGTAGTTGTATAAGTAGTGTAGTTGTATAAGTAGTGTAGTTGTATAAGTAGTTGTATAAGTAGTGTAGTGTAGTTGTATAAGTAGTGTAGTTGTATAAGTAGTGTAGTTGTATAAGTAGTGTAGTTGTATAAGTAGTTGTATAAGTAGTGTAGTTGTATAAGTAGTGTAGTTGTATAAGTAGTGTAGTTGTATAAGTAGTGTAGTTGTATAAGTAGTGTAGTTGTATAAGTAGTTGTATAAGTAGTGTAGTTGTATAAGTAGTGTAGTTGTATAAGTAGTGTAGTTGTATAAGTAGTGTAGTTGTATAAGTAATGTAGTTGTGGGGTCTGGCTAGGATGTCGGGGGGGTAAAGTAAGGGTTTTCTAATTGACTACTAGATGAGTGTGTGTGTGTGTGTGTGTGTCCAAACGCCAAGTATAACGCATGCGACTATGAAGCTACCCACATTGCAGATAGTGTTATAGTGTACCGTTTAATATACATGTGCTGCTGGTATAGTGTTATAGTGTACCGTATAATATACATGTGCTGCTGGTATGGCTATCAACATCAAAAGACTATAATAATTGTGTTAGGATCGGATGGGTGTACCGTTTGGACAGGTAAGTTGTGAGAGTGGGGGAATGGGTGTGAAGTGAATAAAGGGGCATTATTCACACGGGGCCTTAAGGGCAGATTTCCACTTGAGGGATTTTTTCTTGACTCCTTTCTCCCTCATGTTTAGCCCCATTGCTTTTCTAATTTTAAGACGTTCGCCCCATAAATTTTGACGATTTTAAGAACTTGCGACCCATTTCTGTCAATTTTAAGACCTTTCGTGCCATTTAGGTGTCGATTTTATCCTGGCGAGCGATAGCGAGCCTGTAATTTAAGAGGAGCCGGCTTTCAGCCGGGAAATTTTTCTACCGAAAAATGTACAAATTTATCTTGAAAGGGGCTCAAGGGGGTGTAATCTTAAGCTTGATGGATATCTAGAGACCAAACTAAAAAGCTTCCCTTAAGAGGAGCTTTTAATTATTATTATTTTATTTATATTGTTATTACTATTATTTTTAATTATTATTATTTTATTTATATTGTTATTACTATTATTTTTAATTATTATTATTTTATTTATATTGTTATTACTATTATTTTTAATTATTATTATTTTATTTATATTATTATTACTATTATTTTTTAGTTTGCTCACTAACCTCCATCAAACTTAGAAAATACCCCCAAGACCCTCCTTCTAGATAATTTGATCATTTTTCGGTAGAAAAATTCCCTGGTCAAAGGCCGGTTCCTCCTAAATTGTGATAGATCGGCAGCAGACAATCCCAACTTTCTCGCGCTGCCGAATTAGAAACGCAAGAAAGGAGTGACTAATTGTAACTTTGTATTGTCGTGTTCTCTCCCCCCCTCTCTCTCTCTCTCTCTCTCTCTCTCTCTCTCTCTCTCTCTCTCTCTCTCTCTCTCTCTCTCTCTCTCCTTCGCCACGTCCTATTCTCGGTCTCTGGCTTGTACCTCCTTTGTTATCTGTTCTGTCACTTATTCCTTTCTCTCCTATGTGTATCCCATCGAACATTTCCTTTCTTCTTTGTTTTCTTTCTGGACCGCCTTCTCCCTCATGTTTAGCCTTGTTAATTTTGAGATCTAAAGACGTTCACCCCATTAGTTTGGCTTTAAGACCTTTCGCCCCATTTCTTTATTAATTTAAGACCCTTCTTGCCGTTTAGATGTCGATGTTTTTGTGGCGAGCGATAGCAAGCCTGCAATATAGGAGGAATCGGCCTTCGACTGGGACATTTTTCTACCGAAAAATGTACAAATTTATCTCGAAGAGGGGTCTTGGGGGTATTATATAGGCTTAAGTTAGGTTTATGGAGGGAAAAGAATCCCCTTAAGGGGGGTGACCTGCTTTCTGTTATTTCTGTCATTTTCTCTCTTTCTCTGGCCCCATTTCGGCCCCATTTCGGCCCCATTCAGCCAACTATTTTAAGACGTTTATCCCCATCTAGGTGTCGATTTCTTCCTGGCGAGCGATAGCGAGTCAGCATTATATGCAGAAATCCGGCTTCGCCGGAGAAATTTTTCTATCGAAAAATGTACAAAACGCTATAAATACAAAATATACGTGGACACTATAAATACAAAATATACGTGGACGCTATAAATACAAAATATACGTGGACGCTATAAATACAAAATATACATGGACGCTATAAATACAACATATACGTGGACGCTATAAATACAAAATATACATGGACGCTATAAATACAAAAATACATGGACGCTATAAATACAAAATATACATGGACGCTATCAATACAAAATATACATGGACGCCATAAATACAAAATATACATGGACGCTATAAATACAAAATATACATGGACGCTATAAATACAAAATATACGTGGATGCTATCAATACAAAATATACATGGATGCTATAAATACAAAATATACATGGACGCTATAAATACAAAATATACATGGACGCTATAAATACAAAATATACATGGACGCTATCAATACAAAATATACATGGACGCTATAAATACAAAATATACATGGACGCTATGAATCCAAAATATACATGGACGCTATAAATACAAAATATATGTGGACACTATAAATACAAAATATACGTGGACGCTATAAATACAAAATATACATGGACGCTATAAATACAAAGTATACATGGACGCTATAATACAAAATATACAAGGACGCTATAAATACAAAATATACATGGACGCTATAAATACAAAATATACATGGACGCTATAAATACAAAAATACATGGACGCTATAAATACAAAAATACATGGACGCTATAAATACAAAATATACATGGACACTATAAATACAAAATATACATGGACGCTATAAATACAAAATATACATGGACGCTATAATACAAAATATACATGGACGCTATAAATACAAAATATACATGGATGCTATAAATACAAAATATACGTGGACGCTATAAATACAAAATGTACATGGACGCTATAAATACAAAATATACATGGATGCTATAAATACAAAATATACATGGACGCTATAAATACAAAATATACATGGACGCTATAAATACAAAATATACATGGACGCTATAAATACAAAACATACATGGACGCTATAAATACAAAAATACATGCACGCTATTAATACGAAATATACATGGACGCTATAAATACAAAATATACATGGACGCTATAAATACAAAACATACATGGACGCTATAAATACAAAACATACATGGACGCTATAAATACAAAACATACATGGACGCTATAAATACAAAATATACATGGACGCTATGAATTCAAAATATACATGGACGATATAAATACAAAATATACATGGATGCTATAAATACAAAATATACATGGATGCTATAATACAAAATATACATGGACGCTATTAATGCAAAATATACGTGGACGCTATAAATACAAAATATACATGGACGCTATAAATAAAAAATATACGTGGACGCTATAAATACAAAATATACATGGACGCTATCAATACAAAATATACATGGACACTATAAATACAAAATATACATGGATGCTATAAATACAAAATATACATGGACGCTATAAATACGAAATATACATGGACGCTATAAATACAAAATATACATGGACGCTATAAATACAAAATATACATGGACGCTATAATACAAAATATACATGGACGCTATAAATACAAAATATACATGGACGCTATAAATACAAAATATACGTGGACGCTATAAATACAAAATATACATGGACGCTATAAATACAAAATATACATGGATGCTATAAATACAAAATATACATGGACGCTATAAAAATACAAAATATACATGGACGCTATAAATACAAAATATACATGGATGCTATAAATACAAAATATACGTGGATGCTATAAATACAAAATATACGTGGATGCTATAAATACAAAATATACGTGGACGCTATAAATACAAAATATACATGGACGCTATAAATACAAAATATACATGGACGCTATTAATACAAAAATACATGGACGCTATAAATACTAAATATACATGGACACCATAAATACAAAATATACGTGGAAGCTATAAATACAAAATATACATGGACGCTATAAATACAAAATATACATGGATGCTATAAATACAAAATATACATGGATGCTAGAAATACAAAATATACATGGACGCTATAAATACAAAATATACGTGGACGCTATAAATACAAAATATACGTGGACGCTATAAATACAAAATATACATGAACGCTATAAATACAAAATATACATGGACGCTATAAATACAAAATATACATGAACGCTATAAATACAAAATATACATGGACGCTATAATATAAAATATACATGGACGCTATAAATACAAAATATACATGAATGCTATAAATACAAAATATACATGGACGCTATAAATACAAAATATACATGGACGCTATCAATACAAAATATACGTGGACGCTATCAATACAAAATATACATGGACGCTATAAATACAAAATATACATGGACGCTATAAATACAAAATATACATGGACGCTATAAATACAAAATATACATGGACGCTATAAATACAAAATATACATGGGCGCTATAATACAAAAATACATAGACGCTATAAATACAAAATATGCATGGACGCTATAAATACAAAATATACATGGACGCTATAAATACAAAATATACGTGGACGCTATAAATACAAAATATACATGGACGCTATAAATACAAAATATACATGGACGCTATAAATACAAAATATACGTGAACGCTATAAATACAAAATATACATTTACGCTATAAATGCAAAAATACATGGATGCTATAAATACAAAATATACGTGGACGCTATAAATACAAAATATACATGGACGCTATAAATACAAAATATACATGGACGCTATATATATACAAAATATACATGGACGCTATAAATACAAGAGCCATAGTAATTCTGAAACCTAACATTGGTCTAAGAATCCAGAATAATCAAGCTATAATTGATAGCTATTAATACGCTCAATCAAATGTAAGTAAAGTGGGAAAGCAGAGAGAAAGGGATTACGTAATAATCCAATGCAATGGACAAGTAATTGGCATTTTATTATTGTTGTGTATTATTCTCTCTCCCTCCGACACTCTGTTTTGTATATTTATCGGCTTTTATCTCCTTTATTCTCAGTTCTTTCCACTTATCTGTATTACTTATTTATTATTTTCTTTATATTGTCTCTACTTTTCCCTGATGCGTCCCCTCTTTCTTTCTTTTTCACCCGCTTATCTTTATTATTTCTTCATTATGTTCTTGTATTCTCTCAATTTTTCCCTGTTGCGTTCCCCTTTTCACCCACTTATCTGTATTATTGCTTTATTAGTTTCTGTATATTTTCTCTATTTTCCCTGATGTGTTCCCGCTTTCTTTCTTTTTTCACAGGAATAAATGAAAGGAATGAGGAATTAAAAATTATATGCATAACCAAAGCATATAGGCCCTAATAATTCTATTATTCAACAGCTGAGCTCTGGAACTCTCTCCCTGAATAGAACGAGAAGGAGGAAAGGATAAACAAGTACAGGAGGAGGAAGAAGAAGAGGGAGAAGGAGAAGGAGGGGGAGGGGGAGGAGGAGGAGGAGGAGGAGGAGGAGGAGGAGGAAGAAGAAGAAGAAGAAGAAGAAGAAGAGGAAGGAGGAGGAAGATGATTAGGAGAAGGAGGAAGATGAGGAGGGGGAACAGGAGTATGAGGAGAAGTAGAAAGAAGTGGAAGGAGGAGGAAGAAGGAGAAGGAAGAGGAGAAGTGGGAATAAGAGAAAGAAGGAAGAGGAGGAGAAGTATGAATAAGAGAAAAAGAAGGAAGAGGAGGAGGAGAAATAGGAAGAAGCGGAAGGAGGAGGAAGAAGAGAAGGAGGAGGAAGAAGAGGAGGAGGTGGGAAAGGAGAGGAAGAGGGGAAGGAGAGGACACTGTGGCTCCCTGTGGACTTCGGAGAACAAGATATGGATTGGAATACTAAGTAGGTATTGGGAGTAGTAGAGGTGGTGGAAGTTATGGGTATTGTAAGTATTGGGGGTACTTGGGCTGTTGTAGTAATTGGGTAGTAGGTATTGGGGTGTAGTAGAGGTGGTGGAAGTTATGGGTATTGTAAGTATTGGGGGTACTTGGGCTGTTGTAGTAATTGGGTAGTAGGTATTGGGTGTAGTAGAGGTGGTGGAAGTTATGGGTATTGTAAGTATTGGGGGTACTTGGGCTGTTGTAGTAATTGGGTAGTAGGTATTGGGTGTAGTAGAGGTGGTGTAAGTTATGGGTATTGTAAGTATTGGGGGTACTTGGGCTGTTGTAGTAATTGGGTAGTAGGTATTGGGAGTAGTAGTAGAGGTGGTGGAAGTTATGGGTATTGCAAGTATTGGGGGGTACTTGGGCTGTTGTAGTAATTGGGTAGTAGGTATTGGGTGTAGTAGAGGTGGTGTAAGTTATGGGTATTGTAAGTATTGGGGGTACTTGGGCTGTTGTAGTAATTGGGTAGTAGGTATTGGGAGTAGTAGAGGTGGTGGAAGTTATGGGTATTGTAAGTATTGGGAGGTATTTGGGCTGTTGTAGTAATTGGGTAGTAGGTATTGGGAGTAATGATAGTGGTTGAAGATATTGGTGTTGTAAGTATTGGGAGGTACTGGGCTGTTGTAGTAATTGGGTAGCAGGTATTGGGAGTAGCGTTAGTGGTTGAAGTTATGGGTATTGTAAGTATTGGGAGGTACTTGGCTGTTGTAGTAATTGGGTAGTAGGTATTGGGAGTAGCGATAGTGGTTGAAGTTATGGGTATTGTAAGTATTGGAGGGGGGGGGGTACATGTCATAAGTGTCATATTATGGATACATGTTATTGTAGTAATTGTGTACTAGGTAGAGGTAGTGGTAGAGGTTACGGATATTATAAGTACTTGGGGTGTTTTAGTAATGGTGATATTAAGGGGGGTCACAGGATTTGTTTTCTCTCCTTCTCTGGATTGTATCTATTCGGCCCCATTCAGCCTACTGTTTTAAGACGTTTACTCCCATCCAGGTGTCGATTTTTTCCTGGCGAGCGTTAGCGAGCCAGCATATTTTGTTTAAAGTTTTTGACAGCAGGCTAAATTTTTACATTTTTCGATAGAAAAATGTCTCCGGCGAAGCCGTATTTCTCCACACAATGCTGGTTCGCTATCGCTCACCAGGCAGGGGATAAACGTCTTACAACAGTAGGCTGAATGGGGCCGAATGGATACAAGCCAGAGAAAGAGAGAAAAAAAGCCTGTGACCCCCCTTAAGGATAAATATATATGTAGAAAAAACAGTCTCCCCTTAATGGTACTCATCTGCCCCAAGTGGTGAGGAATATAATATATCATTTACACGGACGGAGAAGAAACAACTTGTGTCAAACGAAGTACACTTTAGGCAATTAATTGCGGCCTGATGTTTTCGAAGCTATCCCGAACTGAATCGAATCTTCATATTAAGTCTTGACGTAAAATTATAATTTCGAAGGTTCGTTTTCTTGTTTGAGGGTTCAATTTGGGTCAGGATTTAGGTATTAGATTAGAGCCACACTTAAGTGCTTCCCTAACCCTATATCGAACGAAGATAATACAACTGAGTGTTAATTTGTGACAAAGGGCTGATCATAATTCGGTTACAAAAAATCACTATTTAGTTAAGCTTATTTCGTTCATGAAGGCTTAGGACAGCACTTAAGTGTGGTTTTAAAATTCTGGGGTTAAAATGGACATTCTAATTGTGACGTATGGTCCAGTCACCCCAACGGGCTACGGAGCGGCGGTGTTGGTGCGGTGCGATGGTGCCGTGTGGATCTGCGCATGCACGACGACTTTAAATTTCTCCCTTAAAATAGGCATTTCAAAACACGTCGAGCATGCCGTCTCGTAGCTCACTGGTAACGGTTAGGGCTCACACCCAAGAAGTCTAGCGTTTGATTCCAGCACAATACAATAGTTTTGTTATAGAAAATAAATTTAGATTAGGTTAGGTTAGGTTATGTTAGTTAATGTTAGTTAGTTATGTTAGTTAGTTAGGTTAGTCTAACACAAATAATATTATATATTCGGAAGAAAAAATAATCAAAGTCGTCGCTCATTCGCAAATCAACATGGCACCGCCGCACCACACCAGCACCGGCGCTGCGTACATGGCCTTCCTACACCAACCCTGAACCCAGACATATGCCGACGCAAATTTCTATCGGTTAGATCAGACAAAAAACGACATGAGTAATCCGTTGCATTACCTCACATTTTCGGTCAGCTGTTGAAAGTGACCCACCAGAGTATTATTACCAATATAATCTGGTGTGGCAGTGTGAAAGGCTCGCTCATATTAAGGGGAGATTTCCACTTGAGGGATTTTTTTCTTGACTCCTTTCTTCCTCATGTTTAGCCTCATTGTTTTTTCTAATTGTAAGACGTTTACCCCACTATTTTGACGATTTTAAGAACTTTCAACCCATTTCTGTCAATTTTAAGACCTTTCGTGCCATTTAGGTGTCGATTTTATCCTGGCGAGCGATAGCGAGCCTGTAATTTAACAGGAACCGGCTTTCAGCCGGGACATTTTTCTACCGAAAAATGTACAAATTTATCTTGAAAGGGGATCAAAGGGGTGTAATCTTAAGCTTGAAGGATATCTAGGGACCAAACTAAAAACCTCCCCTTAATGCCGAGTTGTTCTATGTCGTTTGTCTCCGGAATATGTCTGGTTCCGGGATGGGCGTGACTCGACCCTTAAAGACATTTATCCTGGCCCGATATGAATCCTTTAACCCCTTCTTTACCGGTGATGTACTTTTCATTCATATCTGGCAACTATTAGACGACTTTGTTCAGCTTAGGAAGGACGTCTAGTCGTCTACTCACTTGAAGGTCACAGACTATCTCAGTTAATCCTCCTTGTTACCATATATCCTTCCTCAGATTTTCTCTCTTCCCCTGGCTTGTATCCATTCGGCCCCATTCAGTCAACTGTTTTAAGACGTTTATCCCCATCCAGGTGTCGATTTCTACCTTGCGAGCGATAGCGAGCCAGCATTGTATGGACAAATCCGGCTTGAAATTTTTCTATCGAAAAATGTACAAATTTATCTTGCTGTCAAAACAAAAATATATATATGCTGGCTCGCTATCGTTCGCCAGGAAAATATTGACACCTAGATGGGGGTAAACGTCTTAAAACAGTAGGCTGAATGGGGCCGAATGGATACAAGCCAAAGAGAGGGAGAGAAAGAGAAAAAAAGCGAGTTGGGCTCCCTTAAGAGACTCTCATCATTTGGTGTTGTTGTTGTTGTTGTTGTTTCCGGTGTAGTCCTGCGGCCGTGTTGTTTTTGTTGTTGTTGTTGTTGTTGTGTGTTACCCAAAATTAGAGGTGTTTCAAACTTTCTTATAGCTGTTGTTTCCTGTATAGTTCCGTGTGTGTGTTTGTTGTTGTTATTGTTTCCTGAGTAGTCCTGCGTGTGTGTTTGTTGTTGTTGTTGTTTACTGAGTAGTCCTGTGTGTGTGTTTGTTGTTGTTGTTGTTATTTACTGAGTAGTCCTGTGTGTGTGTTTGTTGTTGTTGTTTACTGAGTAGTCCTGTGTGTGTGTGTGTTTGTTGTTGTTGTTATTTACTGAGTAGTCCTGTGTGTGTGTTTGTTGTTGTTGTTTCCTGAGTAGTCCTGTGTGTGTGTGTTTGTTGTTGTTGTTTCCTGAGTAGTCCTGTGTGTGTGTTTGTTGTTTTTATTGTTTCCTGAGTAGTCCTGTGTGTGTGTGTTTGTTGTTGTTGTTGTTGTTGTTTCCTGAGTAGTCCTGTGTGTGTGTTTGTTGTTGTTGTTTCCTGAGTAGTCCTGTGTGTGTGTTTGTTGTTGTTGTTGTTGTTGTTGTTGTTTCCTGAGTAGTCCTGTGTGCGTGTTTGTTGTTGTTTCCTGAGTAGTCCTGTGTGTGTGTTTGTTGTTGTTGTTTCCTGAGTAGTCCTGTGTGTGTGTTTGTTGTTGTTGTTGTTATTTCCTGAGTAGTTCTGTGTGTGTGTTTGTTGTTGTTGTTATTGTTTCCTGAGTAGTCCTGCGTGTGTGTTTGTTGTTGTTGTTGTTTACTGAGTAGTCCTGTGTGTGTGTTTGTTGTTGTTGTTGTTATTTACTGAGTAGTCCTGTGTGTGTGTTTGTTGTTGTTGTTTACTGAGTAGTCCTGTGTGTGTGTGTGTTTGTTGTTGTTGTTATTTACTGAGTAGTCCTGTGTGTGTGTTTGTTGTTGTTGTTTCCTGAGTAGTCCTGTGTGTGTGTGTTTGTTGTTGTTGTTGTTGTTTCCTGAGTAGTCCTGTGTGTGTATTTGTTGTTTTTATTGTTTCCTGAGTAGTCCTGTGTGTGTTTTTGTTGTTGTTGTTGTTGTTTCCTGAGTAGTCCTGTGTGTG
This sequence comes from Paralithodes platypus, assembly GCA_032716605.1. Taxonomy (NCBI): domain Eukaryota; kingdom Metazoa; phylum Arthropoda; class Malacostraca; order Decapoda; family Lithodidae; genus Paralithodes; species Paralithodes platypus. Next base: position 33,522,518 of record CM064509.1, read on the forward strand.
TGTTTGTTGTTGTTGTTTCCTGAGTAGTCCTGTGTGTGTGTTTGTTGTTGTTGTTTCCTGAGTAGTCCTGTGTGTGTGTGTTTGTTGTTGTTGTTGTTTCCTGAGTAGTCCTGTGTGTGTGTTTGTTGTTTTTATTGTTTCCTGAGTAGTCCTGTGTGTGTGTTTGTTGTTGTTGTTGTTGTTTCCTGAGTAGTCCTGTGTGTGTGTTTGTTGTTTTTGTTTCCTGAGTAGTCCTGTGTGTGTGTTTGTTGTTGTTGTTGTTGTTTCCTGAGTAGTCCTGTGTGCGTGTTTGTTGTTGTTGTTGTTTCCTGAGTAGTCCTGTGTGTGTGTTTGTTGTTGTTGTTTCCTGAGTAGTCCTGTGTGTGTGTTTGTTGTTGTTGTTGTTGTTGTTGTTTCCTGAGTAGTCCTGTGTGTGTGTTTGTTGTTGTTGTTTCCTGAGTAGTCTTGTGTGTGTGTTTGTTGTTGTTGTTGTTATTTCCTGAGTAGTTCTGTGTGTGTGTTTGTTGTTGTTGTAGTTGTTTGCTGAGTAGTCCTGTGTGTGTGTTTGTTGTTGTTGTAGTTGTTTCCTGAGTAGTCCTGTGTGTGTGTTTGTTGATGTTGTTATTGTTGTTGTTTTTGTTTTTTCCTGAGTAGTCCTGTGTGTGTTTGTAGTTGTTTTGTTGTGATTATTGTTATTGTTTTTGTTTCCTGAGTAGTCCTGTGTGTGTGTTTGTTGTTGTTGTTGCTTCCTGAGTAGTCCTGCGTGCGTGTTGTTGTTGTTGTTGTTGTTTCCTGAGTAGTCCTGCGTGCGTGTTGTTGTTGTTGTTGTTGCTGCCTGAGTAGTCCTGCGTGCGTGTTGTTGTTGTTGTTTCCTGAGTAGTCCTGTGTGTGTTTGTTGTTGTTGTTGTTGTTGTTTCCTGAGTAGTCATGTGTGTGTGTTTGTTGTTGTTGTTGTTTCCTAAGTAGTCCTGTGTGTGTGTTTGTTGTTGTTGTTGTTGTTTCCTGAGTAGTCCTGCGTGCGTGTTGTTGTTGTTGTTTCCTGAGTAGTCCTGCGTGCGTGTTGTTGTTGTTTCCTGAGTAGGCCTGCGTGCGTGTTGTTGTTTCCTGAGTAGTCATGCGTGCGTGTTGTTGTTGTTGTTGTTTCCTGACTAGTCCTGCGTGCGTATTGTTGTTGCTTCCTGAGTAGTCCTGCGTGCGTGTTGTTGTTGTTGTTGTTTCCTGAGTATTCATGCGTGAGTGTTTGCTGTTGTTGTTATTGTTTTCGGACTATTCCTGCGTGCGTGTTTGTTGTTGTTGTTGTTGTTGTTATTTCCGGAGTAGTCTTGCGTGCGTGTTCGTTGTTTTTGTTTTTATTGTTGTTGCTTCCTGAGTAGTCATGATTGCGTGTTTGTTGTTGATGTTGTTGTTGTTATTGTGGTGAAACTGGAAGCTAAAGGTTTTTCTTTTCACGTCGTAAGTTCAGGTCTCCCCATTAATGCCAGACTTTCTGTTAACCCTATTTGATCCGGGGAGGGTGGTTCCTTTTTTACCTCCCCTGTTTCCCTATATTAGTTTGGAGATTTTAAGACGTGTCACTCCATTAGTTTGGCGATAATAAGACGCTTCACACCATTCAGGTATCGAAATTTTTCTAAGCGAGCGATAGCGACCCGGTAACCCTATTCTATCTAAAAATTTACAAATTTAGCTTGAAGAGGGTGTGGGTGGGCATTTTTTAGTTTGAAGGAAGTCTAGGAAAGCGTTTTTGTTTACCTAGGGAACAACCTAAAAATACATTACTGTACAGTATAAAATTACTATATATTACTATACTATGTTCTACATATAATGGCAATAGCCATTATATATACTATATACTGTATATATACTGTATATGTATAATTTATATACTATATATATATATATATAGAAGAGTCTTCTAGTAATGGGCCGCAAGGACTTTGATCTCTCTCTCTCTCTCTCTCTCTCTCTCTCTCTCTCTCTCTCTCTCCATTTCCTTAGTTCCGATTGCCCTATTCATATTTTTTAACTTCCTGTACATTGAGCGCCTCTCCGCCCCACGCCCCCTCCTTTCCGTTCTGTCTTTACAAACTCCCTCCCTCTCCAAACTTTTCTCAATCATTTTCCAATCTCTTCAGCGCCACCCGGACTCGAGCTTGTTTTCTTGTTCTTGTTCTTGTGGGTGTTGAAGAGCCCAAGTTTCTCTCATAATCTTAAATCTTATCATACACTCTCAGTCCTTTATAAACCACACTTAAGTGCTTCCCTAAACCTTTATGAACGAAGTTAGCAGAAACAAAAAGTGATCTGTTTGTAACTGAATTATATTTAGCCGAGTTCTTCACCAGAATTTCCGACACACGCATACTGCACACACACACACACATACACTATATATATATATATATATATATATATATATATATATATATACTGTATATAATGTGTGTGTGTGTGTGTGTGCAGAATGCGTGTGTCGGAAATTCTGGTGAAGAACTCGCACACACACACACACATACACTATATATATATATATATATATATATATATATATATATATATATACTGTATATAATGTGTGTGTGTGTGTGTGTGTGTGTGTGTGTGTGTGTGTGTGTGTGTGTGCAGTTGTAGGGGAATGGTCTTGCTACTGAGGTGGTCATCTTAAGATCTGAAAGTAGATTATGGGAAGATAAATGCTTAAGCAATTTTGAGGGAAGAATAGTTTCAAAAACCTTAGAGATGCAAGAAATAAGAGCAATTGGACGATAGTTAGAGGGTTGAGAGCGGTCACCCTTCTTTGGGACAGGTTGAATAAGAGCAAACTTCCAGCAAGAAGGAAAGACGTTAGAGGATAGACCTAGACGAGAGAGTCTGCCTAGGCAGGGAGTCAGCATGGAAGAACAGTTTTCAAGTACTACGGGAGGAACACCGTCCGGTCTGTATGCCTTCTTAGTATTAAGCCCAGAGAGGGCCGAGAGTACATCTTTAGAAGAGATTATAATATTAGGCATAAATAAGTGAGAGGGGGGAATAGTACCGGAATCATCCAAAGTAGAGTTTTTAGCGGAAGTTTGAGATAAGAGTTCAACTTTGTCAGAGGAAGAGGTGACGGTGGTACCGTCAGAGTGGAAAAGACGAGGAAGTGAAATTGTTGGAAAGGTTTTTGGCTAGATGCCAAAAAGCTTGGGAAGAGCTAGAGTTGGACAGTTCAGAGCATTTGTTATTGATGACAGATTTTGGGAGAACAGATTTGGCTTGATTCTGAGCAGAGACATAAGAAATACAGGATTCTTGAGTTTGAAAGCAACGGTACCGTTTGAATGATTCCTCCTTATTGCGAACAGCAGTAGAACAAGCGTGAGTAAACCAAGATTTTTGTGAGTTAGTCTGAGAGAAAGAGAATGGGATGTATGCTTCCATGCCCGAAAGGATTACCTCAGTAATGCGCTCGGCACTCTCTGAGGGTCCCCGGCCATGGAAGCAAAACTCATTCCATGGGAAATCAAAGAAGTACTGCCGTAGGGCCTTCCAGTCGGCAGCGCCAAAATGCCACAAGCGCCGCCGGCTGGGGGGGTCAGAAGCCCGTACTGGAGAGGCAGGACAGGTGACAGAAATAAGGTTATGATAGGAGGTGCCCAACGGAGAGAGAAGATTTACAGTATAAGCAGAAGGATTAGAGGTTAGAAATAAGTCAAGGATGTTGGGCCGATCTCCAGGGCGGTTCGGGATACGGGTAGGTTGCTGAACTAACTGCTCTAGGTCATTTAGGATAGAAAAGATGTAGGCTTGTTCACCAGGTTGGTTAGTGGAGAGCCATTGGTGGTGGTGAACATTGAAATCTCCTAAGATAGAGATTTCAGAGAAGGGAAAGATGGATAGAATGTGTTCCACTTTAGAAGTAAGATAGTCAAAGAATTTTGAATAGTCAGTAGAGTTAGGGGAAAGATAAACAGCACAGATATATTTAGTGAGAGAGTGACAAGATTGCTTAAGCCAGATAGTTGAGAATTCAGAAGAGTCAAAGTTGGGAACACAAGAGCAAGTTAGATTGTTGCGTACGTACACGCAACATCCACCTTTGGCTTTGAATTGAGGATAGAGATAGTAGGAGGATATAGAGAAGGGTTTGCTGTCTTTTGCCTTAGACAACTGAGTTTCGGTGAGGAAAAGTAAGTCAGGTTTGGTAGGAGAGAGATGGTGTTCCACGAAGAGGAAGTTAGAGGAAAGGCCGTGAATGTTACAGAACTGGATTAACCCGGGAGCTGCGGGGAGACTCTTAAGAGTTCCCCCGGCGCACTGCGGGGAGACTCTTAAGAGTCAGAGAAAAAAAAAATCAACTTTTGACATCGAAAAAAAAAAAAAAAAAAAAAAAAAAAAAAAAAAAAATTTGGCCCCTGGGCCATGCAAAATCTCAGTCCTCTACCTCCCCTCCTTCCCCACTTTCCTCCTCTCCTTCAGTTATCACCTATTTTCCCTGTTATTCCCTTATTCTGAGGTATATTTTCGTGCTAACATTAGAAATCCGATTGGAGGGTGTGGTCATCACTGATAGCAAGCGAGTGCAAGAGAGAGAGAGAGAGTATCGATCGACTGTGTCTCAGTGGCCTTGGGGGAAATTGGCGGGAAAGCAGATTGCCTCACCCATACATTATACAACTCGCGGGCTATATCTCCGATTTTGACCATCCAAACGCTGTTTTCACTCGTTTTATTGTTGTTTCAGGTTAATACCTTTATAATCAACTCATAATAGGCGCATATGGATAAGTATTAAAGCTATTAATGGCACAATGAATATTTTAGTGACGGAAACACCTCAAATACGTCAGCACAGGGGGACGTTTCCAATTACCCCCATGCGCACTTCAGAGGTTAATAGAGTAGAAGGTAGGGGTCCAGGGCACTTTGAGGGGTCCTGACCAGGGGACAAACCGATGGGGGCATTTGTGCCATGGTGTTTTAACCCGTACAGCCCCAGCGACGCGCCTGACGCGTCGGCGATGTATGTAACGCACAGCCCCAGAGACGCGCCTGGCGCGTCACCCTAATTGCGCCGACCGTAACCTCAGGTGTAGCCACTCAAGAGGGCTCAGATTTGTATGGGAACTGTGTACGTATCCCACGCAACCGTGCCGATGGTTGAAAACTCTCAAAGTCCACGTGCGCGCGCGTGAGCGCGCAATAACCTGGTTTTTTGGGGTAATTGCCTTCAATTTTTTACTTTTGTAAAATACGTTTTTGGGGGCTCTGTAGGACCATTCTTTAAGCTTTTTGAGCGGTTTTTCGTGGTTTTTCCTTCATTCCTAACCCATTCGCTATTGTTTCTGGAATAAAACCATTTTTTGAAAACCGGCCGGGTTCTGGTGAACAAACATTACAAAACTAGCCGGGGCTCGACGGGTTAATTTGTCCTTGAAATATATACAGCTAAAATCATATGGTTATATATGCATTCATTATTGCATGGAATGGTTTGTATGTAAGACCCAATTGCCAAACCAAGTGTTCCTTCAATTTGCAATGAAATCATTTTTTTAGTCTACTATATTTTTGTGATGTGTGAACTAAAGCAATGTGAAATGTTGTTCTTATGCAGTATAATATATATAGTTCGTTCATGTCAGAGAACATTTCTGTCGAGTACATACAGTAAGTAGATGTGGGAACAGGATAAATATGAGGCTACATAATATAGTGCTTGCCATTACATCAAGTTTGTGATTACTGTGCAGTACTTTGGAGTGCACAAACATGGATGAATGCGAGAAGTGCGATGCCGTATATTTTCGTCAATATTAGTTCTGGATAGCAACAACAGATGGCGTTATTTTGTGGTCGATTAAAAGGCATTTGGCAACCTTTAGGAACACGATTTTATTATACGAGACAAAAGATATGTTCCACACTTTTGGTAATGTTGCTGAAGGAATGTGTATTTATTAGTGTATGACGTGTATGGATGGAGCTGCAGGAACATAAATTACTCGAGAGACAGTCACTGGGATGATTGCTGTGGTTGTCTCGCATATTCCTTCGTGAGAGATAATTGCGTACCTGTACAGTATGTTTTTATTTACACCTCACCAATTAAAGAGTGCACGTAATATGAAGAACTATATGATTCACATTGTGTGTGTTTGTTTATTTACTCAGTAAATGTACGAACACTATGGGGACCATATGGCTGGAATCCATACAGGTACTGAAACAAATTTAAATGTAAGGAACAAAACCAATACAAGATATTATATACGTTGAGTAACCTACACATATAACACAGGTATTATATTAGATACAATATTTTATACAGAAAACGGTAAAGTTGCTGCAAAAATACTAGATTGTATACATGGAATGTAGCACAATATATTTAGTTGTAGTAGCTTATGGACTATAAGGTAGGACAATAATGATAATGACAAAATAGGGATCACAATTAAAACATCATGAGTGACAACAGTAGCCTACTATTTAGATATAGGACTATAAAAGCTATTATAAATTGTGAAAAATGAAGAGATATTGAGTACTGCAAGCGGTAGCCTATAGATATTAGAAACTATATAGTTATAGCTCAAATATAACCGTTTTCTAAAGAACGGTGCATTCTTTAGTGAGGGGTATAAACTGTATAGTTACTGTTCGAAATTAACCGTTCTCTATTAGTGGGTGCTTGAAGTTAGATGGGATAAGTATCAGGGGCTTACAACCAAAAGCAGAGAGTCACTTCTCCTTATTATATCAGATTCTTCTTGGTGTGTAGCCTCATCCGGTCACTAAAGCTCCGCCCACCACCCACTGTACTCAAGACCAGTTCTGTGCCCCACAAATCACAACACAGTTACAGACTGTTACACAGGACGGACGTATCTTGTTTGACTCCATATTTATTTCATTATTACCAGTTTAAATTGTGCAATGGCACCTACCAGAATATAATGTGAGTACTATGAAACTTAAGTGGACATTGTGATAAAATCATAAAATGTGTTGTTGTTTAGTGATAATAATAGATTGACTTTGGCGGAAACACATATTTGATCAAGTTTGCTGGTTGACGCATTTTTTTTCTTCTATATTCCAACTACTCCCTCTCGGGCATAGGCTGATAGCCTTTACACTCTACCGCTGAACACGGTGAGGCCTATGAGGTCTTGTTCCAGTCTAGGGAGTGAGACATGCGAAGCACCTATTCACGGCTCGAACCCAACTCCATCTCTGAAGCTGCTTCACCTCTGCGCTTCACAGTCTCACTCCTCAGGCTCGGACCCTCACTCTCAGAACGCCACCTATTGAGCAATTAACTCACTAGGCATTGCCCCCCTATTTAATTAGGGAACAATGAGGGTATTTTGTTTTGGCATTTCGGTGTGCTGTGGTAATGCACTGAAACTAGGTACAGCACAAATTCCATCCCAATAATATCTTCCCATTGACATAATGGAATTCGAACCCGGGTCCATTGGATTACCAGTCCAGTGGCAAGACCACTCTGCCACACCTCCCGCAATTCTAACGAACGTTTAGAACACCAAATCTCAATAACGAATTAATTTGGCTTTCATCTGAAACAAGAGAAGATAAAAAAAAAAAAAAAAAAGCAAGCCTTCCCAATGACCAACGAAAATCTGTTGATGAATCACTGAAGCAAATTAATCTTGAACCTGCCCAGCGTATGAGTTAGCAAAATACATAATTACAAAATGAATATATATATATATATATATATATATATATATATATATATATAGTGTTCGGAAAATACAATGACATATTAACAATGAACAAATGTAGCAATAGCAGGTTTAATACCATAGTAGGCTACCATGATATAACAGATATAATAATGTCCAATAACGTGTCAAATACTGTCTTTAACAAAGGTTTGTTATAATCATATCATTCATATGCAAAGGCAACAGAAAACAAAGTTTAAATATTTGAATGGTAAAAATTTCTCTATGTTCCCGTTTTCCTATCCTCAAGTAACCTATTAAGAACTGGTCAGGGGACTGGTTATAACTTGTAGGATGTTTACTTGAAGTGCGGAAATCAGTATTTACTGAGAAATACCAGTCTTAAAATGCCCCTCTCCCCCCCTATTTTTTTTTTTTTTTTTTTTTTTTTTTTTTTTTTTTTTTTATGGACTTAGACACGGAAACATAGATAATAAATAACCTAACCTAACCCTGGGTGACCCAAAGAAAAGGTCGAGTCTGGTAAAACAGCGCATTTTAAGACTGTTATTTCTTAGTAAATACTGATTTCCGCACTTCAATTAAACATCCTACAAGTTATAACCAGTCCCCCGACCAGTTCTTAATAGGTTACTTGAGGATATTATAACGGGAACATTGCGAAACATTTATCATTTGAATAAATAAAACAGAATAGAAAATTGGTGCTACCATCTAGCTATATTTTAGAAATGACGATTGACAACGCTGCTTACATCGTTGCCAATTGTCTTCTCTTCATCCTTTGACTTAAACTTCATCCTTTGACTTAAACTTCTTCAAGCTCCGTGTGTCCAGATATTTTCACTCTAACGTATGTACACTCAAAGACATAATTCCGGGCCCAATATGAACTCTCGAACTGCAAAATGAACCTCCGAAAGGTAAATATTATGTAAAGAATTAATGAGAAGATTCGATTCTGTTCGAGACAGCTTCGAAAACTTGGGCCCTAACTTATGTCGTTTAGTTTACCTTGAATCTTTCAACTTGGGGTGTGTGTGTGGGGGGGGGGGGGTCTCTATTTATATAAAGCCTTGCCGTTTGTCTCCGTCATACACATGGAACAAATAATTACTATACAAATTAATACCTGTTTATATATGTAAATGTATCCTTCTCAAAACTACAGCGGCCAAACAACTACAAGGAGACATATTAAACATGTTATTTCATAATAAGGTAAACACTTGACTGACAGTGCATTTGCTATTCGTTTCTTATCAATTTTCTTTCGTCTTTTTCAATTATAACCCCCTCGCTATGACATCGGTCATTCATTTGATGTTTCTTAACTAAGATGATTAATTACATATTAATGAACATTCCAACTAATCTCAACACTAGCGGGAACAATATAGGACTGAAAGTGAGTGAAAGAGTACAAGTCTTGCTGTAGATACTGCTCCCTTAACCTATTTTTGTTCTTCCCCAGGACTCGTGATGGTGTCGTTAAGAGAGGGTGGAGGATGGAGAACCCCACCTTACAGACCCTCCCTCACCTTCCTCTGTGTCCTGCCACTTCTGATCCAGCTAAGGTAAAGTCCATCACACTACTTAGGCTAACCCCCTTGGTATTGTTATATTGTAATCCAGCTATATATATATATATAAACGATACATGTTATATTGTATTCCAGGTATATATATATATAAACGATACATGTTATATTGTATTCCAGGTATATATATATATAAACGATACATGTTATATTGTATTCCAGGTATATATATATAAACGATACATGTTATATTGTATTCCAGGTATATATATATAAACGATACATGTTATATTGTATTCCAGCTATATATATATATAAACGATACATGTTATATTGTATTCCAGGTATATATATATATAAACGATACATGCTATATTGTATTCCAGGTATATATATATATAAACGATACATGTTATATTGTATTCCAGGTATATATATATATATAAACGATACATGTTATATTGTATTCCAGGTATATATATATAAACGATACATGTTATATTGTATTCCAGGTATATATATATATATAAACGATACATGTTATATTGTATTCCAGGTATATATATATAAACGATACATGTTATATTGTTCTGTGGTGGTTAAGGGGAGGTTTCCACTTGAGGGATTTTTTTCTGGCCCCTTTCTCCCTCATGTTTAGCCCCATTGTTTCTGAGATTTTAAGACGTTTTGCCCCATTTCTGTCAATTTTAAGACCTTTCGTGCCATTAAGGTGTCGATTTTTTCCTGGCGAGCGATAGCGAGCCTGTAATTTAAGAGGAACCGGCCTCCGGCCGGGACATTTTTCTACCGAAAAATTTACAAATTTATCTTGAAAGGGGGTCTAGGGGGTGTAATTTTAAGCTTGAAAACGTAGGGAACAAACTAAATACTTCCCCTTAAAAGGCTTGGTTGAGATAGTCTGTAGCCTTTTCATTGGTAGAAGTCCTTCCTAAACTGAAAATAATGATCTAATATAAAGGAGGTCACCGGTACTGGACGGGTTAAAGATAATGACGCGTTTTGACAGGTGCTTCTGGCTATTATTAGGCGATTTTATGCAATTTATGTAGGATCTGTGGGAATTATGAGGGTGAAGTCTATCTAGATTAACCCTCTGCCTTCCATATACCCTTCCCAATCTGAATAAAATTGTCTAGTAATTGCCAGAACACAGAAACAAAAAATGCATAATCGGATCTTGAAAGGGTTAATGTTAAGTAAACATTGGCGTTGGATAAATTAACTTTTTTTCTTCTTTTAAATATCAAACTTTCCAAGGGAGATTATATATATACAACGTGATTCCTAAGTGCATGTATGGCAAGGTAAAGGCGATGTCACACGAACGCTTTTTCCGTCAATTTTTGATGATCAATTTTGTTTTTCAAATTAGTTTTTGGTATTTTTGCATTGTAATCGACAACTAGAATGAATGTACATTATCTTAGAGACTGAAATAATATATAACTTTTCTTAAGAAGATGCCAGGCTACAATTGCCAGACAAAATTGCCTGAAAAAGCGCTCGTGTGACACCAGATTTTAAGTGTTGCACCCTCTGGGCGCCACCCGTTCCCTGGAGTTCTCTCCAAGGTAACTAACTGGGCACCGGAAATGGCATAGTCTGCTTCTAATAATATTGAAGTCAGGTCAGGTGAAGGTATTTAGGGATAAGCCTGGACAACTGCACCTCGTATCTTACTTGGTAGTGTATTCTATCTATCTATCTATCTATATGCTCAGGCCCAATCCCCATTTTTATTTTTATTTTTTATTTTATTCTATTTTATTATTTAGTTCCTTTTTTCTTGGGGGTGGCCGACTCAAGACAGAGCAAGAACAGGGAAAAACGAGACGGTAGTGTATTGGCGGGTAGGATTATTTGTCATGTTCCTGTGTATACAACCCTTATTTTAGGATTGTGTGTGTGTGTGTGTGTGTGTGTGTGTGTGTGTGTGTGTGTGTGTGTGTGTGTGTATAGTGAGGGTTATTCTGTATATACGCTAGGTGTATGTGTATGTGTGTAGGTGTGTGTGTGTTAAAGAGAATGTACGTGTTATATAAATACCAAAGGTCAAAGGGTAGAGAGGTATTAAAGAGTAGGTAAGGAAACAAAAAAGTTGTGAGGGAATGAAAGGAGTCTGGAGTGTATTGTGGGGCTGGCAGAGAGGGGGAGGAGAGGGAGGGGAGGGGAAAGGAAGGATGGAGAGGGGAGAGGAGAACTGAGGAGAAGAAGGTAGGGGAAGGGAGGTGGGGAGAGGAGTGACGACGAGAGAGAGAAGGGGATGGGAACAAGAACTGGTGAGAGAAAGGAAGTGGAGGGAAGGGGAGGAGAAGGAGGGCTGGGGTGGGAGGGGGAGAGGAAGGGGAGTAGAAGGAGGGCAGGGGGGATCGGAAGGAAGGAGAGGAGAAGGAGGGCTGGTGGTGGTGGGGGGGAGAGGAAGGGGAGTAGAAGGAGGGCAGGGGGGATCGGAAGGAAGGAGAGGAGAAGGAGGGCTGGTGGTGGGGGGGGGGGAGGGAGGGAGAAGGAGGGGGGGGGGGGGGGAGGAAGGGGAGTAGGAGGGCTGGGGTGCGGAAGGAAGGGGAGGAAAAGGAGGGCTGGGGAGAGGGGGGGGGGGGGGGGGGAGGTAGGAAGGGGAGGTTAGGGGCCGAGGCTTAGAGTGCATTAAAGGGGGTCACCGGCTTTTTTTTTATCTTTCTCTCCTTTTCTCTCTTTCCCTGGCTTGTATCCATTCGGTCCCATTCAGCCAACTGTTTTAAGACGTTTATCCCCATCCAGGTGACGATTTCTTACTGGTGAGCGATAGTGAGCCAGCATTGTATGGACAAATCCGGCTTCGCCGGAGCCATTTTTCAATAAAAAAATGTACAAATTTAGCTTGCTGTCAAAACATATGCTGGCTCGCTGCCGCTCGCCAGGAAAATATTGACACCTGGATGGGCGTAAACGTCTTAAAACAGTAGGCTGAATGGGGCCGAATGGATACAAGCCAAAGAGAGAGGGAGAGAAAGAGAGAACAAAAGTGGGCTCCCTTAAGAGAGTTAGGTGAGGGACGAAAAAAATGAAGTTATGAAAGCGAAGAGGACATGGAGGTGGATGAGAAGGACAAAAGCTATGGTCCCCCTTTAAAGCTATGGTCCCCCTTTAAAGCTATGGTCCCCCCTTAAAGTGAATGGAGGTGGATGAGAAGGACAAAAGCTATGGTCCCCCCCCTTAAAGTGAATTCCTTGAAGGTTAGACTAAATATAGATCTCTCCTATTTCATTCCAAAATCCATATACTGTATTGACATCCCAGGTTAATTACAACATTCAGCACAATTAGGTTTTAATACCTTTGATTCTGGCTGAAAATTAAACTATTTTATGCAGCTTAAGAAGGACCCGTGTTACTCAGAGGGTTTATTTAGATGCTATTGATCCCTTTGAGTCCCGTAAGTATATTATAAGCTAAAGAAAATAATTTAATGGTGACCATAATATGATGAAAACAAGGTCATCGTGCTGAAGGGGTACATTTTATTGTTTTTTTATTATTTTATTATTCTAGTAAAATATAATATATAAATACAGTGTAGTACATCATCAATTTTACTCTGATACATGTGTACTGGTATGTATTATATGTGACAATACCTTAGGTTAGGATATTATATCGTCGTTTGTGTTCACTACGGTCGTGGTTACGCTTGCGTCTAATTTGACTGATTTCGTGTCCGAAATTAAGGCATCAATCATATAAATATCCTTAACCTAACCTAGCCTAACCGCCCCCCCCCCCCCCTGAATAGCCCATTAGTGGGGTATTCAGGGGAAGTAGGTTAGATTGGGTGAGGCTAAGGTAATTTAAATGATTTATGCCATATTATTTATCTATATTATTCAAAAATATATCGGTCCAATTAGCGCAAACGTAACCGCGAGTGACGCTACGCCATTATCATATTTATTAATATTATTCTTATTATTCTTATTATTATTATTATTATTATTATTATTATTATTTTTATTAGATTCCTCCCAAATCAATCTCTCTCTTTAGGTAGCTTTCAATTTACTAAAAGAGGGACGCTCAGGGTTCTTAAAGTATATGGACCTTGAATTCGGATCTCGTCTTTTTTTCCTATATGCTGAAAGGGTTGTCTTTATGCTGCCTTTCATATCTTGAGAGCCCTTCTTCGTACTTACAAAAAATACCAATCTTTTAGTCTTACGATTTGTGACTCTAGTCGATTCTTGTCCAGCTGATGGTAAATTGAACCCCTTAGCAACTTATTTCTCGATGCTTAGTGACAAAATGTGAAACTACTATGTCTCTGTGTCATGATAATGCCATGTTTTCATAATTAACACCAGGATTAGCTATACAATCTTCGTAATAACTGAGTAAAGAAGATGGGTCGAGCATATCAAATTACCATCAGCTGGAGACAAAAATTACTATAGCGTTTTTGGTTTGTTTACCTTGTTACTAATAGTGCTGTGTTCGACCTGTCTGTCATCCACGCTTGCTGGCTATGACATTGGATACAAATCATTTTAAGGGAGCCCACTTCGCTTTTTTTCTTCTCTTTCTCTCCCTCTCTCTTTGGCTTGTATCCATTCGGCCCCATTCAGCCTACTGTTTTAGGACGTTTACCCCCATACAGGTGTCAATATGTATATATTTTGGTTTTGACAGCAAGCTAAATTTTTACATTTTTCTATAGAAAAATGTCTCCGGCGAAGCTGGATTTCTCCATACAATGTTAGCTCGCTATCGCTCGCCAGGAAAAAATCAACACCTGGATGGGGATAAACGTCTTAAAACAGTTGGCTGAATGGGGCCGAATGGATACAAGCCAGGGAAAGAGAGAAAAAGAGAGAAAGATAAACAAAAAGCCGGTGACCCTCCTTAATATGAAATGTTCTAATAACATATTGAATTTAGCTACAAAAGGTTGATTGTTGCCCCCTCATTAGGAAGGGGGGGGGGGGTAATGAAGGGCGAGGTGGTGCAAGAGGTGTAATGTAAATATACCGAACATTAAACAATACGTTGTTAATGTGGAAGGTTGCAGATTTCGTCAAATTAATATTAATGTTTTTAGAATATAAGTCTTTTTATATCTTTCTAAATTTAAATTATTAACAGCCACACCGGATATTGTTCGCAAACGTCTATTAAAATGTAATTTGCAAATCCCTTTTCATGCCAATGATGAACATGGTCATATGCCATTAATGTAATCAAGAGACCTAGTAGATGGTGTACCACGTAAGGTTTGATTTAGTGTATAATAAGCATATTAAATCTCTCTCTCTCTCTATCTATCTATCTGTCTATATCTATCTGTCTATCTATATCTCTCTATCTCTCTATCTCTCTATATATCTGTCTATATCTACCAATCTATCTATCTGTCTATATCTACCAATCTATCTATCTGTCTATATATCTATCTATCTATTTCTCTCTCTCTCTCTCTATCTCTCTCTCTCTCCTCTCTCTCTCTCTCTCTCTCTCTCTCTATCTACCAATCTATCTACCAATCTATCTATCTGTCTATATCTCTCTCTCTCTCGTCCTCATCTCTCGCTCATCTCTCTCTCGGATCTGCTCTCGAGCTCTCTCTCTCTCTCTCTCTCTCTCTCTCTCTCCTGTCCCGCGTTGTTGTAATAACTTGCCTACAAGAGACGGACCCATAATTACCTACCAGGCTGAACCTTGAAGCCATACTCTTATAATGGCTATAGACCCGTTGAATTTAGCTTTGGTTAAAACCCTGTTGAAACACCCAGCGACGTGGTGTGTTATATCTTATGCTATCTATGTTTTAGACGATTAGTAATGTATCTTGGGAAGGATCTGTGGCAGTTTAAAGGGGTTGTTTGTTGTTTGTTTGTTGTTGTTGTTCCACAAGCTGTCCAAATGGCCGTAACAGCCCGAAGGCCCCGAGTAAGGCCAAAGGCCCATAACGAGACGCCCCCACAGAACTCCTCCCTGCCTTATTAGTGTGTTAGATGGTATCCGTTCTCTAAGGCTTAAGGGGGGACGGTTTGTGGTTCTTTGGTTCAGTTTGGGGTGTCCTTAGAGGTATCCTTCAGAGCAATAAGATTACACCCTGCCGTTGAGCCCCCTTTCAAGATAAATTTGTAAATTTTTCGGTAGAAAAATGTCCCCGGGCTGACAGCCGGTTTCCTCTTTAATTACAGGCTCGCTAGATCCGCTCGCCAGTAGAAAATCGACAACCTAAATGGCACGAAAGAGTCTTAAAATTGACAGAAATGGGTTAAAGTTCTTATAAATCGTCAGAAATAATTGGGGCGAGACGTCTTTAATATTAGGAAAACCATGGGGCTAAACATGATGGAGAAGAGGAGTGGTCCATAAACAAATCCCCTCCAAGTGGATATCGGTCCGGTCTCCCCTTAATTAAAACGTCTAACAGTTGCCAGAATGTGATGAGAACGGTACTGAAGGGGTTAATCTTCCCATAGGAGGTCGCTTTTTATGGACCCCCTTCTCCTTCATGTTTAGCATATTAGTTTTGAAATGATCAGACGTTCCTTCTATTAGTTTGTCGATGCTAAGACCTTTCACCCCCTTTATTTTGTCAATATTTAGACTGTTCGTGCCATTTAGGTGTCAGATTTTTTTCCTGACAAGCAATAGCGAGCCTGTAATTTTCGAAGGACTCGGCTTTCGGCCAGGGAAATTTTTCTACCGAAAAATGTACAAATTTATCTTGAAAAGGGATCTACAGTAGGGGGTGGTATTTTAAGCTTGATGGAGGGGTCTATTACTCTAATAGTGCGGGTCTGGTTTTTTCTGTGTTTTTTTTGTGTTTCTGTGTCTGTTCGCGGGGAGCGGTTTTCCCACGCTGACGTCATAAATTGAATCCTCTTAGTTAGCGTGATTTCTCGATACTTAATGGGGATATTTGAATGAAACTACTATGTCTGTGTGTCGTATTACTGCCAAGTTTTCTTCATAATTAAGTCGAGCATATTTCGGCTAACACATATAATACCTTATAGCTGAGTAACCAAGATAGTAACATGGCTATTTACCCTCAGCTTGGAAAAAAATAGACTATAGTGAGGAAACTCAAAAATAAATGAATAACATACTGGTAATTAATAGACCCAAAAACAAGCACTACGCCCTTAAGAAATGGTGAATATTCCAACTACAGGGTTTGGAGGATGGTCTGCGGGTAAAAGATAACAACATTCACAACACATTCCAAAGAAGTCGCATATGATTGCACGAGGGAAATTTTGGGCTTTCTAGTGGTTTTGTTTACATAATTCAGTTCTTAGAAATTCTGGGTTGGGTTTACATAGTTGGGTCGCCCGTTTAATATTAATTAAAGGTTTGTTTTTGGGGTATAATATATATATAGTATATATATATTATAGATATATATATAGTTCGTGTGGGGGTATTATATATACTAGTCATATATATACTGTATAGGTCTTATATAATGGGTATAAAACGTAGGTAGTCGGTGTTCTTTTCTGCGTCTTTGTCCCTGGGTTGGATAAATTGGTGGAGTTTTTCTGTTTGGGTTCCTGTGTTCGCGCGTTGTCTCCGCGGTTCGTGGCGTGTTGTTCTATTACTCGCCAGCGTACAGGGGGTGTGTGGAGGGAGGGGGTGACAGAGGAGGGGGGAAGGTGGACGTGGACGTGGACTGTTGGAGGGGGTGACAGGGGTAGGGTATGGTGGGGTGGGAGGGTAGGGGGGGTAACATGAGGAAGTTGGGATGAGGGGGAGGGGTGGTAGTGGGGCCTAGTGTGGAGTAGGGGATGTGGTTCACCAGGGAAGGAGGATGGGGGTGGTGGAAGTGGAGGGTGGAAGGAGAGGCCAAGGATAGGGGGGGGGGGGGGGGAGTGGGTGCAGCCATTGGATCTATGTGCCATGCTGTTCGTTAACACCACACAGATAGCTGCACCCCCCCCCCTGGCCCGTCTGGCCCGCCTCTCTCTCTCAATTCCGCGCTTCTCTCTCTACGTGCCTCCGTTCGTGCGGGGGTGCTCTCGATCCAACCACCAAAAATCGTGGGTGTCACGTCGTATCGGTCGTGAGTCTCTCTCTCTCCCACTCTCGTGCTCTCTCTCTCTCTCGCTTTGGGGTTTGCGTGCTTTATCCTTGGTCTCTCTTCGTTCTTTTGTTCTCCTCGTCTCCCTCTCTGCCCCTCTCTCCTCTCGTTCTCCTTCTCTCGGGTCGCTTCTCCTTCCGGGGTGTTGTCTCTCTTTCGTTTCTCCTTTATCTTCGCTTCCTCTCCTCTCCCATTCTCTCTCTCTCTCGGTCTCTCGGGTTTTTTTCCCCGTTTTCTTTTTTTTTTGCTCCTCTTTGTGGGGTTTGTTTTTTTTTTTTGTGTTTTTTCACTCTTTTTGTCTTCCTTTCCTCCCCTTTTCCCCGCTCTGCCTCCATCCAGTCTTTCGTGGTCCTTTCTCGTCTGTGTCCTTCACTCTCATGTGTTCTCCTCGCTTTCTTTCGCTCGGTCTTTCTACTGGCTTGCCTCCTCTTCCATCCTCTCCCTCCCCCCTCTCGGTTCCTGGCCGTCTTCGGCGTCACGTCTCCTCCTCTCCCTCCTCCTCGGGCTGGTCGGTGACCCTTCTCCTTTCCTTCTCTCTCCCCCCCTCCCTCTCTCTCTCCCCCCCCCTCCCCCCTCCAGCACTCTTCCCTTTCGCCCTCTCTCTGCCTCTCTCCTCTTTTCTCCCCGCTTTTCCTCTCATCCCCTTTCTCTTCCTTAGCGCCTCCTTCGTGTGTTTCTGGGTCGCTGCGCCCTCATCGTTCCTCCCCCTCCTCACCTCTCGGGCCTTCTCTCCGCCTCTCCTCTGGCTCCCTCGTGTGGCGTTGCTGTGTCTGGGCGTATTGGTTTGGTGTTTGGTTGTGGTGCTGTGCTCGTCTCTCTCTCTCTCTCTTTTTAAACACCACCCTGCGCATCTTTTACTCTACTTCCTTTTTCTTTCGCTTCGTCTGTACATTAAAGAGAATTGTTATTTGTCTTTGTTTTGTTTTATTATTATTATTATTATTATTATTATTATTATTATTATTATTGTTCTTTAGAATCCTCTCTAGACCTCCATTAAGCTTTAAAAAGTACTTCCAAGATCCCCGGTCGAGATAAATTTGTGCATTTTTCGGCTGAACAATGCTCCTCCTAAATTGCAGGCTCGCTATCGCCAGGAATAAATCTACACCTAAAGGGCACAAAAGGTCATAGCATTGATAAAGAAATGAGACGAAAGATATGAAAATAACTCCCTTAAGGGTCAATATTATCCTGGCGAGCGATAGCGAGCCTGTAGTTTAGGAGTAACCGGCATTCAGCCATAATATTTGTGTATAACGAAAAAAAAAAATATTATCTCATTTTTTTTTTTTTTTTTTTTTTTTTTTTTTTAAAGCTTGATGGAGGTCTAGGGGGATACATAACTAACAGACACACGAAAGCATCTTACACACGTGATACATGTTCATAGGTATAACTAGTAAAAAAGGAACGTTAGAAGGGCACTTAAGTGTGGAGATTTCCTACTTGAGGGTGATTTATTGTTTTTGTCAGGACGTCCTTTCTTCTTCCTCATTGGTGGTTGGTTGATTTGTGGGGGGTTGTTGGAGGTTGTTTTGTCTTGTTTTCGGTTTGTTTAGCCGTGTCATCTGGTTTTTTCCGGTTAATTTTAAGGACTGTTTTGCCTCCCATTATTTTTGAAACGATTTTTAAGAAAGTTCAAACCCATTTCGTATGGTTTCATTTTAAGAGCCTTTCGTGGCAGGTGTGGCCTGCCCGAGGATATAGGTGGGTCGATTTTATCCTGGCGAGCGATAGCGAGCCTGTAATTGAAGAGGAACCGGCTTTCAGCCGGGAAATTTTTCTACCGAAAAATGTACAAATTTATCTTGAAAGGGACTCAAGGGGGTGTAATCTTAAGCTTGAAGGATATCTAGGGACCAAACTAAATACCTCTCCTTAAATACATGATACGTAACACTTGACAATATCCCCATGAAGGGTGGACATATTGTGACTCTAGTAGCCTACAGCTTAGGGATGGTTAGAATAGACATGAGTTTGTTCTATGTTATCCTTTTACTCCGTATGGTTACCCCTTTGATAGTATGGTATTCCGTATGGTTACCCCTTTCATAGTATGGTATTCCGTATGGTTACCCCTTTGATAGTATGGTATTCCGTATGGTTACCCCTTTGATAGTATGGTATTCCGTATGGTTACCCCTTTGATAGTATGGTATTCCGTATGGTTACCCCTTTGATAGTATGGTATTCCGTATGGTTACCCCTTTCATAGTATGGTATTCCGTATGGTTACCCCTTTCATAGT
>CM064509.1:33542177-33554677 GCA_032716605.1 Paralithodes platypus
TAGAGCAGATTAACCAGACCACTGAGCTCCATACGGAACTCTCATAGGTCTGGCCCGAAGGATTGGATCAGATTACTGAAAGGAGCTTAAGGCGACGCAAAAAACGGACGATAGGGGGGAAGGAAAATGACGGAGAATCGGATAAAAGGTCAGTGAATGATTTAGTACCAAAACAAACCGTACGCAGACGGGCAGTATCTGGGCAGTCAAAGACGTGGCGAACAGTTAGAGGGGAATGACAGGAGGAGCAGGTAGGGGGCGGACTGCGGGGAGTGGACATCAAATAACCGTGAGTCAGCCGGGAATGGCCTATCCTAAGGCTAGTGAGTAAAACTTCCTCACACCTGTGAGAGCGGGAAGACGAGGGCCAAGGACGGACAGAAGGTTTGATTGCACGGAGTTTATTATTGCAGGGTAGAGCATCCCAATGAGATTGCCACGTGCAAAGAATAGAAGGCTTGAGTAAGGACAGCCAATCACCTAACGGAAGGTGGGGCTGGCGAGGGATCATTATAATAGCATTCTTAGCCGCAGCATCGGCGTCTTCATTGCCACGGACACCGATGTGAGCAGGAATCCAACATAACTGGACCTGGAATCCACGTAGGCTCATCTCGTGGAGATCGTGTTTTATGGCTAAAACTATTACGTGGGAGGACGAATAAGCACGGAGCGCTTCAAGGGCACTACGAGTCACTGTAAATTATAAATTGATAATAAATCAATGAAAACATCAACCAAAAAGTGAACCAACTCCCCCGGTAAATACACACAAAATATGTCTAGATGGAGAGTTGGAGCAAAAATATTATAATAATAATAATAATAATAATAATAATAATAAAAAAATAAATACATACAATATAAAAAAAAAAAACAATAGAAGACAAGGTATGGAAAGACAAGATAACATAAAGGATAATAATAATACAATAAATAACAAAATATAAACAACAGAACAATAGAAGACAAGATAAAATAAAGGATAATAATAATAAAATAAATACAAAATATAAACAACAGAACAATAGAAGACAAGGTATGGAAAGACAAGATAAAATAAAAGAGGGGAGGGGGAAGAGACGCAATAATGAGAAGAGGAAGTGAACGACAAACAATGATGAGAGAAGAACAAATACAAGTTAATGAGATAATGAGCAGAAAAAAGGAGAGAGAGAGAGAGGAGAGGGGGATGTTGAGAAGAGTGTATAAAGAGAGAGAGAGGGGAAGGGTGAGATGAGTAGAGAAGAGAAAGTGAGAAGAGAGAGGCGGTGTGGAGAGTGAGTGTATAAGAGAAAGAGAGGGGAGGATGAGAGTGAGGAGATCAGAAGAGAGAGAGGAGGATGTGTTAGAGTGGGTATATAAGAGAACAGTGAAGATGGAGAGGAGAGAGAGAGGAGATGTTGGTAGAAGTGAGTGGTATAAGAGGAAAAGTGAGAGAGAGAGAGGAGGATGTGAGAGTGAGTGGTAATAAGAGAGATGTGGAGAGAGGAAGAGGGGAGGATGTTGAGAGTGAGTATTATAAGAGGAAGTGTGAGAGAGAGAGGAGAGATGTGAGAGAGGAATGTGTTGTTTTTGTGAGAGTGAGTGTATAAGAGAGAGGAGAGGGGAGGATGTGAGAGTGAGTATATAAGAGAGTGAAAGTGAGGAGAGGATGGAGAGAGAGAGAGAGGAGGATGTGAGAGTGAGTGTATAAGAGGAGAGAGAGGGGAGGATGGGAGAGTGGAGTTATAAGAGAGAAGGGTGGGAGGACAAAGAGAGAGAGAGAGAGAGAGAGAGAGGATTGAGTGTGAGACTGTGTAAAGAGGAGAGAGAGAGAGAGAGGGAGGAATGTGAGGATGCGTATATAAGTGGAAAAGTAAAGAGAGAGAGAGAGAGAGAGAGAGAACGAAGAGAGGATGATGTTGATAGTGAGTGTAATACGAAGAAGAGAGGGGAGGATGTGAGAAGTGAGTATATAAGGAATAGTGAAGTGAGAGAGGGAGAGAGAGGAGGATGTGTAGAGTGAGTGGAGAAGAGAAAGAGAGGGTCGGGGATGCGTGGAGGGAGTGTGGGATAAGAGAGGGAGAGAGGGAGGATGTGTGAGAGTGAGTATATAGAGCAAGTGAGAGAGAGAGAGAGAGAGAGATGAGAGGAGGATGTGTGAGAAGTGAGTGTAGAATATAAGAGCGAGAGGGAGGGGAGATTTGTGAGAGTGGAGTTATATTAAGAAGAGGGGGGAAAAAAAAAAAAAAAGTGAGAGGAGAGAGAGGAGAGAGGAGGGCTGTGAGAGTGAAGTGTAAATAAGAGAAAGAAGATGGGGAGGAATGTGAGAGTGGAGTATATAAAGAGAAAGTGATGAGAGACGAGAGCTGAGGATGGGAGAAGTGAGTTGTATAAGAGAGAGATGAGGGGAGGATGTGGAGAGTGAGTCATATAGAAGAGGAAAGTGAAGAAGAGAGAGAGAGACGCGAGAGGAGGATGTGAGAGATGAGTGGGGATAGAGGAGAAAGTGAGAGAGAGAGAAGAGAGAAGAAGGATTGAGAGGGAGTGTAATAAGAGAGAGAGAGGGGGATGGATGTGAGAGGTGAGTATATAAGAGAAAAGTTAGAGAGAGAGAGAGAGAGGAGATGTGAGAGTGAAGCTGTTTGTATAAAGAGAAAGAGAGGGAGGATGTGAGAGGGGTATAATAAAGAGAGAGAGGGAGGAAGGAGAGTGAGTATATAAGGAGTATAGAGAGAGAGAGAGAGAGGAGAGAGGGGTTTGTTATAGAGGAGAGAGGAGGATGTGAGAGTGAGTAGTAAGAGTGAGAGAGAGAGGAGAAGAGGAGTTGAGAGTGAGTGTAAAGAGAGAGGGGGAGGATGTGAGAGTGAGGTATATAAGACAGTGTGTGAGAGAGAGAGAGAGGAAGGAGGGAGAGTGGAGGTTTAGAGAGAGAGAGGGGAGGATGTTAAGAGTGAGTATATAGAGAAAGTGAGAGAGAGAGGAGAGGGGGAGAGAGAAGTGAGTATATAAGAGAAAGGGAGAGAGAGGAAGAGAGGAGATGTGAGAGGGAGTGTATAGAAGAGAGAGGGGAGGATGTGAGAGTGAGTATATAAGAGATTGAGAGAGAGAGAGAGAGAGGAGGATGTGAGAGTGAGTGTATAAGAGAGAGAGAGGGGAGGAGGTGAGAGTGAGTATATAAGAAGTGGAGAGAGGAGAGAGCGAGAGGAGGATGTGAGAGTGAGTATATAGAGAGAGAGAGGGGAGGATTTGAGAGTGATATATAAGAGAAAGGGAAGAGAGAGAGAGAGAGAGGGGAGATGTGAGTGAGATATAGAAAGTGAGAGAGAGAGAGAGAGAGAGGAGAGTGAGAGTGAGTGTAAAGAGAGAGAGAGAGGAGGATGTGAGAGTGAGATAGTGAGAGAGAGAGAGAGAGGAGGATGTGAGAGTGGTATATAAAGAAAGTGGAAGAGAGGAGAAGAGAGAGAGAGGATGTGAGAGTGAGTATATAAGAGAGGAGAGAGGAGAGAGAGGAGTGTGAGAGTGAGTGGAAAGAGAGAGAGAGGGGAGGATGTGAGAGTGAGTATATAAGAGAAAGTGAGAGAGAGAGAGAGAGGAGGATGTGAGAGTGAGTGTATAAGAGAGAGAGAGGGGAGGATGTGAGAGTGAGTATATAAGAAAAAGTGAGAGAGAGAGAGAGAGAGAGAGGAGGAAGTGTGAGTGAGTGTATAAGAGAGAGAGAGAGAGAGAGGGAAGGTGAGTGTACAGTATATAGAGAAAGTGGAGAGAGGAGGATGTGAGAGTGAGTATATAAGAGAGAGAGAGGGGAGGATGTGAGAGTGAGTATATAAGAGAAAGTGAGAGAGAGAGAGAGAGAGGAGGATGCGGGAGTGTATAAGAGAGAGAGAGGGGAGGATGTGAGAGTGAGTATATAAGAGAAAGTGAGAGAGAGAGAGAGAGAGAGGAGGATGTGAGAGTGAGTGTATAAAGAGAGAGAGAGAGAGAGGAGAGGATGTGAGTGTGAGTATATAAGAGGGAAAGTTTGAGAGAGAGAGAGAGGAGGATGTGAGAGTGAGTGTAAGATAGAGAGAGAGGGGAGGATGTGAGAGTGAGTATAAGAGAAAGTGAGAGAGAGAGAGAGAGAGAGGAGGATGTGAGAGTGAGTGTATAAGAGAGAGAGAGGGGAGGATGTGAGAGTGAGTATATAAGAGAAAGTGAGAGAGAGAGAGAGAGAGGAGGATGTGAGAGTGAGTGTATAAGAGAGAGAGGGGAGGATGTGAGAGTGAGTATATAAGAGAAAGTGAGAGAGAGAGAGAGAGAGAGAGGAGGATGTGAGAGTGAGTGTATAAGAGAGAGAGAGAGAGAGGGGAGGATGTGAGAGTGAGTATATAAGAGAAAGTGAGAGAAAGAGAGAGAGAGGAGGATGTGAGAGTGAGTGTATATGAGAAAGTGTGAGAAAGAGAGAGAGAGGAGGATGTGAGAGTGAGCGTATATGAGAAAGTGTGAGAAAGAGAGAGAGAGGAGGATGTGAGAGTGAGTGTATATGAGAAAGTGTGAGAAAGAGAGAGAGAGGAGGATGTGAGAGTGAGTGTATAAGAGTACAAAGGAGTACAAAGGAAATCAAGCAACAAAGATCTAGTGACCCTTCTAGGCTGCTTGTCCTCCAAAACACTGAGGATCAAGTGTCCAAACAGTGGTTTAGAGTGGGTAAGGGAACATTGGAAAGGGAACTACTGCCCTGCCACTACCGTGGCAGGACTAGGAAGTTAGTAGGGGACATATGGGTTAGTAACTGAGGGGAGGATAAAGTTATTCATTTACAAACGCAGTCAGTCGCGGGTTTGATGCGAGATATTTGTCTAGGCGGAATTTAAATGAATCAACGGTGCTGCAGTCTATAACGTCTCGGGGAAGCCCATTCCACAAGTTGACAACTCGATTGAAGAAGAAATTCTTAGATTCGTGCGAGTTAAAAGATTTACCAATAATTTTGCAACCTTTCCCCGCGCGTAATTAGATTGGTCGGTAGTGAAGTACTTACTACAGTTCATATTGGCGATGCCTTTGATGATTTTGAACACTTGAATTAAGTCGCCTCTTAATCTGCGCTGGGTTAAAGGAAATAGATTTAATTCTCTAAGACGCTCTTCGTATGGTTTGTTCTTTAGGCTAGGTATCATTTTGGTAACTCTACGTTGAACTCGTTCTAGCTTGTTTATATCTTTTGGTAATAAGGTCACCAGGATTGAACGCAGTATTCCAGAAGAGGGCGGACTAAGGAATTGTAAAGGGTTAGGATAACTTCTTTGGATTTATGCTCAAATGACCTGCCTATAAAGCCAATTATTTTGTTTGCCTTCTTAACAACTTCTGAACATTGTTGACTCGGTTTTAGGTTTACTCGATATTGTTACTCCCAGATCAGTTTCTCTGTTTACATTCTTAGCTGAGTGCCATTCATCGAATAGTTTTGCTTTCTCATTTAGGTATCCGACAATGTAGTACTTTACATTTATCCGCATTGAAACTCATTTGCCAAATTTGGGCCCAAACATGACAAATTTATCTAGATTGTTGTTGCATATCGTCAACTTGTTCTTTTGAGAGTACGCTATTTGCAATTTTTGTATCGTCAGCAAATTTTGAGATTTTGCAGGTGAGACCCTCATCTATGTCGTTTGATGTAAATTAGAAAGAGAATTGGTCCTAGTACCGATCCCTGGGGTACCCCGCTACTTACATTGGTCCATTTAGATGCCTTACCGTTTATGACTACCCTTTGCTTTCTGTTGCTGAGCCAATTTTCTATCCATTTCAACACACCGTCTTGTATTCCATGCGCTTTTAGTTTTAGCAGTAAACGTTTGTGGGGAACTTTGTCAAAGGCCTTTTGAAAATCAAGGTATATAATATCTACAGCTTTACTCTCATCGTAGAGGTTGAGGATATCGTGGAAGAAGTCTAAGAGGTTTGTTAAACAGGAACGTTTTTTACGAAAGCCGTGTTGAGTATCTTTAAGTATGTTATTTTCCTCTAAGTGATTTACGAGTCTTACGAGTCTGTGAGAGAGAGAGAGAGGAGGATGTGAGAGTGAGTGTATAAGAGAGAGAGAGGGGAGGATGTGAGAGTGAGTATATAAGAGAAAGTGAGAGGAGAGAGAGAGAGAGAGGAGGATGTGAGAGTGAGTGTATAAGAGAGAGAGGGGAGGATGTGAGAGTGAGTATATAAGAGAAAGTGAGAGAGAGAGAGAGAGAGGAGGATGTGAGAGTGAGTGTATAAGAGAGAGAGAGGGGAGGATGTGAGAGTGAGTATATAAGAGAAAGTGAGAGAGAGAGAGGAGTATGTGAGTGAAGAGAGAGAGGGAGGATGTGAGAGTGAGTATATAAGAGAAAGTGAGAGAGAGAGAGAGGAGGATGTGAGAGTGAGTGTATAAGAGAGAGAGAGAGAGAGGGGAGGATGTGAGAGTGAGTATATAAGAGAAAGTGAGAGAGAGAGTACAAAGGAGTACAAAGGAAATCAAGCAACAACAGATCTAGTGACCCTTCTAGGTTGCTTGTCCTCCAAAACACTGAGGATCAAGTGTCCAAACAGTGGTTTAGAGTGGGTAAGGGAACATTGGAAAGGGAACTACTGCCCTGCCACTAACGTGGCAGGACTAGGAAGTTAGTAGGGTACATATGGGTTAGTAACTGAGGGGAGGATAAAGTTATTCATTTACAAACGCAGTCAGTCGCGGGTTTGATGCGAGATATTTGTCTAGGCGGAATTTAAATGAATCAACGGTGCTGCAGTCTATAACGTCGGGGAAGCCCATTCCACAAGTTGACAACTCGATTGAAGAAGAAATTCTTAGATTCGTGCGAGTTAAAGATTTACCAATAATTTTGCAACCGTTTCCCCGCGTGTAATTAGATTGGTCGATAGTGAAGTACTTACTACAGTTCATATTGTCGATGCCTTTGATGATTTTGAACACTTGAATTAAGTCGCCTCTTAATCTGCGCTGGGTTAAAGGAAATAGATTTAATTCTCTAAGACGCTCTTCGTATGGTTTGTTCTTTAGGCTAGGTATCATTTTGGTAACTCTACGTTGAACTCGTTCTAGCTTGTTTATATCTTTTTGGTAATAAGGGCACCAGGATTGAACGCAGAGAGAGAGAGAGGAGGATGTGAGAGTGAGTGTATAAGAGAGAGAGAGAGAGAGGGGAGGATGTGAGAGTGAGTATATAAGAGAAAGTGAGAGAGAGAGAGAGGAGGATGTGAGAGTGAGTGTATAAGAGAAAGTGAGAGAGAGAGAGAGAGGAGGATGTGAGAGTGAGTGTATAAGAGAGAGAGAGAGAGGGGAGGATGTGAGAGTGAGTATATAAGAGAAAGTGAGAGAGAGAGAGAGGAGGATGTGAGAGTGAGTGTATAAGAGAGAGAGAGGGGAGGATGTGAGAGTGAGTATATAAGAGAAAGTGAGAGAGAGAGAGAGAGAGAGGAGGATGTGAGAGTGAGTGTATAAGAGAAAGTGAGAGAGAGAGAGGAGGATGTGAGAGTGAGTGTATAAGAGAGAGAGAGAGGGGAGGATGTGAGAGTGAGTATATAAGAGAAAGTGAGAGAGAGAGAGAGAGAGGAGGATGTGAGAGTGAGTGTATAAGAGAGAGAGAGGGGAGGATGTGAGAGTGAGTATATAAGAGAAAGTGAGAGAGAGAGAGGAGGATGTGAGAGTGAGTGTATAAGAGAAAGTGAGAGAGAGAGAGAGAGAGGAGGATCTGAGAGTGAGTGTATAAGAGAGAGAGAGAGGGGAGGATGTGAGAGTGAGTGTATAAGAGAAAGTGTGAGAAAGAGAGAGAGGAGGATGTGAGAGTGAGTGTATAAGAGAAAGTGTGAGAAAGAGAGAGAGGAGGATGTGAGAGTGAGTGTATATGAGAAAGTGTGAGAAAGAGAGAGAGAGGAGGATGTGAGAGTGAGTGTATATGAGAAAGTGTGAGAAAGAGAGAGAGAGGAGGATGTGAGAGTGAGTGTATATGAGAAAGTGTGAGAAAGAGAGAGAGGAGGATGTGAGAGTAAGTGTATATGAGAAAGTGTGAGAAAGAGAGAGAGAGGAGGATGTGAGTTGAGTGTATAAGAGAAAGTGTGAGAAAGAGAGGAGAGGAGGTGAGAGTGAGTGTATTGAGAAAGTGTGAGAAGAGAGAGAGGAGGATGTGAGAGTGGTGTATTGAAAGTGTGAGAAAGAGAGAGAGGAGGATGTGAGAGTAAGTGTATATGAGAAAGTGTGAGAAAGAGAGAGAGAGAGGAGGATGTGAGAGTGAGTGTATAAGAGAGAGAAAGAGAGAGTTGTAAGGGGTCGGGAATGCAATAAGTGGCGCTGGGAGAGTGAGGTGTCTGGAGCCTTATGAAGAACGTACAGGTAGACATGTGTGTGTGTGTGTGTAGTTGTATGTGGGTGTGTGTGTGTGTGGGTGTGTGTAGGTATGTGTGTGTAGGTGATTGTGTGTGTGTAGGTGTGTGTGAATTAAGTTTATTTTGCTCAGACGTTTACAAAAATTATGGCGTGTGTGTGTATGTGCTGTGTAGGTATGTGTGTATATATATATATCTACAAAGCCAACTAGATATAATAACCACCCATCCAATACAACCACCAACTAATAACAATGATATTAACTTCCATATGTCGTTGGAATGTAACCTTATTGCTTTATAAGAAAATATTTGTATCCTAAACCCAAGTGACAAATTTAATATAAACCTTTAATATAAATTGTGAGAGTTAAGGGGGTAGTGCTTGGTTTTTGGTCCATGATTTTATTAATTTATTTATATTTTAGTTTCCTCACTATTCCTCCATATTAGGCTTAAAATAGCACCCCCTAGACCCCCTTTTCAAGATAAATCTGTACATTTTTCGGCCGGTTCCTTCTAAAATTACAGGCTCGTTATCGCTCGCCAGGAAAAAAATCGACACCTAAATGTCATGAAAGGTCTTAACATTGACGAACAAATGGGGCGAAAGGTCATAAAATCGCCAAACTAACGGAACGAACGTCTTAAAACCTCAAAACTAATATGCTAAACATGAGGGAGAAGGGGGTCCATAAAAAGCGAGATCTACCCCCTTTTAAAGAAAATATTTGTTTTGTAAATTCCAAGTGAAAAATCTAATATAAGCCTTCAATTTACCACTTGCGAGTTTCGTTCTATAAGGAAGTTGGAGTTGTAGACATGGATATTTAGCAGAATTACCAGCTAAAATACAGTTGTAGTTCATTTATATATATATAGTATACATATATATAATATATATATATATATATATATATATATATATATAATGCAATTCAACTTAATTTCTATCCATCAGAATCCTAGCTCTTTTTTTGTATTGAATGTCTGTTTATTATCGATGTTTACGGCTCCAACTTCCTCATAGCCTGAAACTCGCAAGTGGTCAATTTAGTGAGATTAACCGGGTATCATGATATAAATTGTTCATATATTAAGGGGGTGACTTTCTTTTTTCTCTCTCCCCTTTTCTCTCCTGCT
Source organism: Paralithodes platypus (assembly GCA_032716605.1). Lineage (NCBI taxonomy): Eukaryota > Metazoa > Arthropoda > Malacostraca > Decapoda > Lithodidae > Paralithodes > Paralithodes platypus. The sequence goes on from CM064509.1 coordinate 33,551,667, forward strand.
TTGGCTTGTATCCATTCGGCTCCATTCAGCCTACTGTTTTAAGACGTTTACCCCCATCCAGGTGTCAATACGTTTAAGACGTTTACCCCCATCCAGGTGTCAATACTTTTTCTGGCGAGCGGTAGCGAGCCAGCATATATATATTTTTGTTTTACAGCAACCCAAATTTGTACATTTTTCGATAGGAAAATGTCTCCGGCGAAGCCGGATTTCTCCATACAATGTTGGCTTGCTATCGCTCGCCAGGAAAAAATCGACACCTGGAAGGGGATAAACGTCTTAAAACAGTTGGCTGAATGGGGCCAAATGGATACAAACCAGAGAAAGAGAGCAAAGGAGAGAAAGATAGTCTCCCTTCTTCCTCATGTTTAGCCCCATTACATTTTAGATTTTACGGTGTTCGGGCATTTCCTGACCCATAAGGTTAAGCCGCTGTCACACGAGCGCTTTTTCCGTCAATATTCCATGAGCAAGTTTGTTCTCGTATTATTTCGGGACATTTTGGCACTGGTATCGGTAACTAGACTGAAGGTAGATTATGTTAGCCGGCTGAATTCTGATAAAGTGTAATTTTTGAAGCTTCCAGACCATAATTGCCCGTAAAAATTGCTCGAAAAAGGGCTCGTGTGACTCTGGCTTTACACTTCATCCTATTTTCTGGTACGGCTTTTTAACCGGAGGGTGGGGAGAGCGCCTTCTACTTTGGTGTTCTATTATTCTACTATCAACTATCCCTGTCTAGTACGGTAGTATTAAAGCCGGACCACCTAGTAGGGACCGCAAGGTCTGTGGGGTCTGAGTATCTCTGTCGTTTTTTGTCGGATTTGCTTCCAGAGATCGATATTTTCATCCTAATTCTCTCTCTCTCTCTCTCTCTCTCTCTCTCTCTCTCTCTCTCTCTTTTTTCGTCACGTATGCTCATCCCAAAATAGATGCCACTCACATTCTTCGGGAAATATGTTTCCACTTGAGGTATATTTTTCTTGACCCCTTTCTCCCTCATGTTTAGCCCCATTGCTTTTCTAATTTTAAGACGTTCGCCCCATTATTTTGACGATTTTAAGAACTTTCGACCCATTTCTGTCAAATTTAAGACCTTTCGTACCATTTATGTGTCATTTTATCCTGGCGAGCGATAGCGAGCCTGTAATTTAAGAGGAACCAGCTTTCAGCCGGGAAATTTTTCTACCGAAAAATGTAAAAATATGTCTTAGGGGGAGTAATTTTAAGTTTGATGGAGGTCTAGGGAATCAACTAAAAACCTCCCTTAACCCCTTCTGTACTGGTGACGTATTTTATATTCTATTCCAGCTACATTTAGACGATTTTATGTAGCTTAGGAAGGATGTATGGCAGCTAAAAGGGTTAATTGAGATAGTTTATATAGCTTAGGAAGGATGTATGGTAGCTAAAAGGGTTAATTGAGATAGTTTATATAGCTTAGGAAGGATGTATGGTAGCTAAAAGGGTTAATTGAGATAGTTTATATAGCTTAGGAGGATGTATGGTAGCTAAAGGGTTCTTGAGATAGTTTATAGCTTAGGAAGGATGTATGGTAGCTAAAAGGGTTAATTGAGATAGTTTATATAGCTTAGGAAGGATGTATGGTAGCTAAAAGGGTTAATTGAGATAGTGTACAGCTTTTTTAATTGGTAGACGTCCTTCCTAACCTGAATATAATCGTCTAACATCAGCCTAAATAAAGTGAAAAAGGACACCGTCGGTATAGAAGGGGTTAACGTTGTCCGTGCCGTTGACATTCTAGTGATTTTATTTTGGCTACTATTAATCGATTTTATTCAGTTCAGGAAGGATCTCTAGCCAATTATCTATCTCAATCAACCCTTTTAACTACCCCAGATCCTTCCTAAGCTGCCTAAAATCGTTTTTGTTTATCTCTCTCTCTCTCTCTCTCTCTGGGTCCCATTCAGCCTACTGTTTTAAGACGTTTATCCCCATTCAGGTGTCGATTTTTTTCCTGGCGAGCGAGCCAGCATATTCTCTGTAATGTTTTTGTCAGCAGGCTAAATTTGTACATTTTTCGATAGAAAAACGTCTCCGGCGAAGCCGGATTTCTCCATACAATGCTGGCTCGCTATCGCTCGCCAGGTATAGCTTGACACCTGGATGGGGATAAACGTCTTAAAATAGTAGGCTGAATGGGTCCGAATGGATACTAGCCAGAGAAAGAGAGAAAGGGAGAGAAATAACGCAGGTCACCCCCTTAATAACGCAGGTCACCCCCTTAATAACGCAGGTCACCCCCTTAATAACGCAGGTCACCCCCTTAATAACGCAGGTCACCCCCTTAATAACGCAGGTCACCCCCTTAATAACGCAGGTCACCCCCTTAATGAATTATTTATTTATGTCTATAATCTTAACCCGTGCAGTACCGGTGACATCCTTGGCATTATATTCTGGCAACTATGTGAAGGTTTTAATCAGCTTAGGAAGGATGTCTACCCGTTAAACGAATACAGGTTCAATTCATCCTTTTAGCTGCCATATATTTAGATTAGATTAGATTTTTTTTGTTTTAATCTACAGGTTAAATTCATCCTTTTAGCTGCCATATAGCCTTCCTAAGCTGCATAAAATCGTCTAAATGCAGCTGAAATATAAACATTTGCCAGTCGCCGGTACAGAAGGGGTTAACCCCTTCTGTAACGGCGACGTCTTTTGTAACCAAATTCTGGCTACTATTAGACGATATTCATCCATTTATAAAGGGCCTCCAGCAATTAAAGTTTATAAAGGGCTTCCAGCAATTAACAGGCTTCGAACTATATCACTTAACCCTTTTTACTACCAAAGATCCTTCTTAAACTGCACAAAATCGTCTAAATATACCTAGAATAAAATCCAACACGTCGCTGGCACTCAAAGGGTTAAAGGTGGCAGTGAAGGATTAAACCCGAGTATCCTCCTTGCCAGTGAATGGGTAAAGGGGATTGCCTACCCAAGCTGGTTTGAGACGAGGAGGGTGTGGAGGTTGGAGGAGTGTGGAA
>CM064509.1:33559677-33567177 GCA_032716605.1 Paralithodes platypus
TCTATAAATCTATAAACCCACTCTCTCTCTCTCTCTCTCTCTGTTCTGTATGTTTTGTGTGGCTCCTGTTAATATTGAAAGTTTTAATATATCTATAAATCTATAAACCCTCTCTCTCTCTCTCTGTTCTGTATGTTTTGTGGTGGCTCCTGTTAATCTTGAAGTTTTAATATCTATAATCTATCTCTTCTCTCTCTCTCTCTCTCTCTCTCTCTCTCTGTTCTGTATGTTTTGTGTGGCTCCTGTTAATATTGAAAGTTTTAATATATCTATAAATCTATAAACCCACTCACTCTCTCTCTCTCTCTCTCTCTCTCTCTGTTCTGTATGTTTTGTGTGGCTCCTGTTAATATTGAAAGTTTTAATATATCTATAAATCTATAAACCCACTCTCTCTCTCTCTCTCTCTCTCTCTGTTCTGTATGTTTTGTGTGGCTCCTGTTAATATTGAAAGTTTTAATATATCTATAAATCTATAAACCCACTCACTCTCTCTCTCTCTCTCTCTCTGTTCTGTATGTTTTGTGTGGCTCCTGTTAATATTGAAAGTTTTAATATATCTATAAATCTATAAACCCACTCACACTCTCTCTCTCTCTCTCTGTTCTGTATGTTTTGTGTGGCTCCTGTTAATATTGAAAGTTTTAGTATATCTATAAATCTAAAACCCACCTCTCTCTCTCTGTTCTGTATGTTTTGTGTGGCTCCTGTTAATATTGAAAGTTTTAATATATCTATAAATCTATAAACCCTCTCTCTCTCTCTCTCTCTCTCTCTCTCTCTCTCTCTCTCTCTCTCTCTCTCTCTCTCTCTCTCTCTCTCTCTCTCTCTCTCTCCTCAGACGTCAAGTAGCGTCCTCGACAGAACTAGGCGCGTCACTGGGAAATCTGGGAGGAGAACGAAAGAGAAATTGAATTTACTCTTCGTTCCCGTCTCTCTCTCTCTCTCTCTCTCTCTCTCTCTCTCTCTCTCTCTCTCTCTCTCTCTCTCCCCCCCCACTTCTCGTTCGCTCTCTCTCTCTCTCTCTCTCACACTTGCTCTCTCTCTCTCGCTCTCTCTCCCCACTTCTCGTTCGCTCTCTCACACTCACTCGCTCTCTCTCTCTCTCTCTCTCTCTCTCACATAAGAAATAAGCAAACCTTTTCAAAATGTACAATATAACAATTATCTCAACTCAGAAGCTATCTGCAAGCCTATTTCATAATACATAGCTGGTTAACCCTATTAGGTGCAGGGCGGGCCATTCTCGATCCTCCCTGTTTTACTCCATTAGCTTGGATATTTTAAGACGTTTCACCTCATTAGTTTGGCGATTATAAGATGCTTCAACCCAATAAGGTGTCGATTATTCCTGGGCGACCAATAGCATCTATATATTTGTATTTTGACAGCAAGCTAATTTTGTAAATTTTTCGATAGAAAAATGTGTCCGGCGAAGCCGGATTTCTCCATACAATGCTGGCTCGCTATTGCTCGCCATGAAAAAATAGACACGTGGATGGGGATAAACGTCTTAAAACAGTTGGCTTAATGGGGCCGAATGGATACAAGCCATGGAAAGAGAGAAAAGGAGAGAAAGATAAAAAAAAAAAAACGCCGGTGACTCCCCTTAACCCCTTCAGTACCGGTGACAGCCTTTTCATTATATAATGGCTACTATCAGACGACTTTATTGAGCTTAGGAAGGACGTCCACTCGTTGAAAGGCTACAGCCTATCTCAATATATCCTTCTAGCTACCATAGATCCTTCCTAAGCTGCATACAATCGTGTCAATATAGCTGAAATAAAATACAAAATACGTCCCCGGTAATGAAAGGGTTAAGGGGGATGACCTGCATTTGTTTCTCTCCTGTTCTCTCTTTCTCTGGCTTGTATCCATTCGGCCCCATTCAGCCTACTGTTTTAAGACGTTTATCCCCATCCAGGTGTAACATTTTTACTGGTGAGCGGTAGCGAGCCAGCATATTTGTTAAATCTTTTTGACAGCAGGCTAAATTTGTACATTTTTCGATAGAAAAATGTCTCCGGCGAAGCCGGACTTCTTCATATAATGCTGGCTCGCTATCGCTCGCCAGGAAGAAATCAACACCTAGATGGGGATAAACGTCTTAAAATAGTTGGCTGAATGGGGCCGAATGGATGCAAGTCAGAGAAAGAGAGAAAAGGAGAGAAAACAAAAATCAGGTCACCCCCCTTAACCCCTTCAGCACCATGACGTAATTCAGGTCACCCCCCTTAACCCCTTCAGCACCATGACGTAATCAGGTCACCCCCCTTAACCCCTTCAGCACCATGACGTAATCAGGTCACCCCCCTTAACCCCTTCAGCACCATGACGTAATTCAACCCTTTCAGCACCATGACGTAATTCAACCCTTTCAGCACCATGACGTAATTCAACCCTTTCAGCACCATGACGTAATTCAACCCTTTCAGCACCATGACGTAATTCAGGTCACCCCCCTTAACCCCTTCAGCACCATGACGTAATCAGGTCATCCCCCTTAACCCCTTCAGCACCATGACGTAATCAGGTCACCCCCCTTAACCCCTTCAGCACCATGACGTAATCAGGTCACCCCCCTTAACCCCTTCAGCACCATGACGTAATTCAGGTCACCCCCCTTAACCCCTTCAGCACCATGACGTAATTCAGGTCACCCCCCTTAACCCCTTCAGCACCATGACGTAATCAGGTCACCCCCCTTAACCCCTTCAGCACCATGACGTAATTCAGGTCACCCCCCTTAACCCCTTCAGCACCATGACGTAATTCAGGTCACCCTCCTTAACACCTTCAGCACCATGACGTAATCAGGTCATCCCCCTTAACCCCTTCAGCACCATGACGTAATCAGGTCACCCCCCTTAACCCCTTCAGCACCATGACGTAATCAGGGTCACCCCCCTTAACCCCTTCAGCACCATGACGTAATTCAGGTCACCCCCCTTAACACCCCTTCAGCACCATGACGTAATTCAGGTCACCCCCCTTAACCCCTTCAGCACCATGACGTAATCAGGTCACCCCCCTTAACCCCTTCAGCACCATGACGTAATCAGGTCACCCCCCTTAACCCCTTCAGCACCATGACGTAATCAGGTCACCCCCCTTAACCCCTTCAGCACCATGACGTAATTCAGGTCACCCCCCTTAACCCCTTCAGCACCATGACGTAATCAGGTCACCCCCCTTAACCCCTTCAGCACCATGACGTAACTCCCATCATATTCTGGTTACCATTAGACGATGTCCTTCAACCTGTAATGATCTACCTCTGGGACTCAAAGGGGGTTAAATACGCAAAGTATATAGACACTAACAAGGAAACCTACCAATATAACGGTGGTTCTGGTCAAATCAAAGCATATGGAATACTGGTATATACGGTTTTGTAACAATGGTTTTAATGAGTTGATAAAAGACTAAACAACTTAATATTCTAGTATATAACTGGTCCTAATGTGTTGATATATATCGATAATGTTGGTGTTAATGAAGCCTTTCTCAGCATCATCTGGGCTTCTGTTACATATATTATCGAAATATAACTTCTGAAGTAGTTTGTACATTATGCTATCATAAGTAGGGATATTACATAAATAATTGACTTCATATGAGTATGCAGTTTACCCCTATATTACTGCAATTTTTCAATAAATATGGTCAAAATACCGAGAGGGGAAAAATACACTCGGTAATCATATTATTTTCCTTATTTACACTTGAGTAAGAGTCCCGATACTCTGGTAAGCAATCTTGCGCAGGTTTATGTGTGTATGTATGTATTTATGTGTATGTATGGTTTCAATTATGTACTGGGACCAACTTCACTTGTGTCATTGCTGTTAAACATACATTACTTTACACAGAAAATCCTTTCCTCCATCTTCCTTAGCCGTAGATAATAACGTTTTCTTTGGATAATTTAGTAAAGAAAACCGAAAATGTATCATTTTAGGACTGACTATAATAGTTCACTATTATTTTCGGTATAAATTAATAATGATAGGTCTTAGTTGATGTTGTTTATACTTTGAAATATGTTTTATATTTATATAAGCATACAATTAACAAAATGTCTCCAAAATAAATTAACAGTGAAAACAGAAAGTACATTTTAGATTTTTCTCAGTTTCTCAGTGTATTCGTCTGCGCTGGGAGAGGCTTTGGCCGCAGCCGCCATGCCCATACATTTGCGCCTGATCACACTTGTATGTTGAAGTGCTTTACTTAATTTGATTGTAATAACTAACCTAACCAGCTGAACCTAACCTAATGCAATACAATTCAGTACAAAATAAATAAAAATACATCGAAATACAATCATGATTAAGTACGAATGTAGAGGCATAGTGGCTACGGCTAAGGTCTCCCGCTCCCCACTTCTACAGTAATGTAGAGGCATAGTGGCTACGGCTAAGGTCTCCCGCTCCCCACTTCTACAGTAATGTAGAGGCATAGTGGCTACGGCTAAGGTCTCCCGCTCCCCACTTCTACAGTAATGTAGAGGCATAGTGGCTACGGCTAAGGTCTCCCGCTCCCCACTTCTACAGTAATGTAGAGGCATAGTGGCTACGGCTAAGGTCTCCCGCTCCCACTTCTACAGTAATGTAGAGGCATAGTGGCTACGGCTAAGGTCTCACGCTCCCCACTTCTACAGTAATGTAGAGGCATAGTGGCTACGGCTAAGGTCTCCCGCTCCCACTTCTACAGTAATGTAGAGGCATAGTGGCTACGGCTAAGGTCTCCCGCTCCCACTTCTACAGTAATGTAGAGGCATAGTGGCTACGGCTAAGGTCTCCCGCTCCCCACTTCTACAGTAATGTAGAGGCATAGTGGCTACGGCTAAGGTCTCACGCTCCCCACTTCTACAGTAATGTAGAGGCATAGTGGCTACGGCTAAGGTCTCCCGCTCCCACTTCTACAGTAATGTAGAGGCATAGTGGCTACGGCTAAGGTCTCACGCTCCCCACTTCTACAGTAATGTAGAGGCATAGTGGCTACGGCTAAGGTCTCACGCTCCCCACTTCTACAGTAATGTAGAGGCATAGTGGCTACGGCTAAGGTCTCCCGCTCCCCACTTCTACAGTAATGTAGAGGCATAGTGGCTACGGCTAAGGTCTCACGCTCCCACTTCTACAGTAATGTAGAGGCATAGTGGCTACGGCTAAGGTCTCACGCTCTCACTTCTACAGTAATGTAGAGGCATAGTGGCTACGGCTAAGGTCTCCCGCTCCCCACTTCTACAGTAATGTAGAGGCATAGTGGCTACGGCTAAGGTCTCACGCTCCCACTTCTACAGTAATGTAGAGGCATAGTGGCTACGGCTAAGGTCTCCCGCTCCCCACTTCTACAGTAATGTAGAGGCATAGTGGCTACGGCTAAGGTCTCACGCTCCCACTTCTACAGTAATGTAGAGGCATAGTGGCTACGGCTAAGGTCTCACGCTCCCACTTCTACAGTAATGTAGAGGCATAGTGGCTACGGCTAAGGTCTCACGCTCCCACTTCTACAGTAATAATACTCCAGATTTTGGAGTGAAATATGTTGCTGGTCATGAAAACGTGACAATAAGAGGATGCAGAGACATAGTAGTTTGTTATGTTTTCATAAAGTATCGAGGAATCAGCTGCTAAATTATTTAATTTGCCATCAGGTAGAAATAACCCTAAGCTATAGCCGCAGATGATCGGTGTGTGACGTCACCATTTTACAAGACTTACATAGTTCGGCGCCCTTCAAGAAATTCGAGTATACAGTAGGTTTACTTGTTAGTGTCTATATACTTTGTAAATACGGTCTCCATAAAACCTCTGAATAACGTAGATCCTTCTTAAGCATTGAATGGAGAAATCCAGCTTCGCCTGAGACATTTTTATGATCGAAAAATTTGCAACTTTAGCCTGTTGTCAAAATATTTTTTTAAAAATATGCTGGCTCGCTATCGTTCGCCAGGATAAATCGACACCTGGATGGAGATAAATGTCTTCAAACAGTAGGCTGAATGGGGCCGAATGGATACAACCCAGAGAGAGAGGAAGAGTGAGAAAAAAAAAACCGAGGTGGGCTCCCCACCTCGGTTCCCAGTAGTTCATTTATTGATAACTGTAGGAGTGGTCAGAACTAGGACTCATAAAATATCCCATCTTTCTCTCTCCTTCCCTCCCTAACTTCCTAACTTCCTACTTACCCCTTACCTACCTACCTCCCTAGCTACTCAATTTCCTACTTACCCACTACCTACTTACCTACCTAACTACTGTTCTCCCTTCTTACCTACCTCCCTGCCTACCTACCCACCTACCAACTTCCCTCCCTACCTACTTACCTACCTACCTCCCTCCCTCCCTTACCTACCTACCAACCAACCTACCTCCCTCCCTCAACTACCTACCAACCTACCTCCCTCCCTCCCTACCTAACTACTTTTCTCCCTTCTTACCTCCCTCCCTGCCTACCTACCTACTTCCCTCCCTACCTCCCTCCCTTAACTACCTACCAACCTACCTCCCTCCCTACCTACTTACCTACCTCCCTCCCTCCCTTCCTACCTACTTACCCACTACCTACCTCCCTCCCTCCCTCCCTTAACTACCTACCAACCTACCTACCTCCCTCCCTACCTACCTACCCTCCTCCCTCCCTACCTACCTACTTCCCTCCCTCTCTCCTTACCACAACGTGTCCTCTACGCAGGCAGAAATATGTGCTATGTTATACGGGTTAAATAAAATAAGAGGGGGAGAAGGTGAAGTGTGCTTTTTCGTAGACAGTCGAAGTGCTTTGGAATCTATGAACAGCAAAAAACCCGTGTATGAAAAGCTGGTATCTCAGTGTAAGGTTATTATAGATGAACTACGCAATAATGGGAGAATGGTAAAATTTACGTGGATACCTTCACATGTTGGGATAATAAATAATGAAAGAGCGGACGAACTTGCTAAATTAGGAACGGAGAAAGACACAATAGATTACGAGTGCATTCAATCTTTAAGACAAATTAAATCAACAATTAGAAAAAACAAAAGGATGCGGAACTCTTTTATGATGCAAGAAAAACACGCGAATAGTGCAACATTCTATCACTATAATAACGTTGCACGGCGAACTAGCTTCATATACGGAAACTTAAGAAGTGCTTGGAAGGACTCCTTGTGCACACGACTTAGGTTAGGATATTGTTACATGTGGGAACTTGGTGTTCCTAAAGGAGAACACGAAATATGTTGTCAACTATGTAAAAAACCAAGAAGTCATACCTTAAATCATTATATACTGCACTGCCAACACCTAGCGAAATATAGAAACAATGTCATAGATAAGGTCGATGAACAAATTATATGGATGTTCAATCATAATATGATTACTCAAATAATAGCCAAATGCAAACAAATACAATACATCGTAAGGTAAATATACATAAAACAAAGTTTAGGATTTAGTGTTATGATTATTATGTAATTGATAGCCTCATTATATCATTATTGTTATTAT
>CM064509.1:33572177-33597177 GCA_032716605.1 Paralithodes platypus
GAGAGAGAGAGAGAGAGAGAGAGAGAGAGTAATGAAACTTCTTAAACTTGAGGTATTTTAATATTTATACAATTAAGTAGATAAATTCATTAGGACAGAAGCGTAATTATGAAAGTTATATAGCAAAGGAAAGTGCTAAAAATCCAAAGAGAGAGAGAGAGCGAAAGTGAGAGAGCGAGAGCAAGAGAAAATAAATAAATATATAGATAGAGAGAGAAAGAGAAGGAGAGAGGGAAAGAGAAAGGTAGAGAGAGAGAGAGAGAGAGAGAATAAATATATATATAGTATATATTATCTATATATATATATTATTTATACTATATATATATATATATATATAGAGAGAGAGAGAGAGAGAGAGAGAGAGAGAGAGAGAGAGAGAGAGAGAGAGAGAGAGGTCGATAAGACAGGGTCGACCTCATCTCTCGTAACAAAAGCAACAATTTAGGTTTTTAAGGCGCCTGATGGTTTTACCTTTCCTATAGAGGGTTTAACATTGGTGGGTTTGGTTAGTGGGGGGTGGGATTAAATGGTGGGGGTTTAAATGGTGGTGTGGGTTTAAATGGTGGGGGTTTATTTAGTAGGGGTTTAAATGGTGAGTGGGTTTAAATGGTGGGGGTTTAAATGGTGGCGGTTTAAATAGTGGGGTTTTAAATAGTGGGGGTTTAAATGGTGGGGGTTTATATGGGGTGGGTTTAAATGGGGTGGGTTTAAATGGTGAGGGTTTAAATGGCGTTGTGGGCCTTTAACCCTTTCAGTACCGGTGACGTCCTTTTAATTATTTCCAGCAATTATTGGAACATTTTATTAAGGGGAAGCAGACTGTTTGTTTGGTCTATTAATTCATTTATTTTTTTAGTTTCCTCGCTAGACCTCCATCAAGCTTAGAAAATCACCCCCACGATAGGTTTAAAAAATGACAGAACTGGGGCGAAAGGTCTTAACATCGTCAAACTGATGGGGCGAACGTCTTAAAATCTCAACACTGATGGGGCTAAACATGAGTGAGAAGGTGGGCCCGAAAAACCAACTACCTCCCCTTAAATGTAGTGGTGTGGGTTTAAATCGTGTGATGTGGGGTGAAATGGTGTGGTGTTAAATTTAAGACTTTTCACCTATTTTTTTTTGTTTTTTGCCAGTATCAAGACTTTTCATGTCATTTAGGTGTCAATATTTTCCTGGTGAGTGTCGATTTGTTTCCTGGCGAGCGGTAATGAGCAAGCATATTTAAAAACAAAATTGACAGTAGGTTAAATGTGTACATTTTTCGATAGGAAAATGTCTACGGCGAAGCCGGATATCTCCATACAATGCTGGCTCGCTAACGCTCTCCAGGAAGAAATCGACACCTGGATGGGGATAATCGTCTTAAAACAGTGGGCTGAATAGGGCCGAATGGATACAACCCAGAATAAGAGAGAAAAGGAGAGACAAAAAGCAGGTGACTCCCCTTAAATTGTGTAGTTAATACCATCATCCCCATCCCTCGCTACCTCCAATAATTAGTGTAAAGTTTCACACACACACACTCTCTCTCTCACACACTCTCTCTGCAGTTAGTCTTCTAGTTCGTCAATAACTTAACTCCTCTATCTCTCTCTCACACTCACACTCACTCTCTCTCACACTCACACTCTCACACTGCGTTCAATCCTGGTGCCCTTATTACCAAAAAGATATAAACAAGCTAGAACGAGTTCAACGTAGAGTTACCAAAATTATACCTAGCCTAAAGAACAAACCATACGAAGAGCGTCTTAGAGAATTAAATCTATTTCCTTTAACCCAGCGCAGATTAAGAGGTGACTTAATTCAAGTGTTCAAAATCATCAAAGGCATCGACAATATGAACTGTAGTAAGTACTTCACTATCGACCAAGCTAATGACACGCGGGGAAACGGTTGCAAAATTATTGGTAAATCTTTTAACTCACACGAATCTAAGAATTTCTTCTTCAATCGAGTTGTCAACTTGTGGAATGGGCTTCCCCGAAGCGTTATAGACTGCATCACCGTTGATTCATTTAAACTCCGCCTAGACAAATATCTCGCATCAAACCCGCGACTGACTGCGTTTGTAAATGAATAACTTTATTTTATCCCCCCCTCAGTTACTAACCCATCTGTCCCCTACTAACTTCCTAATCCTGCCACGGACATTAGTTCCAGGGCAGTAGTTCCCTTTCCAATGTTCCCTTACCCACTCTAAACCACTGTTTGGACACTTGATCCTTAGTGTTTTGGAGGACAAGCAACCTAGAAGGGTCACTAGATCTGTTGTTGCTTGATTTCCTTTGTACTTTGTACTCACACACACTCTCTCACACACACTCTCTCTCACACACTCACTCTCTCTCACACTCACACACACTCTCTCTCACACACACACACACACACACACACACACACACACACACACACACACACTCTCTCTCTCTCTCACACACACACACTCACACTCTCTCACACGCACACACACACACACACACTCTCTCTCTCTCACACACACACACTCACACTCTCTCTCACACACACACACAATGGGGGCTTATAATGGGGGGGGGGGGGGTGTTCTGGAAGCCTGGGGTATAGTAATGGTTTAAGTGGCTTCCTTAATTCCTTCGTTAGTACTTCCTTCCTTCCTTCCTTCCTTCCTTCTCCTTCATCTTCTTCTTCGTCTTCTTCTTCTTCATCTTCTCCTTCTTTCTTCTTCTTCCTTCATTCCTTCTTCTTCTCCTTCTTCCTTCATTCCTTCTTCTTCGTCCTCTTCTTCTTCATCTCCTTCTTCTTCCTTCATTCCTTCTTCTTCTTCCTTCATTCCTTCTTCTTCTTCTTCTTCCTTCATTCCTTCTTCTTCGTCCTCTTCTTCTTCATCTCCTTCTTCCTTCATTCCTTCATATATTCTTCCTTCATTCCTTCTTCTTCTTCTTCCTTCATTCCTTCTTCTTTTTCGTCCTCTTCTTCTTCATCTCCTTCTTCTTCTTCCTTCATTCCTTCTTCTTCTTCCTTCATTCCTTCTTCTTCTCCTTCTTCCTTCATTCCTTCTTCTTCTTCCTTCATTCCTTCTTCTTCTTCTTCTCCTTCTTCTTCCTTCATTCCTTCTTCTTCTTCTTCTTCTTCCTTCATTCCTTCTTCTTCCTTCTTCTTCTTCTCCTTCCTTCATTCCTTCTGCTCCTTCCTTCATTCCTTCTTCTTCTTCTTCTCCTCCTTCTTTTTCTTCTTTTTCTTCTTTCTTCTGTTTCTTTTTCTTTTTATTTTCCTTCTTTCCTTCTTCTTTCTTCTCCTTCTTGTTCTTATTGTGGATCCCTTTCTCCCTCATATTTAGCCCCATTGCTTTTGAGATTTTAAGACGTTAGTTTGGCGATTTTTAAAACATTTCGCCCCCATTTCTCTCAATTGTAAGACCTCTTGTGCCATATAGGTGTCAATTTTTTCCTGGCGAGCGATAGCGAGCCTGTAATTTTAGAAGCAACCGGCCTTTGGCCGGAATTTTTTTCTATCGGCAAATGTACAAATTTATCTTGAAAGGGAGTCTAGGGGGTGTAATTTTAAGCTTGATGGAGGTCTAGGGAACAAACTAAAAACCTACCCTTCCATTTAATTAGTCATGTTTAAACTTGATGGAAAACTAAATATATCTCACTCACTCACACTCTCTCTCTCACACACACACACACACACAATGGGGGCTTATATTGGGGGGGGGGGGGGGGGTTCTGGAAGCCTGGGGTATAGTAATGGTTTAAGTGGCTTCCTTAGTTCCTTCGTTAGTACTTCCTTCCTTCCTTCCTTCCTTCCTTCCTTCCTTCCTTTCTTTCTTTATTATTGTGTTTTGTTTCTTATATTCTTTATCTCCCCAGAATCACCGTCTCTACTTATCTATCTCTCTCTCTCTCTCTCTCTCTCTCTCTCTCTCTCTCTCTCTCTCTCTCTCTCTCTCTCTCTCCTTTTCCTTTGTACTCCTTTGTACTCTCTCTCTCGCTATCTATCTATTTACCTACCTATCAACACAATCAATCATTCACTTACCGTATTTCTCCACTTTCGAGCCATCTCTTCTCGGTTTGTCTCTCCCTCTTCCCGTCTCATGATCTGCAACGAATAAAAAAGAATCCATATATAAAATGAACTCGTGTTAACACTATCTGGTGCAACGTCTCGGGGGTTATTATGGTATTTTGTATAATTATTATTGAGGGTTTTCATTGTTTTAGCCATTTTTGAACAATGTGTATTTAGTTTACCCCCAAGACTTAGAAACACGCCTCTCCAGACCCCCTTCAAACTAAGAAAACGTCCCCCAGACCCCATTCAAGCTAAATATGTAAATTTTTCGGTAGAAAAATTTCCCGGCCGAAGGCCGGTTTCTCCCAAATTGCAGGCTCGCTATCGCTCGCCAGGAAAATATCGACACCTACATGGCGCGATAGATAATAAAATTGACAACGAAATGGAGCTAAAGGTGTTAAAATCGCCAAACTAATGGGCCGAACGTCTTAAAATCTCAAAACTAATGGGGCTAAACACGAGGGAGAAAGTGATCCAGAAAAACGCCCAATCTCCCCTTAAGGTGTTTCTTTTTTCTTTCTTTCTTTTTCAGTTTGTTCCCTAGACATTTAACAATTTATCAAAATTTCGCCAAGCCCTATCTTTTGAGATAAATGTGTACATATTTCGGTAAAAAATGCCCCGGCCGATTGCCGGTTCCTCCTAAATTGCAGGCTCGCGGTACTACACCTATATGGCACGAAAGATCTTAAATTGACAAAGAAAGGGGGCGAAAGGTCTAAAAATTGCCAAACTAGTGGGGCCAACATCTTAAAATGTCAAAACTAAAAGGGGCTAAACAGGAGGGAGAAGTTAAAAACATAAAATCTTAATGTTATTCTCAAAATCTAAGCTTGCCCTTGGAAAGTCATGATCATATTGTTTGGAAAAAATACAGCATTAATATTTGTTTGAAAAAATACGACCATGTATGAGTTTGGGATTCCCCTTACATAACTACTGTATGAGGACCCTTTAAAGGGTTCTAAGGTACGTCTGAAGGGCTTTGAACTATTCATTATACAGCTGAAAAAACTCTTTGTGAGATGAAAACACTGAGAGAATGGGGCTCATTGATGTAGGAGAAAGAAAAGAAAACATGAGTGGAAAAGGAGTAGGGGGGGGGGGGGCTAAGATAACACTAAAGACAATTGGAGTTTAGACATATATAGCGTAAATAGGTCAAGGCAGGCGTGTATACATATTTATGAAGACAAAATAAAACTATAGATAAGATACGAGTAAAACGGGTAATATATAAATCGGAAGAATAGAATACGGATTAGGAGGAAGGGTTGAAGGTTGAAGAAAAAATAAATAAATTAGGAAGAAGAGCGTCTAGACATAATGAGAGAGAGAGAGAGAGAGAGAGAGAGAGTACAAAGGAGTACAGAGGAAATCAAGCAACAACAGGTCTAGTGACCCTTCTAGGTTGCTTGTCCTCCAAAACACTGAGGATCAAGTGTCCAAACAGTGGTTTAGAGTGGGTAAGGGAACATTGGAAAGGGAATTACTGCCCTGGAACTAATGTCCGTGGCAGGATTAGGGAGTTAGTAGAGGACAGATGGGTTAGTAACTGAGGGGGGGATAAAATAAAGTTATTTATTTACAAACGCAGTCAGTCGCGGGTTTAATGAGAGATATTTGTCTAGGGGAGTTTAAATGAATCAACGGTGATGCAGTCTATAACGTTTCGGGGAAGCCAATTCCACAAGTTGACAACTCGATTGAAGAAGAAATTCGTAGATTCGTGCGAGTTAAAAGATTTACCAATAATTTTGCAACCGTTTCCCCGCGTGTAATTAGATTGGTCGATAGTGAAGTACTTACTACAGTTCATATTGTCGATGCCTTTGATGATTTTGAACACTTGAATTAAGTCACCTCTTAATCTGCGCTGGGTTAAAGGAAATAGATTTAATTCTCTAAGACGCTCTTCGTATGGTTTGTTCTTTAGGCTAGGTATCATTTTGGTAACTCTACGTTGAACTCGTTCTAGCTTGTTTATATCTTTTTGGTAATAAGGGCACCAGGATTGAACGCAGTATTCCAGAAGAGGGCGGACTTAGGATAACTTCTTTGGATTTATGCTCAAATGACCTGCCTATAAAGCCAATTATTTTGTTTGCCTTCTTAACAACTTCTGAACATTGTTGACTCGGTTTTAGGTTACTCGATATTGTTACTCCCAGATCGGTTTCTCTGTTTACATTCTTAAGCTGAGTGCCATTCATCGAATAGTTTGCTTTCTCATTTAGGTATCCGACATGTAGTACTGTACATTTATCCGCATTGAAACTCATTTGCCAAATTTGGGCCCAACATGACAATTTATCTAGATTGTGTGGCATATCGTCAACTTGTTCTTTTGAGAGTACGCTATTTGCAATTTTTGTATCGTCAGCAAATTTTGAGATTGTACAGGTGAGACCCTCATCTATGTCGTTGATGTAAATTAGAAAGAGAATTGGTCCTAGTACCGATCCCTGGGGTACCCCGCTACTTACATTGGTCCATTTAGATGCCTTACCGTTTATGACTACCCTTTGCTTTCTGTTGCTGAGCCAATTTTCTATCCATTTCAACACACCGTCTTGTATTCCATGAGCTTTTAGTTTTAGCAGTAAACGTTTGTGGGGAACTTTGTCAAAGGCCTTTTGAAAATCAAGGTATATAATATCTACAGCTTTACTCTCATCGTAGAGGTTGAGGATATCGTGGAAGAAGTCTAAGAGGTTTGTTAAACAGGAACGTTTTTTACGAAAGCCGTGTTGAGTATCTTTAAGTATGTTATTTTCCTCTAAGTGATTTATGAGTCTGTCTCGTATGACCGTTTCTAGCATTTTACAAACAACTGAGGTTAAGCTAATTGGACGATAGTTACTGGGTAGGGATTTGCTGCCTTTTTGAATATCGGTGTTACGTTGGCTAGCTTCCACTGATCAGGCATAGTTCCAGACTGCAAGGATTTATTGAATAGTAATGTCAGTGGTTTGGAGAGCTCATCCTTAGCTTCCTTTAGAACTCTAGGCGAGATTGTATCAGGGTCCTGGCGTTTTATTTACCTTGAGTTTATCTAAACAATTCAATACTTCTCTCTCTGTAACGGTGATATTGCTTAGAACATCTGAATTATCAATCTGAATCGGCGATGGTGTAGGGATATCACTGAGGTCTTCTGTTGTAAAAACTGATCCAAAGAAGGTATTGAGGGCATTACTCATTTGTACTTCGTCTTTGGTGTATTCTCCATTTTCATCGACTAACGGTCCAACAGTTGAAGTAACTACTTTTTTTTCTTTCTGATATAACTATAGAATTATTTCGGGTTTGTTTTACTTTGATTCGCAATATGTAACTCTAAGGTCTTTTTACTCTGCTTAATTAACTTTTTGGCTTTGCGTCGTAGCTCTACAAATTTCACCCGTTCTTCGTCATTTTGTGAGGATTTTAATCTATCATTAGCAAATTTTTTAGCAAGCAGGCAGTTTTGAAATATCTGTATTCCACCATTTGGGCTTATTATTATGGCCTGGACGCCGTATTTTCGATGGTATGCAGTCTTGCACTGCTTTTAGGTAAGTGGTTTCGAATAACTTCCAAGATGTATTTATGTCGTTATTGTTAATTAAAAAAGCTCCAGTCAGTTTCTTTAAAACATAGCTCTAAGTTTATGGAAGTTTGCTTTCTTGAAATTAGGGACTTTTTCGATACTACTATTTGGTTCGTTACTAGTAAACTTTAAAGTGAAAGTTATCGTACAATGGTCGCTGTTACTGAATTCATCACCAACATTCAAATTCTCTATCAATTCTTCTTTTGTTGCAAGTACAATGTCAAGAACGTTATTACCCCGGGTCAGCGTTCGAACAAATTGATAAAGCGAACTCTCTTGCAAGTTCGTATACAAGTCATGTCCGGAGTGTGAAGTAAGAGTATCGCCCCACTTGGTCACAGGTAAATTAAAGTCGCCAAAAAATACGGTATCTTCTGAGTTACTTACATCTGCAATTTGTTCGTAAATTTCTCGGTCAGTTTGCACTGATTGAGCTGGAGGTCTGTATATTAACGCAAGTATTATTTTTGTACCTTTATTATTCTTTATTAGCACAAAAGATGTGTCGACGTTCACAATTTGAGGTTTTGACACGAGGGTCGGGTTAAGACTTTCTTTGATATAAAATAAAACGCCACCTCCATTTTTATTTATTCGGCTGTTCTCAAACATTACATAACCGGGAAGTGAATACTCTGCTAAAAAGTCTCTATCTTCTTCTGTATTGAGCCAGATTCTGTTATGCCAATCACATCATAATTTTCTGTAAACACTAGTTCCTCTAAATCGAAAATTTATTGCGTATGCTCGAGCGTTTGCATAGAAAACCTTTAAAGTTGCGGTTTTAGAACTCTCAGAACGTTCTTTCATCGAATTTTTGGTTCTGGTCGGATCTACATTTACATTCATGGCTGTCCTCGGTCCTCGGTCGTTATCCCTGGCGGTTTTGAATTTGGGTCGTGTTGGTGGAGCTTTATCCAAATTCGCGGTTCTTGACGGATTAGTATTTAATTCCTTTGTAGGTTGCCGTCCTCGCTGTCTTCGGTCCTCCTTCCTGGTTGTCCTGTGCTGAGTCGATTTCTTCTCCGAAAGAGAGAGAGAGAGAGAGAGAGAGAGAGAGAGAACCCCAGAAGTGAGAGAGTAAGAGCCAGGAAATAAGAGTGGGTTGGTGGTGAAGGGTCGTGAATTAATAAACGCACGGGAAAGTAAAAGAAAGAGATGACAAAAAAATATATATAAAAGTAAGTAAACAAGGTAAATAAAGTATATATATATATATATATATATATATATATATATATATATATATATATATATATATATATAAGGTAAAGGTAAGATGAACACAATATATGAATATACAGTATAATTATATGTGAAAAGAAGATGAACAAAGTATATATAAAAGTAGATATATAGCGGTGAATGATACACATGCATAAAAGTAGGTATATAGCGGTGAATGATACGCATGCATAAAAGTAGGTATATAGCGGTGAATGATACACATGCATAAAAGTAGGTATATAGCGGTGAATGATACACATGCATAAAAGTAGGTATATAGCGTGAATGATACACATGCATAAAAGTAGGTATATAGCGGTGAATGATACACATGCATAAAAGTAGATATATAGCGGTGAATGATACACATGCATAAAAGTAGATATATAGCGGTGAATGATACACATGCATAAAAGTAGGTATATAGCGGTGAATGATACACATGCATAAAAGTAGGTATATAGCGGTGAATGATACACATGCATAAAAGTAGATATATAGCGGTGAATGATACACATGCATAAAAGTAGGTATATAGCGGTGAATGATACACATGCATAAAAGTAGGTATATAGCGGTGAATGATACACATGCATAAAAGTAGGTATATAGCGGTGAATGATACACATGCATAAAAGTAGATATATAGCGGTGAATGATACACATGCATAAAAGTAGATATATAGCGGTGAATGATACACATGCATAAAAGTAGGTATATAGCGGTGAATGATACACATGCATAAAAGTAGGTATATAGCGGAATGATACACATGCATAAAAGTAGGTATATAGCGGTGAATGATACACATGCATAAAAGTAGGTATATAGCGGTGAATGATACACATGCATAAAAGTAGATATATAGCAGTGAATGATACACATGCATAAAAGTAGATATATAGCGGTGAATGATACACATGCATAAAAGTAGATATATAGCGGTGAATGATACACATGCATAAAAGTAGGTATATAGCGGTGAATGATACACATGCATAAAAGTAGATATATAGCGGTGAATGATACACATGCATAAAAGTTGGTATATAGCAGTGAATGATACACATGCATAAAAGTAGGTATATAGCGGTGAATGATACACATGCATAAAAGTAGATATATAGCGGTGAATGATACACATGCATAAAAGTAGGTATATAGCGGTGAATGATACACATGCATAAAAGTAGGTATATAGCGGTGAATGATACACATGCATAAAAGTAGGTATATAGCGGTGAATGACACACATGCATAAAAGTAGGTATATAGCGGTGAATGATACACATGCATAAAAGTAGGTATATAGCGGTGAATGATACACATGCATAAAAGTAGGTATATAGCGGTGAATGACACACATGCATAAAAGTAGGTATATAGCGGTGAATGATACACATGCATAAAAGTAGGTATATAGCGGTGAATGATACACATGCATAAAAGTAGGTATATAGCGGTGAATGATACACATGCATAAAAGTAGGTATATAGCGGTGAATGATACACATGCATAAAAGTAGATATAGCGGTGAATGATACACATGCATAAAAGTAGGTATATAGCGGTGAATGATACACATGCATAAAAGTAGGTATATAGCGGTGAATGATACACATGCATAAAAGTAGGTATATAGCGGTGAATGACACACATGCATAAATAGGTATATAGCGGTGAATGATACACATGCATAAAAGTAGGTATATAGCGGTGAATGATACACATGCATAAAAGTAGATATATAGCGGTGAATGATACACATGCATAAAAGTAGATATATAGCGGTGAATGATACACATGCATAAAAGTAGGTATATAGCGGTGAATGATACACATGCATAAAAGTAGGTATATAGCGGTGAATGATACACATGCATAAAAGTAGGTATATAGCGGTGAATGATACACATGCATAAAAGTAGGTATATAGCGGTGAATGATACACATGCATAAAAGTAGATATATAGCGGTGAATGATACACATGCATAAAAGTAGATATATAGCGGTGAATGATACACATGCATAAAAGTAGATATATAGCGGTGAATGATACACATGCATAAAAGTAGGTATATAGCGGTGAATGATACACATGCATAAAAGTAGATATAGCGGTGAATGATACACATGCATAAAAGTTGGTATATAGCGGTGAATGATACACATGCATAAAAGTAGGTATATAGCGGTGAATGATACACATGCATAAAAGTAGATATATAGCGGTGAATGATACACATGCATAAAAAGTAGGTATATAGCGGTGAATGATACACATGCATAAAAGTAGGTATATAGCGGTGAATGATACACATGCATAAAAGTAGGTATATAGCGGTGAATGATACACATGCATAAAAGTAGGTATATAGCGGTGAATGATACACATGCATAAAAGTAGGTATATAGCGGTGAATGATACACATGCATAAAAGTAGGTATATAGCGGTGAATGATACACATGCATAAAAGTAGGTATATAGCGGTGAATGACACACATGCATAAAAGTAGGTATATAGCGGTGAATGATACACATGCATAAAAGTAGATATATAGCGGTGAATGATACACATGCATAAAAGTAGGTATATAGCGGTGAATGATACACATGCATAAAAGTAGATATATAGCGGTGAATGATACACATGCATAAAAGTAGGTATATAGCGGTGAATGATACACATGCATAAAAGTAGGTATATAGCGGTGAATGATACACATGCATAAAAGTAGAAAATATAGATGAACTGTATAGATAAATACCATTACAAACATATTGTATAGTTAAGCAAAATATATAAGTAAAAGATAAGAAATCTAATCCATTGAACGAACCTTTTTACTGATACTGTAATGTACGATCACCTGCAACTATTAACCCTCTCCGACATATGACGCGATTTTGAGCCTATTGGGGATACTTTAAAGCCTTTGTTATCATCAGGGGTATTTAGAAACCTTTAGTTTAGTTACTTCAACCTCTGCAGTTGTCTTTGAGTTAGCTGTGGGCAGAAAACTAATTTTGGAGAGGTAATTATAAGAGTGAGAGAACTCTATTTCTTATTGTTAATCTGGCAACCTCTGCGTCATAAATGCGTGAAAGGGTTAATGGTACATATAACCCTGCCATTTAGCAGCATTTATTGAGACCTATTCACTCACTTATATGCAGGTGAAGACAGCGTAAACAGGTACATGGGATGGACAGATCTGGCTTAATTCTTCCACCACCAAGACTAACTTATTCTATAGTATAATCGATAAGGGGGGGGGGGGGGGCGTATTTATTTGCTTAAGGGGAGGTTTTTAGTTTGGTCCCTAGATATCCTTCAAGCTCAAGATTACATCCCCTTGAGCCCCTTTCAAGATAAATTTGTACATTTTTCGGTAGAAAAATGTTCCGGCTGAAAGCCGGTTCCTCTTAAATTACAGGCTCGCTATCGCTCGCCAGGATAAAATCGACACCTAAATGGCACGAAAGGTTTTAAAATTGACAGAAATGGGTTGAAAGTTCTTAAAATAGTCAAAGTAATTGGGCAAACGTCTTAAAATTAGAAAAACAATGGGGCTAAACATGAGGGAGAAAGGAGTCAAGAAAAAAATCCCTCAAGTGGAAATCTCCCCTTAATTATTTGTCTTTATATTATTTATTTACTTTACTCCCTAGACCTCCAGCAAGCTTAACAAAACACCCCCAAGATCCTCCTTCAAGATAAATTTACACATTTGTTCGATAGATTGGCAAAAAGAATGGGGTGAAAGATCTTATAATCGCAAAACTAATGGGGCAAACTATTTTGAATCTCATAACTAATGGGGTTAAGCATAAGGGAGAAGGATTGGCCAAAAAAAAAAAAAATAATAATCTCCCCCTAAATGGATGGCTTTACTCACTTCAAACAACTTTAATTGTAACTTCCTTTGATCTTCGATTAATAAGAACATCCTCCTCAAGAGCATTATATTCATCCACACATCCACAACACATGTAGCTGCTACATCCTCCTCAAGAGCATTATATTCATCCACACATCCACAACACATGTAGCTGCTACATCTTTCTGACATTTGTACCGTCGGCCACATAAGTAATGCCACGGCAACAAGTATATTTTGACAAGTAATTGGTATCAGCAATATCTATAACTTGATATATTTGTTTCGTGGGAGATATACAAACATGTTCCTTCACTTACCCACCTTATCCAACATCTGACAGACATTAATACAGCTCAGACCGAAGCAAATATAATGACATCTGAGACATGACTTATAAGCGCCACTGTACCTCAATATAATGTTTGGAAGCATTACACCCGCATGTCAGAATTGGCTACTTGCGAGTTTCAGGCTATATGGAAGTTAGAGCTAGATGCATCAATATTTAACAGGGATAACTAGCTTTAATGCATCTATAAATACATCCAAGCAAATTAATTATACATTCTAACCATCAGAAACTTACATTATTATTGCATTGCTGTTTAATATCTGCTTACGGCTCCAACTACCTTATAGCCTGAAACTCACAAGTGGTCAATTTCTGAAGAAAATTTTATGCCACTTATCACTGCAGGTGTTTGTACAACCGCCTTCAAATGTAACTGGTACACAACTAAATGATACTCTCGCAGGGTTACCCAATGAAAACACTCAATACTGCTAGATCCGTTCTCAAAAGTTGCTAGAATGTTGCTAGATAGTATGTTTTTACTATGTGGATGAGGGAGACAAAAGGCAAAACTGCCTGTGACGAGTGCCTCCTCCAGAGTTTAAAGAGTGACAGGGCCAAAATCAAGGAATGTTCGAGCCAAAATGTCTGGGCACACAGAGTTTGAAACAATTTAAGTCATAAGATGAGGGACAGATGGATTCAGAGAGAGAGTACAAGAGCTAAGCTTTTGAATAGAAGAAAGATTGGGAATATCGTTTCACTCTTGGGTTGGAAAGTTGCACAGAGCAGGGGGGTGGGACTGTGTTGCAAGACGGGTGCTACGTACTCTAAGTAGAGGAGGTGGTGTACATAGAGAGAGCTCTTAAGATCACTGATTACTGTATAAACGGTAGAATAACGAGCGAGATACAACATTGTGGTGAAGAGAGAGATTACAGAGAGTCTATAGTATATACAGTAGGCCTATATTTATATAAATATCGATAGAATAATACCACAATCTCTATCATATGGCTCTAAAATGTATGAAAGCTCTAGAGTATCGCTAGGAATTATTTTGCTAAATGTAAAACAAAGGTCGCTAGTTTGAAGTAGATGCCTCTATATCTAGCGGTAAGGTAACTAAGTTGGCAACACTGTACTCCCGAGCAAGAGGACGTTTGTTTGAGGGATAAAACCGATTAGGGCAGGTGTCGAAAGGGAAGGTCTCAAGAAATATCAGCCTCCCTCACAAGTTGTTTGGGGGGGAAATGAGATAGTGGAATTCCAGACTTACTGTCAGGAATCTTTGCTCAACTCTTTGTGTACCAGTGGCATCTGTTATATTATATTTTAGCTTTTCTTAGATGATTTTATACAGCTTAGGAAGGATCTGTGGTAGTTGAAAGGGTTGATTGTGATAGTTCGAAGCTTTATTATTTATAGAGATCCTTCGTAAACTGAATATATTCGTCTAATAGTTGCCAGCATATAATTAACAGACGTCGCCGTTACAGAAAGGGGTAGGGGAATTTTATTGCGTATATTTTAATTCATATATTTGTCTTATTATAATAATTATTATTATGTTATTGATTAATCGATAATACATGTTACTTTCCTCAGTGGGCCTCCGTCAAGCTGGTAAAAATACCTTCAAGACCCCCCTTCGAGATAAATTTGTACATTTCTCGCTAGAAAAATCCACCTGCTGAAATCCCATTCCTCCAAAATCTCAGGCTCGATATCGCTCGCCAGGAAAAAACAACATGTAAATGACACAAAAGGTTATAAACTGACAACAATGGGGTGAACGATCTTAAAATCGCCACTGATAAGGGGTGAGTAGTTGTTGAAGATCGCAGTATAACCACAATTACAGTATATCAACTACCTGTAGGTATGAAAGTGCCGACATAGAGTCATACAGCTATATTTAACTACAACTCTTCTATATAGCTAATTAATCAAGTTTAAGTCATGTCAATTTACCGTCAACCAGAAAGAAACCGACGATTGGCAGGCAAAACAAGAGGATTGGCTTAGGTGAGAGCGGTGCCGAGTTAGAGCCACTGACCTCTCTCGTGGGGGACGGGAGGAGGGCGAGATTTTACGAGATAATAAAGAGAAAATGTGTGTGTGTGTGTGTGTGTGTGTGTGTGTGTGTGTGTGTGTGTGTGTGTGTGTGTGTGTGTGTGTGTGTGTGTGTGTGTGTGTGTGTGTGTGTGTGTGTGTGTGTGTGTGTGTGTGTGTGTGTGTGTGTGTGTGTGTGTGTGTGTGTGTGTGCGCGCGCGCGCGCTGAACTCTTCTCTTTCCCGTTCTCTCTCCCTCCCTGGCCACCTACTTCTGTTCCATGTGTTCATATTCCTTGCTCTAGGCCAGGGGTTCCCAAAGTGGTCAATATCGACCATCCAAGGGGTCAATGAATCGCCAGGGGTCGAAAGGGGGTCGATAAATGGCTAGGGGGTCTATGAATGGCTAGGTGAGGAACGTTTCAAAAGATGTAGACCCATCTCTATGTGAAAAGCTGAAAAGGTGTAAGAATGCTCTGTTCTATTTGGCAGACCTATATTCAAAGTTTAATGAGGTACAGAAACGTCTGCAGGGTAAAGATGTTACCATTATTCAGGACAGGACAATTCTACTGGGCTTCCAAGGCAAACTACCCTCATTGTTCCCTGATTAAATAGCACTGTATGAATATTCCCATATTCAAAATATGCTATAGGGGTGCAATGCCTGGTGAGTTATCTGCTCAACAGGTGGCGTTGTGTGTATATAAGTGTGAGAGTCCGAGTGTAGGGGATGAGACAGTGAAGCACGGGAACGAGGTGGCTTCAGAGATGGGGTCGTTTCGGGCCATGAGTGAGCACCGTGCCTCATGTGAAGGCAAGATGGCAGGTGCTCGTTGTACTCTACGTGCTTCACATGTCTCACTCCCTAGACTGGAACAAGACCTCACAGGCTTCACTGTTCATTGTAAAGCGGTGAATGTTAAGGCTCTCAGCCTATGCCCGAGAGGAAGTAAGTTGGAATATAGAAAAAAAAAAAAAAAAAAAAAAAACTAGGCTGGTTTAGAGTGTCATTGGCACAGAGATTTTCAGTACTTTTCGAACTTACAACAGTCGGCAGAAAGTGAAAGCATTTCAGATGGTGACATGGAAACATACGCACACCTGGACAAATTGATTGAAGACTTTAAAGTGCGCTTTGAAGACCTGGAGAAAATGCAAGTGCCTGAATGAATTCTTACACCATTTGCCTTGGAAATACAAAATTAAGACATTAACTCTACTAATACTAATATTAAGGTACTACTATAATTCCACATATTTATTGTATCATAATATGCATGTAATACGTTTCTTTTTTCACAACATATTATATTATTCTTATTTTTAAATGTTTGGGGGTCGATGAATAATTTGAAACTTCATTAAGGGGTCAATGAGCTGAAGAGTTTGGGAATCCCTGCTCTAGGCTCATCTCCAGTTGCTACTTGCCCTTTCCAGATTTTGGGGTAAATACAAAAAAAAATCGCATTTGCCTTAAACATTCTGCTTGACATTAGGGTCACGTATGTATGTTTTAAAATATTTGGATTAGTTATTTTGCCTTTATATTATCTTTGTCCTAGTTTTGGTTTGTTCAGTTTGCAAGTTTTACAGTTTAATTAAAATAATATATTAACTGTTTTGATAAAATTATACTCAGAAAAGTTGACATAATGAATGTAAACCCTATTTGAGGAGGAGCACTATATTGTCAACGTTCCGCTTTCATTGACCTGATAAAACCCTAAGCGTAACGTTGTCAATGAAGTGGTCCTCCTCATAATATTATGGTGTTTATCTTAAGGGGGCCCACCTCGCTTTGTTTTCTCTTTCTCTCCCTCTCTCTTTGGCTTGTATCCATTCGGCCCCATTCAGCCTACTATTTTAAGACGTTTACCCCCATCCAGGTGTCAATATTTTCCTTGCGAGCGGTAGCGAGCCAGTATATATATATATTTTTCTGTTTTGACAGCAAGCTAAATTTGTAAATTTTTCGATAGAAAAATTTCTTCGGCGAAGCCGGATTTCTCCATACAATGCTGGCTCGCTATCGCTCGTCAGGAAGAAATCGGCACCTGGATGGAGATAAACGTCTTAAAACAGTTGGCTGAATGGGGCCGAGTGGATACAAGCCAGGAAAAGAGAGAAAAGGAGGGAAAGGTAAAACAAGCAGGTGACCCCCCTTAAGTGCTTTGGATCAAATTGCTCAATAATTAACTTTTTAGCGAAATATAAAACGAACTTTTGTTTTAGAACTAAAACGTCCTCTTACTTATAGTAACCTGCCGAACATTGCGAACCAAACATGATATTGTTCCAGCATCAGCAATTAACTTTATATGTATTCGAGTTTCCTCAGGGACCACTTTTATCTATCTATCTATTTACTCAGGCCCAATCCCTACTTTTTTTTTTTTTTTTTTTTTTTTTTTTTTAAACTATGAATTACATACTTGCAGGGAAAGCTACTCCACCAACCTCGCTAATCACGAACATGAGAACATAATCATGTGTTGTAAAAGATATCAATTTTTTTTTCCGACGTAAAGTAAACCTACACTTACATGCATAGATAGTCACGACCTGGACAAGTTAGTCTATGGAGGTTGTAGAATTGGTTGGCATGCTTGCTAAAAATGATTTGGAAAATAAACATTCGAATAATAAATTTTCTCTCCTAACTAAGTCCCGAAAACCAAACTAGCTGGCCATTTCCCAGTACATACAGTAAATTACCAATCATAGCTAGGCCTACAGACGTGGACCCTTATCTCCTTGTGGCCAGAAAGGTCACAAGTTATGGACTGAATTTGTTTATATTATATATACTGTATATATACAGTATACAGTATACAGTATATATATATATATTTTACCGGACGCTGTGATCCCCGAAGGGGTGGACACGAACGAAACGGCCCCATGCACCTCTGTCCCCAGTCAGTCGACGCCCCTCCTTCCATCCAGCACAGCCTTCACTCATATACTTCTTAACTCCATCCTTCCACCTCTCACACGGTCTACCTCTCCCTCTCTGTCCTTCCACCTCACTCTCGTGCACTCTCTTAGTCAATCTCTCGCTTCCCATACGTTCCACATGGCCGAACCATCTCAAGGTGTTCCTTTTGACACTTTCCAACACATCTACCTCTACACCACACCACACCTCTCTCGTTCTTCCTCGTTCGTCCGTCTATCCCTCCATGTAACACCGCACGCACCATAGCAACTGTAGCATTAGAATACCACCACTATCACCGGCTTGCTACCATCCCTATCACCACCACTACCACCTCATGGACTGTACCTCTATATCTACCAACCCTCCTTTCACTATCCATTCCCCTATTCTTATGACCACCACTAAACTTTTCTCTAACACCCCTTTTAACACCACCCTACCATCACCACTACTACCTCATATACTACAACCTCCTCTACCCCCCCCCCCCCAATCTATCAACCACTACCACCCCCTCAATCTCCACTACTCCCCCCTATACCACCCTCTTCAAGTACCCCACCAAGACTCTCTCTCTACCACCGTCTCTTTTATCAACTCTACCACTCCCTTAACCACCTCTACCACCACCCCCTCAACTCCCACAACCTCTACCATTCCCTCAACTACCACCCCACCCACCCTATACCACCACCACTACCACCCCATCTATCATTATCGGAGTCATAAATGGGCCTTAAGGGAGCCCACCTCACTTTTTCAATCTTTCTCTCCCTCTTTCTTTGGCTTGTATCCATTCGGCCCCATTCAGCCTATTATTTTAAGACGTTTACCCCCATCCAAATGTCAATATTTTCCTGGCGAGCTGTAGCGAGCCAGCATAATATATATATTTCTGTTTTGACAGCAAGCTAAATTTGTACATTTTTCGATAGAAACATTTCTCCGGCAAAAGCCGGATTTCTCCATACAATGCTGGCTCGCTATTGCTTGCCAGGAAGAAATCGACACCTGAAACTGAAACTGAAACTGATTTTTTTGTATTTGGTCTACAAAGATTACAGTTTTTACATAAATTACAATTTATATATATATATTAAGACCAGGTTCTTTGATGAACATTTTCATCTTAAAGAACCTTCATTTCAAATGTACAATGTTTATACAATTTGTTTTACAAGATTATAAATTATCTGTAACACAGGACACAGCCACGATACACCACTACATGGCCATTGAACACATACAACAGCAGTAATCACATATTTTGTATATTGAATATAGATACAACAATGCAAGGAAGTATACTCTACAATTCCTTCAAATGTTCATGTTATGGAATAAAACGAAAGTAAATATTTTTTTTAAACTGGATTTAAAGTTCTCAATACTGTTTTTTGTTTTAATTTCATCGGGCAAACTGTTATATATTTTGACACCATGGTACCGAATGTTACTTAGGGACTGTGTCGAGACCATTAGGGGTATGTGGAGATTATTCTGATATCTTAGAGAATATCTGTCATAAGATGGGGATAAACGTCTTAAAACAGTTGGCTGAATGGGACCGAATGGATACAAGCCAAAGAAAGAGAGAAAAGGAGAAAAAGATAAAACAAGCAGGTGACCCCCCTTAACCACATCTACCACCCCCTACTACCCCTACGTTTACCACTCCTTCAACTACCACCCCCTCAATTACCATCACTACAACCTCCTCTACCACTCCGTCAACCACCACCACTACCACCCCCTCAATTACCACCACTACAACCTCCTCTACCACTCCGTCAACCACCACCACTACCACCCCTTCTACCAGTTATCAAAGTCGTAACAGGACCTTCACTAACTCGTTCATCATCACCCATTTATCACTCCCCCCCCCCCTCTAATCTTAACATCACCCCCTCTACCACTCCTTATACCACCTCCACCACCCTCTCAACTACCACCCCCTCTCCCACCACCATTACCACCCCTACCACTCCCTCAACGACCCTCTCAACGTCCCTTGATTTTGGCCCAGCTCCCACTCTTTCATCTATGGGGGAGGCACTCGCTACAGGCAGTTCTGCCTTTTGTCTCCCTCACTCACATAGAAAAAAAACAACAACAACAACTGCTCTCTCACCACCACCATTACCATTTTGTCTCCCTCACTCACATAAGAAAAAAAAAAAAAAAAAAAATATATCACCCCCACCATTACCCCCCCCCCCCTCCCCCCCTACCACTCCCTGGACCAGGCCCTGTACCAGTTATCGGAGTCATAACAGAACCTTAACTACCTCCTCGTCCATCACCACGCTGGCTAGCCTCGTAGTAACTCACCACAAACACCGCATCTCTTTCTCACAACGCCACCCAGTATAAAGGTCTAATGTCTGTACTTGGCAATATTATCATCGTCGCTGTAATCCCCCCCCCCCCACTCTCTGTCTCTCTCTCTCTCTCTCTCTCTCTCTCTCTCTCTCTCTCTCTCTCTCTCTCTCTCTCTCTCTCTCTTTCTCTCTCTCTCTCTCTCTCTCTCTCTCTCTCTCTCTCTCTCTCTCTCTCTCTCTCTCTCTCTCTCTCTCTCTCTCTCACTCATTGGATGAAGTAAAAAACAAAACAGGAGGGTGAATCTCGATGTCACAAAGCACTTCTTCACCAACAGTGTGGTCAACGAGTGGAACAAATTGCCAGAGAAAGTAGTATATACAATGTAATACAATTGACACATTCAGAAGGAGCTAGGCATCCATTTCCAGGAGGTTGGAGTAATATAGGTTAAAAATAAATGTTTAATTCACATTAAGTATCAGCAGTATTCAATGTTTCTCACCTTCGTTCTTTACTATGAATTTCCCAGTATAAATGTTCTCATTCTGCTGGGAGCCTTGTTTCCCCAACTAATTTCATGCCGACCCAAGGTAGGATGGGATGGTGGGTGAGGAGAGAGCCTTCTGCTTTGTTGTCTTAACCTTCCAGTTTGTAGCAAATTCTACTTTATAATTAAGTCAGGATTGCCTAGTAGGGACCACAAAGTCTTTGCAGTCTGTGTATATCTGTAATTTTATGTAACTCTCGCTCTTGCCACCTCGTTTGAATCATAGGGTCTGTGTGGTTATTGTATCTATGTACATTTCTCTCTCTTTCTCTCTCTCTCTTGTATGTAATCATTGTATTCAGCTAACTATGACCTCAATAACCATTGATGTAATTATTATGTTACTTCCACCAACCGACTTTACTCCAAAACTCAATTAATGAAATCAACAAATACATGTGGCAGTCCAGGGATTCGAACCTAGGATGCTCACACCGAAATTCAGTGCATTTATCCATTGCGCTACGAAGACAGTTAATGAAGAATATGAACAGTGTCCTTATATGATTGCACTCGATTTGTAGTGCTGTTATTTACAACCAGTCAATTAGTAATTCAGTCACGACTCATTTTTTTCCAAGCTAATAATCACGAGCTTCGTATATACAGCACATGTGCCAATCAATAGAGGAGACTATAATAACACACCTGAATAATGCCTACCGTACGGTGCCTGATATATGAACACAAATATGAATGTAACCAGACGACGAGCCTGTTGTTTCAGTGGAATAATGGCTCTTTGAGAAGTACGCTATATATCGCTTTACCAGTGGTTGTCCCCTCACAGGATGAGGAGCGCTGCTCAATAAACTCGCCTCTAGGGGCAAAATCAAATCTCTCTCTCTCTCTCTCTCTCTCTCTCTCTCTCTCTCTCTCTCTCTCACACACACACACACACACACACACACACACACACACACACACACACACACACACATTGAGCCTCGCCGCACCTCCACTCCGACTTTCAATTAGGTGGCAACAATGTGGGCTGTTTTATGGTTCTCGTGTTAAGGGGGGTCACCGGCTTTTTTTATCTTTCTCTCCTTTTCTCTCTTTCCCTGGCTTGTATCCATTCGGCCCCATTCAGCCAACTGCTTTAACACGTTTATCCCCATCCAGGTGTCGATTTCTTCCTGGCGAGCGATAGCGAGCCAGCATTGTATGGACAAATGGACAAATTTAGCTTGCTGTCAAAACAAAAAAATATATATGCTGGCTCGCTTCCTCGCCAGAAAAATATTGACACCTGGATGGGGGTAAACGACTTAAAACAGTAGACTTAATGTGGCTGAATGGATACAAGCCAAAGAGAGAGAGGGAGAGAATGAAACAAAAAAGCGAGGTGGACTCCCTTAAATGCCTTGCTGGGCTACACCTAGAAGGGGGGGGGGGGGGCTACCCTAATAGAACGATGACGGCAAGTGACGCTGGTTGTTGTGCTGGTAGATGGCTTGGAAATTGTGGTAGATGGGGTGGAAATTGTGGTAGAAGTTAGTAATTGTGGTGGAATTGCGTGTTGTGGTAGATGTGATTGGTTTGATGAGAATTGACACTGGGTTTGTGGTGGTAAATGGGGTGGCAATTGTGGTAGAAGTTAACATTGCGGTAGATATGAATGTTGGTAGATATGAACGGTGACGGTGGTTGTGTGGTGGTAGATGGGGTGGTCATTATGGAGTGTAATTGGTAATTAACCTATTCACGCACATATGACGCAGAGGTTGCCAGATTACCAATAAGAAATAGAGTTCTCTCACTCTTATAATTACCTCTGCAAAATTAGTTTTCTGCCCACAGCTAACTCAAAGACAACTGCAGAGGTTGAAGTAACTAAACTAAAGGTTTCTAAATACCCCTGATGGTAACAAAGGCTTTAAAGTATCCTCAATAGGCTCAAAATCGCGTCATATGTCGGAGAGGGTTAAGAGACGTGCAAATTAGGTGGTGAAGTTGAAAAAATAGCTTACCAGTTAAGAGGGTAGGGTATATTTTGTTTATCTACTGTATATATTAATTGATTTAGTGTCCTCGCTAGACCTCCATCAAGCTTTAAAACAAAAACACCCCCTTGACCCCCCTTCAAGATAAACTTATATGTATATATATATTTATTTATTTTTTTTGGTTGAAATGTGTCCCAGCCGAGGGCTCGCTATCGCTCGGCAGGAAAAAATCGACTTTTAAATGGCACTCACCAAACTAATGAAACAAACGTCTTTGAGAGAGAGAGAGAGAGAGAGAGAGAGAGAGAGAGAGAGAGAGAGAGAGAGAGAGACTTATAACCACGACAACAAAGGTCTGGGTACAGCTATTGTGTAGATATATTTAATGTGATTGGAGAACTGGGGAAAATAGGACACTTTTATCCCACGCCAGAGACACAAACCGATTAGTAGATATTAATGTAAAGAGGAGTATATAGTTGATGGTACAGTCACGATCAAGTACCATATGGTCCACCTTCAAATCTTCAGGTGTTAGTTTCTTCTTTGTATCCGATGTTTATCAAGGGTTGGTGGCTTCTATCCGGGTATCTAATTAATGTACTAATTAAGTTTCGCAGTAGTTTTTGTTCTAGATGTATTTTGCGAACCCACATTCACACACACACTAACCACACACACACACACACACACACACACACACACACACACACACACACACACACACACACACACATTAACCACACATATAGACAAACAGACCACAATTAACCATGAAACCAAAAGCTGCATCAACGGAATACACCGTCCTCAACTCAGCTAATGCATTAAGGGGGGATGGTTCACTTTTTGGGCGATTTTTGTATGTATTCATTATTTGTTTGTTTCCTCCCTAGACCACCATCAAATTTAAAGAAACATCCATTAAATCCCCCTTCTAGATTAATTTGTACATTTTTCGGTAGACAAATGTCCCGGCCGAAGGCCGGTTCTTCCAACATTACAGGCTCACTATCATTCGCCAGGGAAAAAATCGACACCTAAATAGCACGAAAGATCTAAATATTGACGAAGAAATGGAGCAAAAGGTCTTAAAATCGACTAACTAATGGGGCAAACATCTTAACATCTGAAAACTAATGGGGCTAAACATGAGGAAGAAAGTGGTCCAGAAAACCGGCCCATCCCCCCCTTAATATAACTCTCCGGCAGAGGCAGGCGTATTACACAATGTTCCTCCCCGTGTGGCTGGGTGGCTGTCAGTCTGAAGGATATCTTAATAACGGGGAGACTGACCAGTTGTTTGGTCTATTAATTTTAGTTTATTCATATTTTTGTTTAGTTTCCTCCCTAGACCTCCATCAAGCTTATAAAAACACCCCCTATACCCCTCCTTCAAGATAAATTTGTACATTTTTCGGTAGAAAAATGTACCGGCCAAAGGCCGGTTCCTCTTAAAATTGCAGGTTCGCTATCGCTCGCCAGGAAATAATCGCCACCTAAGTGGCACGAAAGGGTTTAAAATTGACAACGAAACCGGGAGAAAGGTCTTAAAATCGTCAAACTAATGGGCCGAACGTCTTATAATCTCCAAACTAGTGGGGCTAAATATGAGGGAGAAGGTGGTCCAGAAAACCGGCCCATGTCCCCTTAAGAAGGAAGGAATGGCTCAGCCGAATATTGGGGTCAGTGTTTGTATTGTGGTTCCGGATGCCATTATATTATATGTTTGGGTCACGGCGGAGGATACCCTACGCGCCTCATTTCCTCCTTGTTAGACCCCCACCCCCAAAAAAAAATAAAAAAAATAAAAAAATAAAAACAAAACAAAAATAGACAAATAAATAAATGATAACAAAACTAAATAGATACATAAATAAATTAATTAATAAACACATTACCACGAGAAGTTTTTGCTGGATGCTCAAGATGTTATTGACTTCACATATTTTTGATGAGAGAGAGAGAGAGAGAGAGAGAGAGAGAGAGAGAGAGAGAGAGAGAGAGAGAGAGAGAGAGAGAGAGATGATGATGATGATGATGATACAATAACACTTTCATTCAAATTATGATTCGACAAATTCCGCCTCCCTCTTCCCCTTGTATAGAC
>CM064509.1:33602177-33619677 GCA_032716605.1 Paralithodes platypus
TGGTTACCATTAGACGATTTTCTTTAGCGTATACTCTACCCTTAGGACTCAAATGGTTAAGGACACCTAGACGGTATTGTGTAGCATGAAGTACTGGTTCGACT
This sequence comes from Paralithodes platypus, assembly GCA_032716605.1. Taxonomy (NCBI): domain Eukaryota; kingdom Metazoa; phylum Arthropoda; class Malacostraca; order Decapoda; family Lithodidae; genus Paralithodes; species Paralithodes platypus. The sequence goes on from CM064509.1 coordinate 33,602,282, forward strand.
CAATGGTTTAAGGAGGGGGTTTAGTTTGCTCTCTAAACCTCTATCAAACTTTAAAAAACACCCCCAAGACCCCCCTTCAAAATACATTTGTACATTTTTCGGTTGAAAAATGTCCCGGCCGAAGGCCGATTCCTTTTAAAATACAGGCTCGCTATCGCTCGCCAGGAACAAAGTTGACACCTAAATGGCTCGAAGGGTCTTAATATTGGCAAAGAAATGGGACAAAAGGTCTGAACAACGCCAAACAAATGGGGTGGACGTCTTAAATCTCAAAACTTAATAGGGATAAACATGAGGGAGAAGGAGGTCCCGAAAAAAAACCAAGTGCCTCTGAATAACATAGGTCCTTCTTAAGCTTAATATCGTCTGATGTTAGCCAGAATAAAAGGTTAGACAGGCGTCGATCATGGGTAGGGGGGGATCTGGGCGACTCTGCTTTCATTAGCCATTCATTACACACACTCACATGTTTCTATGCTAATGATAACAATTAGGCAATGCTGGCACAGGATCAATAGGTTGGATTTAAGGGGACGTATTTATTATTTTCTGAACCCCCTTCTCTCCTTCATGTTTAGTCCTATTAGTGTTCACATTTTGAGATTTTCGGCTACCGGTATTTCTTTGTGAGCATTAGGACCTTTCGTGCCATTTAGGTGTCGTTTTTTTTCCTGGCGAGCGACAGAGAGCCTGTAATTTAGGAGGAATCGGCCTTCGGCCGGGAAATTTGTCTACCAAAAAATTTGCAAATTTATCTCGAAGGGGGGTCTTTGGGATTTTTTGTTTCTTTTTTATATTCAACCAGTATTAATTCTTAGCATTAAGAAAAATATATCCTAAGGGGGGTCACCGGCTTTTTTTTTTATCTTTCTCTCCTTTTCTCTTTTTCCCTGGCTTGTATCCATTCGGCCCCATTCAGCCAACTGTTTTAAGACGTTTATCCCCATCCAGGTGTCGATTTCTTCCTGGCGAGCGATAGCGAGCCAGCATTGTATGGATAAATTCGGCTTCGCCGGAGAAATTTTTCTATCGAAAAATGTACAAATTTAGGTTGCTGTCAAAGTAAAAATATATATATATATGCTGGCTTACTACCGCTCGCCAGGAAAATATTGACACCTGGATGGGAGTAAACGTCTTAAACAGTAGGCTGAATGGGGCCGAATGGATACAAGCCAGGGAAAGAAAGAAAAGGAGACAAATATAAAAAAGCAAGGTGGGCTCCCTTAATAATCAGCGTCTGATACACGAATATTCCCCTTTGAACTGGCGACGTATAAATAGTTGGACAAGTTATAAATAGAACGTTAACATTGAAACATAAAATCATTGACTGGGAGATACGAGATCACTCACCCGATACCGGAAATGAACTTTAGATAGATGGTAAGATTCTCAGGTAGATAAAAGCACACCTGGCGAATAGATATCAGGAAACATATATATTGAAGAGACGAATAATTGTCACTTAAGGGGGAATGGTTCATTTTTTGGGCGATTTTTGCATGTATTCATTAATGTTCTTGTTTCCTTCCTAGACCTCCATTAAAAAAAAAAAAAAAAAAAAAAAAAAAATCCATTAAGATCCCCCTTCTAGATTAATTTGTGAATTTTTCGGTAGAAATATGTCCCGGCCAAAGGCCGGTTCTTACAACATTACAGGCTCACTATCGTTCGCCAGGGAAAACATTGACACCTAAATAGCACGAAAGGTCTAAATATTGACGAAGAAATGGGGCGAAAGGTCTTAAATCTTAAAATCGACTAACTAATGGGCCGAACGTCATAAAATCTGAAAACTATTGAGGGTAAGCATGACGAAGAAGGATGGCCAGAAAAACAGCCCATGTCCCCTTAAAATAAGTAATGGGGTTCGGAAAGATGGTAAATTAATATTGCCGCTAAAGATAATATATATAATCGTACTTACAAATTGCAACTATAATAAATGATGTAGGAGTCTTGGGATAGAAGCACACAAACACTTTTCCTGCATATTTAGATCATCAACATTGCTCATAAATAAAGTAGATAAATACGTAACTAAATAAATTATTAAATACATAAATATATAAATAAATACATTAGATAAATAACTAAATCAATATATAATTAAATCAATATATACATACATACATTCCTGACTTCATATAAAGCCTATATTCATAAACATCTTGAACAGAAATGCAGACAAAATATTGGTGACAGTGATCATCTGACTTTCCCCTGAAGCAAATATTGGTAAACTTTGAGAGATGTTTGGTAATCCAGGCCGACAGTCAAACCGGAATCACACGAACATATTTACCGTCAACACAGATCAGGCAGAGTAGGAGGAACACTTCTTAACCCCTTCTGTACCGGCGACGTCTTTTTCATGTTATTCTAGCTGTATTTAGACGATTGTGTGCAGGTTAGAAGGATCTGTGGTTGTAAAAAGGGTTAAGTGAGATAGTTGGGAGCCTCTTAATTGCTGAAGGCCCTTTGTAAACTGAATACAATCGTCTAATCGTAGTCAGAATAAAGTAAGAAGGACGGCACCGGCACTGAAAGGGTTAAGGGAGCCCACCACGATTTGTCTCTTTCTCTCCCTCTCTCTTTGGCTTGTATCCATTCGGCCCCATTCAGCCCCATTTAGCCTACTGTTTTAAGACGTTAACCCCATCCAGGTGTCATTATTTTCTTGGCGAGCGGTAGCGAGCCAGCATATATATATTTTTGTTTTGAAAGCAAGCTAAATTTGTAAATTTTTCGATAGAAAAATTTCTCCGGCGAAGCCGGATTTCTCCATACAATGCTGGCTCGCTATCGTTCCCCAGGAAGAAATCGACAGCTGGATAGGGATAGACGTCTTAAAACAGTTGGCTGAATGGGGCCGCATGGATACAAGCCAGAGAAAGAGAAAAAAGAAGAACAAGAGAGAAAAAGCAGGTGACCCCCCTTAAATACTTCATCCATCTCCAATCTATTTTCAAATACCAGTTCAAATGATACCTAAAATTGTGTTGTTGGCATAAAGTTGACCATCGATAAATTGACGACAATAAATAACGCTTGTATCCATTCGGCCCCATTCAGCCTACTATTTTAAGACGTTTACCCCCATCCAGGTGTCAATATTTTCCATGCGAGCGGTAGCGAGCCAGCATATATATATATTTGTTTTGACAGCAAGCTAAATTTGTAAATTTTTCGATAGAAAAATTTCTCCTTCGAAGCCGGATTTCTCCATACAATGCTGGCTCGCTATCGCTCGCCAGGAAGAAATCGACACCTGAATGGGGATAAACGTCTTAAAACAGTTGGCTGAATGGAGCCGAATGGATACAAGCCAGAGAAAGAGAGAAGAGGAGAGAAAGATAAAAACAAAAACAAATAACCGGTACACAAGGGTACGTAGGGGATTCTTCAGGTTCTAGAATAGTTACCCAGACAAAGAGTCGCTCACTTTATTAACCATTAGATTGATAATTATCCAGTATTCGATAAATGGATATAAAGCCGTAGTCATGTACTTAATCTTAACCTGTCTTGGTGGTGTAATGGTTAGAGTGTTTAAGATCTGTATGGGGTATCCCAGGTTCGAATCCCGGGAGGATCACATGCTTTCATTAATTTCATTGAGAGATGTTTGGTGTTTGGAGTGAAATTAAGGGGAGGCAGTTGGTTTTGCGAGTCTTCCTCCTCCCTCATGTTTAACCCTATTAGTTATGAGATTACAAGACATTCGCCCCATTAGTTTAGCGATTTTCAGACTTTTTGCCCCATTTCTTTGCCAATATTAAGACCATTCGTGCCATTTAGGTGACGATTTGTTTCCTGGTGAGCGAAAGCGAGCCTGTATTTGAAAAGGAATCGGCCTTCGGCCTGGACATTTTTCTACCGAAAAATGTACAAATATATATTGAAGGGGAGTCTTGTGGGTGTTTTTTTTAAGCTTGATAGAAGTTTACCGAGCAAACTAAACCCCCTCCTTAATCCATTGAGCCGAACCAGTAAATTACGCTGCACAATACCGTCTGAGCTTCCTTAATGACTTAGATAATAAGCCGGAACCATGGATCTGTCCTTCATTTAGATACCGACAGTCATATGGACGGACGGAAGGATGTCTGGATGTGTATATATTGACAGGGAAGCGGGCGGGCGGTGGCGGCGAGTGATTCAGGGATATGGATTACTATACCCTGTTCAGTGTAGGTAGGCCAGACATCCAGACAACCAACCTCTCTATAACTCAAAATGGACTAGAGTAATTATGGGGAGACTGGCCGTTTGTTTGGTCTATTAATTCATTTATTCATATATTTTTTTAGTTTCCTCCCTAGACCTCCATCAAGCTTAGAAAAAACACCCCCTAGACCCCCCTTCAAGATAGATTTGTACATTTTTCGGTAGAAAAATGTACCGGCCAAAGGCCGATTCCTCCTAAAATTACAGGCTCGCTATCGCTCGCCAGGAAAAAATTGACACCTAAATGGAACAAAGGATCCTAATATTGATAAAGAAATGGGGTGAAAGGTCATAAAATCCCCAAACTAATGGAACCAACGTCTTAAAATGTCAAAACTAGTGGGGCTAAAACATTAGGGGAAAGGGGTCCAGATAAACGGTCTGTCTCCCCTTAAGCTAAGATTTCTGTCATTTGGGAAGAGTCAGACGGGGAATAGGTGGGAGAATGTACAGCCCATTTGCTCCAACCCTTTACCAATTACAGAGGTTAGGGATCACGATTTCTTGCCTTCCTGTAATGAATGGACTACAGTCAAGACAGACATACTCTAACATGGCCACAATCAGAACGGCCACAGTCTCTTAACCTAGACCATTTAAGATTGGGTTAGGAGTGTGGCTGATGTGAACTGCTGACCGACTAGGAACGAGCATGGTCATAAGATCGAGCTCCACAATTTGAACTTACAGTAGATTACCTCTGGAGTGAACAAGGAAATATAAGTCTCTTTAGACTCATAAATACAATTCTAAATTTTAAATAGTTCTCAGGTGTGTTGCAGATAATTATATATCTGTGTGGTCGAATGGTCTTGCCACTGGACTGGTAATCCAATGGGGAGATAATGTTGGGATGGAATTTGTGCTGTACCTAGAGTATCAGTGCATTACCACAGCACACCGAAACGCCAAAAAAATACCCTCATTGTTCCCTGATTAAATAGCACTGTATGAATATTCCCATATTCAAAATATGCTACAGGGGGGCAATGCCTAGTGAGTTCATTGCTCAATAGGTGGCGTTCTGAGAGTGACGGTCCGAGTCTAGGAGGTGAGACAGTGAAGCACCGGAGCGAGGAAGCTTCAGAGATGGGGCTGCTTCGAGCCGTGAGTGGGCAACTAAGCCCCATGCATCATGCGAAGGCAAGATGGCAGGGGCTGGTTGCAGCTAAAAAAAATCACATGTCTCACCCCCTAGACTGGAACGAGACCTCACGGGCTTCACCGTTCAATGTACACCCAGAAGTGAAAGTCCCTGCATAGGGTTTACCCCTTACTCCTACAACCCCAGAAGGTAGGAACGGGGTGGGCCCGGCCCAGTCCCCCTTACTACTCCTACCCCAGGCAGAAGGGACGGGATGGTGCCAGTCCGTCACCCCTTCCTTCCCCTACCCTATAATGGAGAGATTAAACAAGCAGGCCCCCCACTCACACCCTACCCCAACCCCACACAGGAGGAAACCACCGATTACAACCATTGTTTTTCACGAACACAGAATAAAGTAACCTTGCAACGAGGCCGAGACCATGTCAGTAATTGGTAATCTATATATATTCTATATATGCCAGAACAATGTTGCAATAAATTATCTGATTTTACAGAATGAAGATCATTTACACTATCTGTCACCTATCCGTAGCTTGACACACAAACACTTATGATTTATGCGTAATTAGTATTCTATCATGTTTGTATTTATAATGTAAATTTCCAATACCATCACCCCTTCTAGTTATTATACAAATTATTGTATTCACCCGTGGCCAACCCTTCGGGGATCAGGGCGTCAGGCAATAGATAGATAGATCGATAGTATTCACCCACCCACGCAATATGCATTGGCATTTACCGGTAATGGATTTGCACATTGAAATGGTAATCTTGTAATTTTTGAATACCTCTGAGGAGATGTTGGAATTTACTAAAAAACATATTGTATGGATTGCTTAATTGATTATAAGTGGTATATTAATTCAATGCTTGATCCGTGGTTAGGCTTTTTGGTGCATATTCGAGAATATTAACACGTTCTCTCTCTCTCTCTCATGTATATATATATGTTAGTATAGCCAGGTACTAGATTCTCTTTTAAACAGACGAGGTTAAAAGCAATAGCAGTTTCAGCATTCAGGATTTTATTGTTACAGCTTTCAATAGTTCTAACAATTTTCCTCTGGGGTTCAGAGATGAGGTACAAAAGGTTAGCAAAATTCATGGTGGATCCAATGTTTCACAAGTAAACATCTTGCATCTTGAGGGAATGGAGAGGTAATGATTAGAATGACTGACTGACTGACTGATGGCTAGAGTAAAGATAGAAACAGACTGATAATGGATTGGAAGAATTTGGGACTTTGGAATGGAAGACTATTTGGAGGGTTAACTTGGAGGGTATTGGGGTGTGTAATAATAGGTGAAGCATAGATAGAAGTTAGAAATATAGTTAGAGAGTAAACGATTCTGGGCTCAACCAGAACGCTTCATTGTTAACATTATATAATATTCAGTAATTTAAATATATTTTAGTAGTCAGTCTTACTTTGTTATATCATTTCTATATATTTGTTGCCCTGCTCGTCCATTATTAAGTTAATTGTACAAAAAGCCAGTTTTAATTAAGATAAACATTTCAGTGAACACCTGTTGCATATTATACTTTAATATACATACATTATAATTTATATATGTAACGAGTCAATACAATAAAACAGAAAACAATCCAATTGATAACTAAATGATACATTTTAATTGATACATACAATAGAGTATGTATTGTTGGAATAGCATAATGTATATATGAACACTTCTCTATTCTCTCCTTCCCCGTTTTTTTTTTTTTTTTTAATTATACTGCTATTACTAGTCAGAGTCATAGTCAATGAGTATCACCAGTCACCAACTACCACCTCTGATCAACAACCGCCAATAGCAATCGGAAATTCTGCTTTATTTATTATCACTATTATCAATCCAAATGTACTATCCATCAAGTGTAGACTATCATGCCTATCTTACTTGTATCTATGATTTATTTTATTATTGAATGGCATCCTCCCAATTACACTGCTATCACTGATCAGAAAAATAGTGAGTGGTTGCAACAAGCCACCAACTATTACCTCCGATCAATAACTGCTAATAATAATCAGAGATTTTGCCTTAATATTATATAGTAATTATATATACATTTTCACTCACTCCACCTCTAGTGAATTATCTTACCCATTGGCATCCTCCCAATCATACTGCTATCATTGGTCAGAGGCATAGCTAATGATAACAATTATCAACCACTACCTCCGACCAACAAATGCTAGTATTAATCGGAAATTCTGCCCCAATTTACTAAGTTTTAATAATTACTCTTTCTTATCCATTAAGTATAGACTATCATGCTTATTTTACCTCTATCTATGATTTATTTTATTATTGAATGACATCCTCCCAATTACACTGCTATCACTGATCAGAACAACAGTCAATGGCCGAAACAAGCCACCAACTATTATCTCCGATCAGTAACTGCTAATAATAATCAGAGATTTTGCCTTAATATTATATAGTAATTATATATTAATTTTAACTCACTCCACCTCTAGTGAATTCTCTTAATTAAATATCTATGTTGTACCCACCAAGTGCGATGGATGAACATCAAGATATAAGGATACAACCTATGTTTGCTGTAGCAGTGCACCAGCTCCAGAGGGTCGCATTAGGTTGATCCGGTTAATGTGGTACTGCGTGTATGTGACTGTCATTGCACCACCTGGAATGACACTCACAATGAACTGGAAAGGCTCACCCAGGTCCTAGTCAACAATGGGTATTCCAACACTGACGTCACCAATGCCATCAACCACCACCTAGAAAAATGGTACAAACAAGACCCCCCTAGCACCAACCCGGCCAATTACATTACATTTGTCTACAGAAACTACATGTCTTCCCACCACACAACAGACGAATCCATTATGAAAGAAATAATTAACAAAAACGTCCTCCCCACCAACCCTGACAATAAAATCAAACTCATTATTTACTACAAATCTCCTAAGACCTCCAACCTTGTCCTCCGTAACCGCCCCATTTCCACCAACCAACCGAAAGACGACCATGTGATATACGAGCATATTTGCACCTCTGGGGACTGTGGACCCCTATCTTATGTTGGAATGACACAGACTCGCCTTTCCCGTCGACTAACCCTCCACCTTCAATCTGACGCTATAAAAGATCACTATCAAGCCCCCACCATCTTGCCCTAACTCGCGCCGACCTAGACAAACAAACCACCATACTCGACACAGAATCAGACCCTAGAAGACTAGCTATTTTAGAAGCTCTATACATCCAAACACTCAACCCCAGTATCAACAACCAAACACAAGACCTTCAAATTCTTCCTTCAGGCAAGCGCTACAGGCATGCTGCCCCCCCCCCCCTCCTCTTGCCCCGCGCCCCCCGCCCTTACGTTTCCAAGCTCAGCACACAACTGACAACACCAACCAATCACAGCCACCCACAGCCAACAACCAACCACCGATAAGATTTAGTGCCCGTCTCGCGAATAGACTGCCTTCCACCAATGAACAGCCACCACACACCCAGTAGCTCCGCCCACCTCCCTCTACTTGATCCTCGAATTATGATGCTTTGTCCTTATTCTAATCATTACCTCTCCATTCCCTGAAGATGCAAGATGTTTACTTGTGAAACGTTGGATCCACCATGAATTTTGCTAACCTTTTGTACCTCATCTCTGAACCCCAGAGGAAAATTGTTAGAACTATTGAAAGCTGTAACAATAAAATCCTGAATGCTGAAACTGCTATTGCTTTTAACCTCGTCTGTTTAAAAGAGAATATATATATATATATATATATATATATATATATATATATATATATATATATATATATATATATATTAATTGCCATTTTAATGTATTACCATGTTCACTGCAGTCATTCATTTATTTTGGAGGGGGGGGGGGGGGGGGCTATCAAAAAGGTATTTCATATGTTTTTTCCACCAACCAACTTTACTTCTAAACTCAAATCATGAAATCAACAAATACATTTGACAGTCCAGGGATTCGAACCTAGGATGCTCACACCGAAATTCAGTGCATTTATGCATTACGCTATGAAGACAGTTTTACAGACTTCAATGAGGTATGTCATAACTTTATAACAAACTAGATATCTACTTATCTTTTCGCGGATATATCATAATCAGGAGAGCATTATATCCGCGTAGCAACTGATAGTGAAATTATTGAAAACTCACTTCCCAAACAGTCTCACAGATACGATATTAACGTAGCACTCTAGTGTTGTCTTAATTATACTGAACTGTATCGAGTATATGTCATCTATATGATTAAATACATAATTCTCATAATCGCTTTCCATTTGGAATGGTGAGTGTATTAGTGGTAATATGTGCTTGTGGTATTGGATTTTTGTAATATTATATATATATATATATATATATATATATATATATATATATATATATATATATATATATATATATATATATATATATATATATATATATATATATATATATATATATATACATTTATACATTTTCATCTTGAAATAGGCATTATGATAAAATATTGTAAGCATTCATTCCCATCTACAATTCCTGAGCTACAAAATGGAATTCCTGCTATAGAATCTCTCTCTCTCTGAAAATGTTGTCTCGGTTCTTAATGGTTGCCAACAGATTTTTCATTTACTTTTGTAATTATTGTTTTTATTGCTTCTACATTAGCACACATCTATCATTAACGTTAATCTTTAGTGCAAGTTAATCAGAATCAATTAGATTAATAGTGTAACTGATTAGTTAGGGTCATAGGATTTATCCTGAATAATGTTGGCAGGCCTGAACTGTATTAACTGTGGTGTTCCAGTAGTAGCAGAAGAGTTGGTAAAAAGCTCTATATGAAGATCCATACTAATCTCAGCCTAATGTCAAAAAGCAATAAGGGTTAAACGAGACTCCATCTATGCAAGTATGTAGTTCGGGGGAGGAAAGGTGATAGTTTAGCAGTCGACACAGGAAAATCAGCTTCAGAACACCATGCATAGAGACACATTTAGTATCAAAGTTTAAACACGGTTACCAGCTACTCTAAATATACCAATAACTCATGAGGCAAATGCTTTACCACAAATGTTTGCCTCGATGTTAATTAATTGTTCAATATATATATATATATATATATATATATCCGACGTGAGATATATCTACCATTTGTTTACTACTGCTTATTACAGTGATATATGTTATCATATCTGTTATATATATCTTTCTCTCATATATGTATATAAATATATATATACCGGTATATATATATATATATATATATATATATATATATATACAGCAGTTTGGTATAATATTTAGTAACCCACTTCCTTGATAATATTTTCTAATAGGTGTTATACACCGAGACACCATAAAATACAATAATTCATTACTAGATTATACTGCTTTATAATACTACCAAATAGCAAACATGGCATATTGTTATGCTGTCAAATGTAAAGCGAGTAGCTATTGTATTTTTGTGTATAATTTCTACATGATAATACATGTATAACAAATCATATATTAAGCCTCTGAGAATCGATGACACTCTTCTTTTCTGCTTTATGGCTATTATTAGACGATTTAATTCAGATTAAGACATTATTTCACATTGGTCCTTCCTAAGCTGTAAGTATTCGTCTACTTATAGCCAGGGTAAACAATCAAAATGCGTCAAAACCGTCAGAGGGTAAATTAATGAAGGTAAACACGATACCATTACTTATGAAATTGATAATGGTGTGTGTGTGTGTGTGTCAACCTCCTGTCTGGCATTGGGGTGGGGTGTAAGTGTGTGTGTGTGCGGGGGGGGGGGGGGGGGGGGGGTTAGTTTGTTCTCTACATGGGTAGGAACGGACGGGGTGACAGACAGGCACACCCTACCCCTTCTGCCTGGGGTAGGAGTAGTAAGGGGGACTGGGCAGGGCCCACCCCGTTCCTAGCTTCTGGGGCAGTAGGAGTAGGGGGTAAACCCTATGCAGGGACTTTCACTTCTGGGTGTAAACTGGTCGAATGTACAGGCTCTCAGCCTATGCCCGAGAGGGAGTAACCTAGTTGAATTATGAAAAAAAAAAAAAAAAAAAACATAGGGCTGCAGTTGGGAAAGTAGGAAGCGAGCGCAATTGCATGTGCCGTGAATATGTGAGCGTTCTAAAAATATTATACGAATAATCCGTTTTGGTTTGATCTTGGCTCACTTCTCTCTCTCTCTCTCTCTCTCTCTCTCTCTCTCTCTCTCTCTCTCTCTCTCTCTCTCTCTCTCTCTCTCTCTTTCTCTCTCTCTCTCTCTCTCTCTCTCTCTCTCAAGGGAAGTGGTTGAATATAATTCAATTGATACGTTTAAGAAAAGACTGGACGATCATCTGATGGAGATTGGATTAATATGAATGAATCAGTATGGAAGAGTAAATTCCTTTTCAGACTAATATATAATTATGATCTATAAAAAAATTCTTGTGGGCATTTCCTGATCGATAAGGTTACGCTTCGTCCTATTTTCCGGTACGGCTTTTTAGCCGAAGGGCCTGAAGGGTATGGAGAGAGCCTTCTACTTTGCTGTCCTATTCTTCTACTATTAACTTGCCCTGTCTAATAGTATTAACCCCGTCAGCACCATGACGCCTTTTTACCTTTGATTCTGGCTAAAATTAGATGATTTTATGAAGGTTAAGAAGCACCTATGTCACTATGAGGGTTTATCGAGATCGTATTTACCCCTTTGAGTACTAGAAGTAGAGTATACGCTAAAGCCAGACTATGATGAAAATTACGTCATGGTGCTGAAGGGGTTAAGCCCGGATCACCTAGTATTGACCGCAAGGTCTGCGTGGTCTGAGTATATGTGTAATTCTGTGTGACTCTCATGGCTAGACCTCACTAGTATGCACAATTCGCTTCATTTCTTTCCTCCTTCGTCATCAGATCCAATACCGGGTCCTGCTCACTCACTCACTCTCTCGCACTTATAATTTACTTTTCTTCCTCTGAATTTTTTTGGAGCATATTAATTGCAAATGAGGTAGAGGATTTATGATGATTAACCTTTTAAAGATTGTGACGCATTTTGACAGTCTATTCTGACTATCATTAGACTTTATACAGATTAGGAAGGATCTGTAGGAATTATAAGGGTAATGACTATCTCAATTAACCCTTTGACTTCTACATACTATTCCAAATGTTAATGACATCGTATACTAATAACAGCCAGAGAACAGAACAGTTATGCGCCATTGTATCTTCTAAGGGATAAGCAGAAAACATAACATATTACAACTCTTAAGGGGAGGCAGTTGGTTTTTCGAGTTCTCCTCCTCCCTCATGTTTAGCCCTATTAGTTATGAGATTTCAAGACATTCGCCCCATTAGTTTGGCGGTTTTCAGACCTTTTGCCCCACTTCTTTGCCAATATTAAGACCTTTCGTGCCATTTAGGTGTCGATTTTTTCATGGCGAGCGATAGCGAGCCTGTATTTGAAGAGGAAACGTGCTTGGGCCGGGACATTTTACTACTTAAAAATGTACACATTTATATCGTGGGTAGTCTTGTGGGTGTTTTTATAAGTTTGATAGAGGTTTAGAGAGCAAACTAAACCCGCTCCTTAAACCATTGAGCCGAAACAGTAAATTATGCTGCACAATACCGGACGTCTGAGAGAACTATGGGAATCTACACTAAACTAGTCAGAAAATGTTTACCTTTTCAAGATACGAGGACGCGTGTTTCCCCCTTGGAGCTGGCTGTTAGTAGAATATTTTAGTCAGATTACGAAGGAATCGGGGGAGTCGGAGGGTTCATTGAGATACTTTTCTTCCCCTTTGAGTTCTAAAGTGGTTTCCAAATCTGGATACAATCGTTTTATGTTAGCCAGAAAAAGAGTGAAAAGGTCAACTTAGCCTAGCCTTGACGCTGAGTTACTACATAATTATATCACCCTTGGAGGGACAAACAGGTTTATTTTACGACCCACAAAGTTAATTTAATTTAAGAGGGGTCACCGGCTTTTTGTATCTTTCTCTACTTATCTCTCTTTCTCTGGCTTGTATCCATTCGGCCCCATTCAGCCAACTGTTTTAAGACATTTATCCCCATCCAGGTTCGATTTCTTTCTGGCGAGCGATAGCAAGCCAGCATTGTATGGAGAAATCCGGCTTTGCCGGAGAAATTTTTCTATCGAAAAATTAAAAATGTTAGCTTGATGTCAAAACAAAAATATATATATGCTGGCTCACTACCGCTCGCCAGGAAAATATTGATACCTAGATGGGGGTAAACGTCTTAAAACAGTAGGCTGAATGGGGCCGAATGGATACAAGCCAGAGAAAGAGAGAAAAGGAGATACAAAAAGCGGGTCGGTCCCCTTAACTAAAAGCAAGTCAAACACTATTCTGGAACTCGCTTAATGTTTGACGTTGCTCGACAAATTATGGTGTTCTGTGCTATACCCTGTTCTCTATTATCTAGTACTATCATAATACTTGATTCAGATATAATATGTAATGCATATATAATTGCTTGTCTGTTATTACCCTTATTTGTCACCCAAACAGTAAAATAGTACTAACGGATATAAGTGACATTTTATGGTGGCCTACTAATATTTAGTGACCAATTACAAGCGAACAAATCATGGTCAGGATTCCAGTACTGACCCAATTTTCCGCGTTTCTATAATAACACATTCCACACAAATGACCCTGGTAAACTTTGTGCTCGTGTCGGCAATACTCGCTGACCTACTTTCTCATGGACGCTATATAGATTAAGGGAGGAGTACTCGCTTCGTGTGGACCCCCTTCTCCCTCATGTTTAGCATATTAGTTTTTGAGGTTTTAAGACGTTCGTTCCGTTAGTTTGGCGATTTTGAGACATTTCGCCTCACTTTTTATTCAATATTAAGACCTTTCGTGCACTTTAGGTGTCGAATTTTTTCTTGGCAAGCGATAGCGAGCCACTGGTTTTTAGAAGGAATCGACCTTTGGCCGGGAAATTTACAAATTTATCTTGAAAAGGGGTCTAGGGGGTGTTTTTCTAAGCTTGATGGAGGTCTAGCGAGGAAACTGAAAAATAATGATATATATAAATATATAGCCCAAAAACCAAGTAGTACCCCCTTAAAGTGTTATTCGTTGTGAAGATTACTGCGGTGGTGGAGGTAGAAGGATTGTACAAAGGAGTACAAAGGAGTACAAAGGAAATCAAGCAACAACAGATCTAGTGACCCTTCTAGGTTGCTTGTCCTCCAAAACACTGAGGATCAAGTGTCCAAACAGTGGTTTAGAGTGGGTAAGGGAACATTGGAAAGGGAATTACTGCCCTGGAACTAATGTCCGTGGCAGGATTAGGAAGTTAGTAGGGGACAGATGGGTTAGTAACTGAGGGGGGATAAAATAAAGTTATTAATTTACAAACGCAGTCAGTCGCGGGTTTGATGCGAGATATTTGTCTAGGCGGAGTTTAAATGAATCAACGGTGATGCAGTCTATAACGTTTCGGGGAAGCCCATTCCACAAGTTGACAACTCGATTGAAGAAGAAATTCTTAGATTCGTGTGAGTTAAAAGATTTACCAATAATTTTGCAAACCGTTTTCCCCGCGTGTAATTAGATTGGTCGATAGTGAAGTACTTACTACAGTTCATATTGTCGATGCCTTTGATGATTTTGAACACTTGAATTAAGTCACCTCTTAATCTGCGCTGGGTTAAAGGAAATAGATTTAATTCTCTAAGACGCTCTTCGTATGGTTTGTTCTTTAGGCTAGGTATCATTTTGGTAACTCTACGTTGAACTCGTTCTAGCTTGTTTATATCTTTTTGGTAATAAGGGCACCAGGATTGAACGCAGTATTCCAGAAGAGGGCGGACTAAGGAATTGTAAAAGGTTAGGATAACTTCTTTGGATTTATGCTCAAATGACCTGCCTATAAAGCCAATTATTTTGTTTGCCTTCTTAACAACTTCTGAACATTGTTGACTCGGTTTTAGGTTACTCGATATTGTTACTCCCAGATCGGTTTCTCTGTTTACATTCTTAAGCTGAGTGCCATTCATCGAATAGTTTGCTTTCTCATTTAGGTATCCGATATGTAGTACTTTACATTTATCCGCATTGTGTGTGATAAAAACTGCTGCCACCCCTGGAATGCAACTCGGGACTCAATAAATCCCAGCCCCACCATGCCAACACGAACAACAACAATGGCTCACAACAATAAATTCCCAACAATAAATTCCCAACAATAAATTCCCAATAATACATTCCCAATGATAAAGTCCCAATAATAAATTCCCAATAATAAATTCCCAATGATAAAGTCCCAATAATAAATTCTCAACTATAAATTCCCAACAATAAATTCCCAATAATGAATTCCCAACAATAAATTCCCAACAATAAATTCCCAATGATAAAGTCCCAATAATAAATTCCCAAAAATAAATTCCCAATGATAAAGTCCCAATAATAAATTCTCAACTATAAATTCCCAACAATAAATTCCCAATATTGAATTCCCAACAATAAATTCCCAACAATAAATTCCCAATAATGAATTCCCAACAATAAATTTCCAACAATAAATTCGGGGGTCGAGAAGAGCAACTTGTTTTGGTGTCGTTTTCTTCCACTGTCTTAGCATATGGGAATAAATCGTTTACCAGCAGTTTTATAAGACCGAATGACGTCGTTGGGACTAAATGGTCTGTATTGTCTCTCTCTCTCTCTCTCTCTCTCTCTCTCTCTCTCTCTCTCTCTCTCCTCTCTATCTCTCTCTCTCTCTCTATCCTCTCTGCTCTCTCTCTCTCTCTCCTCTCCTCTCACTCTCTCGCTCTCTCTCTCTCTTTTTTTTTTCTTCTCTCTCTCTCTCTCTCTCTCCTCTCCTCTCCTCTCCCCTCTCTCCTTTAATCCCCACCCTCCCTCACACTGACCATGACCTTTTCCACTCCCGTATTTCTCTTTTGATTAGACTAATATTTTGGTTTTGTACTCGTTCTTTCTCTTTCTTTATCATTTTATAATTATTCATATTTTCTTCAATTTAATTCAACATTTACTCATTCTCTCTCTCTCTCTCTCTCTTCTTTACTGTCCTGTTCTTCCACTATAATCTGTCCCTGCCTAGTAGTATTAAGGCCGGACCACCTAGTTTGGACCGCAAGGCCTGTGTGGTCTGAGTATATGTGTGTCTGTGTGTAACTCTCTCTCTCACCCTTACTCTTGGCTACATAACGTCTATATATATTAGCTATAACAGATGCTTGAATTAATTGTGATAGAGGATGTAGGGTAAATTGAAATACCCAATTATAGAGAGACCCACTGTTCTTCAACATAGGAAACATGAATATTGTCATGTAAACAATAGAGATATTTAGGAGAGCGTAATTGAGATGAGGTCAGAGGGTGCAGTTATCAAGGGGGGATAGTTCATGCGTTGATCGATTTTTTATCAATTATGTATCATTTGTTTTAGTTTCCTCCCTAGACCTCCATCAAACTTAAAATAACAACCCCAGGATCCCCCTTTGCCCCTCAGCTTTCCCTTCATAATTGCTGAGGGGCACAGGGCCTTGGGTGGGGCTTCGGTATCCCAGGCGTTTCCGCACCCTCCTCAGCTCCTTCCCTTGAAGCGGCTTCGGTCACCCACGCTTTTTTATGGTAGGCAGGGAGGTTTCTGTGGGGGCGCTCGGTTATGGCCTTGGGGCTGTTCGGTCAGACAGCCTGGGGAACAACAAGAACAACAACTTCTGCCATCAAGAGTCTGTGAAGAATGAAGTGCAAGAATTTTAATGATACTATGATCTACTGGTGGCACACACACACACACACACACACACAGACACACACACACACACACACTTCACTCACTCTCTCTCTCTCTCTCAGCTGTTTTCCTCACCTCTCCTCCCCCTGCTCACTCCTCTCGTCCTCTCCTTCACAAGTTCTCGCCTCCTTCACTTCCCTCAGATCTCTTTCATGCTTTGCCTTCATCCTCGTCCACTCGCCAACTTTGACTTGCTTTAATTCTCTCTCTCTCTCACTTACTCACACTC
>CM064509.1:33622177-33768322 GCA_032716605.1 Paralithodes platypus
ATCATCAAAGGCATCGACAATATGAACTGTAGTAAGTACTTCACTATCGACCAATCTAATTACACGCGGGGAAACGGTTGCAAAATTATTGGTAAATCTTTTAACTCACACGAATTTAAGAATTTCTTCTTCAGTCGAGTTGTCAACTTGCGGAATGGGCTTCCCCGAGACGTTATAGACTGCAGCACCATTGATTCATTTAAACTCCGCTTAGACAAATATCTCGCATCAAACCCGCGACTAACTGCGTTTGTAAATGAATAACTTTATTTTATCCCCCCCTCAGTTACTAACCCATCTTTCCCCTACTAACTTTCTAATCCTGCCACGGGCATTAGTTCCAGGGCAGTAGTTCCCTTTCTAATGTTCCCTTACCCACTCTAAACCACTGTTTGGACACTTGATCCTCAGTGTTTTGGAGGACAAGCAGCCTAGAAGGGTCACTAGACCTGTTGTTGCTTGATTTCCTTTGTACTCCTTTGTACTCTCTCTCTCTCCCCTACCCTTCTTTGCATTATCTATTCTTTTTGTTTCGGCTCCTCCCCTCCTTCTTCCTCTTCTCCCCTTATCTCCCTCTCTCTCTCCCCTTCCCTCTCTCTCTCTCTCTCTTCCTTTATCTACCCCTCTCACCGTTTTCTCATTCCCTCTCTCCGTATCGCACTGTTTCTCCTTCCGTCATTCTTTTCTTTCCCTCTATATCTCATACTTCTTCTTTCTATGGCTTGTATCTCCGTTATAGGCTATCTTTATTTGTGTGTGTGTGTGTGTGTGTGTGTATTGATAGAGTTAGAGAGCTTTTAACACTGAGCAAAGTAAATATAGTTTGACTTAATTACTTATACTGATAGACAGTTTGCTTTGGTTGATAAATTGACAGTGAATTAGTTATGATAATGCGATCTATAGTAGATTATGAGTTAGAATATAGATAAACATGCTAGAATACATTAGTCTATGACTGTATAACTAAAGTTATACCTATACTGAGAAACAAACTATACTAGGAATATCTAGAAGAATTAAAACTATTTAGTGTGACATCTTTCAAAATACAGTATGATAATATGAGGGAATCTGATACAGAAGTTAAGGTTATTGTATGGACAAATGTAGCTTGATGGGGGTCTGGGTGGCAATTTGTTTATGTTGAAGGAAATCTGGGAAGGCGTTTTTGTTAGCCTATGGGACAAACTAAAATACATTGCTCGAAAATGGCAAACGCAAGCCAAATCCTCATGTTACGTCCTGGGATATATAAACACTGGGCTCTTTCTATTGGACTAGGTATGCGGCAACAAGCAACAACGGAAAACGCTAGATCCAACCCTTATCTATAAACCCAGGCAACAAACCACCCTAAACCGTCAAGAGTCCTGCCTGGACAACGAGGTATCCTATGACTCGGTTACAGGGTGCACGCACTATAGACTGCTGATAGTCAAGCAGGCTATATAAAAGATCACACAATTAAGTTGACTTAAAGCTTCAAGGAAAAGATAGATGACGGAATTAAATTGCAGAAACAATTTAATAACAAACTAGAAGAAAGTACATTTAACGTTACGTTAATTAATACAACTAATCACCCCTGCGTGAAAGAAGGTGAAAGCAAACAGTCCTCAAAACATCGTACCGGTAGACAAGATGCGGGTTTCTAAACTGCATGCGGCTACTGTAGGATCTGATGCTTAGCAAAGAAAGTACGTTACGGATTTAGAGAACTCTTAACTCATAAGCAGGAATAAATACTAGTGATAGGCCATACAGTGTATAATGGCATAGGTATAATTAAATAAAGGCAGCAACTCGCAACATAACCACATACAGGTGTGCTTCTCACTATTAGTCAGGCAAGCCTGCTCGGACAGTCTCTAAGCCACACCCTGACTCACAATGCTTACAAAAACGGTAAACTGTGGCACAATAACAAGCATACAGAGATAATAAACCCCTAGCTGTTAATCTGCCAGGTGGCAGAGGTCTAGCCGGAAGGATATAGGCTTCGGATACCCGGGCTGAGCCACCTGCTCTAGCCTAGGGACGTTCCCAAGTCTGTGCGCCAAATTACTCTAATTGAAAGGGTGCTCTCTTGAGAGACTCAGATCGCAAGTATCTGACTCTCTCCTGGCGACCCTAAAACAAAAGCAAGACGTGCTAGCGCAGTGCTGAGTGGACTAGGCAAGGGCCCTCACACAACACAACACTAGACACACAGGGACACAGACAAGAAAATGCCCCCAGACTCCCACGGGTATCCTAGTAAAGTCGTGCGGGTCCACAGGACTCGCACCAGCAGACTTTACTTAAAGGATCGCAAAAAGCCTCCCCTCCGGTCTAGCCCCTGCTAACCTGACACAAGAACACACTAGCAAGCATGAAACCACCAAATATGAGACAACAAAAAAGCTTCCTAGGTCTCATTAACAATTACGTCTCTGCATAAGGCCCAAAATCCTATCTAGTTATCTGAGAGCTCGTCGTTAATACAATAATAGATATAAGGTCTATCAAGGGGATGGGATAATTAAATAGATTGGTGAAGTAGTGGAAGAAGGTATACAAAGTAAGAGAGAAAGTTTCTAAGTGGGGTTGAGAGGGATAGATATCAAGGGGGTCCGAAGGGTACGACAGTGAGGTGAGCTCTGAGTCTTGAATCTGTCTGGACCCCACCCTAGGCATGCAGAATACATCCCATGCTTGGCAACACTCAACACAGTTGCCGGGTCAAAATCGTCTACCCCGTGCGTGAGTCGAAACTAAGCCTAACGTTGCAATAAAATGCATGTGGCAACATCAGGCTCGTCCCAAGCTGGGCTCTCCGCGCGAAGCAACGTCCCCCAGCCGGTCTCTCTCTCCCGCTCGTGTCCTCCCACTCTCACTAGACTTACATCTTATATATTATAATGAAACTATCAACTATCGAGAATAAAATATACTAAGATGTGTTGGTTAAGAATAAGGGCCGCTACAAGCTGTGAAACAACATAAGAATATCCCAGACATTAGTTACATTGTCGTAGGATATATACTAAGGAAAAGCCGGCCGGCCGGCTACCACCAGCCGGTTTCTAAACGGCTGAGCAGCCGACGCGCGCGCATGCCCGCACGTGGCTACTATGCAGAAGCGTCACACTCAATAATAATGAAACTAAATATAATAATAACTCACAAGACATCCGATCAGATAGTGTTAAAGGTTTTAGAGTTTTTATGAAGGTATAATTTAGAATCTCCCCGATTAGGGAGCCCACATAGCTATTTTTCTCGTTCTCTCCTTCTCTCTTTGGTTTGTATCCATTCGGCCCCATTCAGCCTACTGTTTTAGGACGTTTACCCCCATCCAGGTGTCATTATTTTCCTGGCGAGCGGTAGCGAGCCAGCATATATATATTTTTGTGTTGACAGCAAGCTCAATTTGTAAATTTTTCGATAGAAAAATGTCTCCGGCGAAGCCCGATTTCTCCAAACAATGCTGGCTCGCTATCGCTCGCTAGGAAGAAATCGACACCTGGATGGGGATAAACGTCTTAAAACAGTTGGCTGAATGGGGCCGAATGGATAAAGCCAGGGAAAGAGAGAAAAGGAGAGAAAGATAAAACAAACTGTGACCCCCCTTAACCCTTTGAGTACCAGCGACGTATTCTAGCTATATATAGACGATATTATGCAGCTTAGGAAGGATCTGTGGTAGTCAAAGGGGTTGGTTGAAATAGTTTGAAGCCTTATTATTGCTAGAGGTCCTTCCTAGGCTGAATAAAATCATCTTAATAGTTGCCGGAATATGATTTAAAGGACGTCCCTGGTACTGAACGGGTTAAGGGAAGAAGCTTCCGTGTATACTGTATATACCGGCATTGATTATAGTCGGCTGCATGGTTTAAGATTTTAGTTTGTGTATTAAAAAATGTACTTGTGTGTGTATGTATGTGTGTGTGTGTGTGTGTGTTCTTATAAATTGCTATAATGATTTCTTCATGTGTTGTGTCGCACACTAAAGAATATCTGTACAATTTACAGAAAATAATTGTCAATTAGGCTGCCAAACATTTTCTGTAAAATGTACAGGATTCTTTATAACCATTTTCAGAAGAACTCTGTTGAATATACAGACTGACTTGTTAATTTGCAATATGTAATCTCTTTTTAATTAGTGAATAGGCTGTTCCAGTTCATAAAGAACAATAAAGTGTACCTTCAGTATTTCTATAGTTGTTCAATGTTCTGGTTTGACAGTCAATGCTTGTAATTTATTATACAGAGACTATCTGTATCTTACGTTTACTTTGAATTGTATAGTGATAAAAACAGACAAATAATATAAATACAGATATTTATTTTTACAGGGCGTGCACAATTCTTCTGAATTTAATGTGTTTTATATATTGCCTCTTAAAATATGTGAGATATATTTGTGTTCACTATTCTAATATGATTCCCTATCGTGTTTCTCCTACTTCACTCCAGTAATAAATAAATATATATATATATATATATATACAGTATAATTTATACAGTATATAATTGATTTATGTTTCAATTGCTGTCCAACCATTTTCCATGCCCATTTGTTATCCCCCCGTGAACCCTTCATTGATTAACTTCATTACACACAATAGAGTCAGCAGTAATAGTATATAGAGGCAGCGGCAGCTCTATATAACAAACCTAACGTACTTACTGGGTCGGATTAGGTTATGTTAGGGTTGATTGGGGAGGCAATACGGCAGATGAGAGCTACTGATGGAGCCTTTGTTGTTGTATATACCCACACACACACATGTTCGGATATATTCACACACACACACACACACACACTCTCTCTCTCACACACACACACACACACACACACACACACACACACACACACATACTCACACACACACACACATACATACATACATACACACACATATACATTCTCTCTCTCTCTAACGAAGACACGCACGGAGAGACTCACACACACACAAACACATACATATATACACACACATATACATTCTCTCTCTCTCTAACGAACACACACGCACAGAGAGACTCACACACACACACACACACACAATTACAAACACAAACACACACACACACACACATACACATACATACATACACACACATATACATGTTCTCTCTCTCTAACGAACACACACGCACGGAGAGACACACACACACACACACACACACACACACACACACACACACACACACACACACACACACACAACTAGAGAAATGTTTTTATGAATTGTACAAATTATATATCTAACAAACCTGGACATAAACCAATAACATCTGACATATTGAGAGGCTATGTATTGTATTATTGTTTGTATGTGAATATTGGGATTTTATCTTTATATACAAATTGTTAAGGGGGGTCACCGTTTTTTTTTTTTTATCTGTCTCTCCTTTTCTCTCTTTCCCTGGCTTGTATCCATTCGGCCCCATTCAGCCAACTGTTTTAAGACGTTTATCCCCATCCAGGTGTCGATTTCTTCCTGGCGAGCGAAAGCGAGCCAGCATTATATGGAGAAATCCGGCTTCGCCGGAGACATTTTTCTATCGAAAATGTAAAAATTTAGCTTGCTGTCAAAACAAAAATATATATATGCTGGCTGGCTAACGCTCGCCAAGAAAATATTGGCACCTGGATGGGGGTAAACGTCTTAAAACAGTAGGTTGAATGGGGCCGAATGAAAAGAAGCCAAAGAGAGAGGGAGAGAAAGAGCAAAAAAAGCGAATTGGGCTCCCTTAAGCAAAGTAAATCTAAAGCGGTTTCGCAACTTCACTATGATAGTTTGTAGTACCCACTGAACCGGCACATGATTAAGTCAAATTCATGTAATATGAGCTAAACTAGAAGTGCACTCGGTAGAGCACATACCTCCGCCGTCGCTGGCTGGTGCTATACCATTAAATCATAAACCTAAATTTTCTTCGGGAACTGGGTTCTAGGATATAATCCTGATTGCCTCCTAACTTTAAAAATTTCTTCCTTGGTGCATACCCTATCTGCCCACCAAATTCATGAAAATCTCCGGATCACCTCCTAAATTGAATCACTTCTTTTTGGCGCATATCTGCCCAGCAAATTGCGTTAAATTTGGTTCATAACTTTGTGAGATATCATGTTTACAGGCAGGCAAACAGACAGACAAACAGACGATAACATAACCTCTGTCCAACTTTGTTGTCGAAAGCAATGAATAACTTTCTAGTATATATTGGACCCCTTTAAAGGTAGCCCTAATAAAGGGATATCACAGAAAGGTGTTATCGTCATATTTGTATAGTCACTATTTTGTTTTGACAATATTTCTATAGGTATACTGGTATCGGTATATAGGTATACTGGTATCGGTATATAGGTATACTGGTATCGGTATATAGGTATACTGGTATCGGTATATTTGAAGACCACGTGATACCATGCTATTATTGCAGCGGTGTAGATTATAGGTATACTGGTATCGGTATATTTGAAGACCACGTGATACCATGCTATTATTGCAGCGGTGTAGATTATGTAATTTTTTAATGGAAAATAACACAAAAAACACCAAATAGTGGTTTGCAATGGTAGTGGTATTATGAAGAGCACAACTCTCACCATACATAAAGTTGCACCAATTCGAATATATGAACCTTTAAATCCAGGATCTGAAACATCTGGGCCATAATGATGTATTGTACTATCTCAGTCGCGTTCGATATTGATTAAAATGAGTGCGTCGCCATTGATCTTGTCTGTACATATAGGTGTTCTTGTTTATCGCTAGCCATAATGTGTAGGCCCGGACATTATATACCGGGTATCTGAGAAATGAAAGTGAAAGAGTATATTTTTTTTATATTTCTCCTTCCCGTCCTTCCCTGAATCATAAATGTCTAAAATGTTCATGGAATCACACACTCACACTCACCCTCTCCTTCTTACTTTCACTCTCACTCAGTCTCTCTCTCTCTCACTCACTCTCTTTCTACCTCTCTCTCACACACACACACACGCGCACGCACGCACACACACACACACACACACACACACTTACCCTCTCCCTCTTGCTTTCACTCTCACTCAGTCTCTCTCTCTCACTCACTCTCTTTCTACCTCTCTCTCACACACACACGCACGCACACACACTCACCCTCTCCCTCTTGCTTTCACTCTCACTCAGTCTCTCTCTCTCTCTCTCTCTCACTCACTCTCTCGAAACGTGGGATCATTTTTACTATGATAAATCTTTGTTTTCAGGAGATGGTGTACATCTCAATTAAGTAGGAGCTGCACGTCATGGTCGTCTGCTGAACGATGCAGTCAAGGATTTCCGTTCAAAAAACGGGGTCAACCAGACCCCAGACAGGGTAGTGTAAGTCAAATACGAACTGAAAATTCAGACAATGCACAATCGGTAACATCCAACTCTAATACTCTTAAGGTGTTTTATGTAAATGCTCGTAGCATACGCAATAAATTTTCAGATCTAGAGGAAATCGTGTTTACAGAACATTATGATATAATCGGCATTACAGAATCTTGGTTAAATACGGAAGACAGAGACTTTTTAGCCGAATATACGCTTCCTGGTTATACAATGTTTGAGAAAAGTCGGATCAAAAGAAATGGAGGAGGAGTTCTGTTTTTTATAAAGGAAAGTCTTAATCCTGTCTTAATGTCAAAACCTCAAATTGCGAATATAGACATATCTTACGTACTATTAAATAATAAACGAGGAACTAAAATAACACTAGCTTTATTATACAGACCCCCATCTCAATCAGTGCAAACTGACAGTGAAATTTATGAACAAATTGCAGAAATAACTAACATACAAGATACCGTAATTCTTGGCGATTTCAACTTACCCGTGACTAAATGGGGCGATATTCTTACTTCACACTCTGGACACGACCTCTATGCTAACTTGCAAGAGAGTTCACTTTTTCAATTTGTACAATCTCCGACCCGTGGTAATAATGTGCTTGACCTTGTACTCGCAACAAAAGAAGAATTAATAGAGAATTTGAATGTTGGTGATGAATTCAGTAACAGCGACCATCGTACGATAACTTTCACTTAAAAGTTTACTAGTAACAAATCAAATAGCAGCATTGAGAAAGTTCCTAATTTCAAGAAAGCAAATTTTCATAAACTTAAATCAAAGTTTAAAGAAACTGACTGGAGCTTTCTGACTAACAATAACGACATAAATACATCTTGGGAGTGTTTCACAACCACTTACCTTAAGGCAGTGCAAGACTGAATACCATCGAAAATACGGCGTCCAGGCCATAATGATAAGCCCAAATGGTGGAATAAAGATATTTCAGACTGTCTGCTTGCTAAAAAATTTGCTAATGATAGATTAAAATCCTCTCAAAATGACGAAGAACGGGTGAAATTTGTAGAGCTACGACGCAAAGCCAAAAAGTAATTAAGCAAAGTAAAAAGACCCTGGAGTTACATGTTGCGAATCAAAGTAAAACAAACCCCGAAGAATTCTATAGTTATATCAGAAAGAAAAAAGTAGTTACTTCAACTGTTGGACCGTTAGTCGATGAAAATGGAGAATACACCAAAGACGAAGTACAAATGAGTAATGCCCTCAATACCTTCTTTGCATCAGTTTTTACAACCGAAGACCTCAGTGATATCCCTACACCATCGCCGATTCAGATTGATAATTCAGATGTTCTAAGCAATATCACCGTTACAGAGAGAGAAGTATTGAATTGTTTAGATAAACTCAAGGTAAATAAAACGCCTGGACCTGATACAATCTCGCCTAGAGTTCTAAAGGAAGCTAAGGATGAGCTCTCCAAACCACTGACAGTGCTATTCAATGAATCCTTGCAGTCTGGAACTATGCCTGATCAGTGGAAGCTAGCCAACGTAACACCGATATTAAAAAAAGGCAGCAAATCCCTACCCAGTAACTATCGTCCAATTAGCTTAACCTCAATTGTATGTAAAATGTTAGAAACGGTCATAAGAGACAGACTCGTAAATCACTTAGAGGCAAATAACTTACTTAAAGATACTCAACACGGCTTTCGTAAAAAACGTTCCTGTTTAACAAACCTCTTAGACTTCTTCCACGATATCCTTAACCTCTACGATGAGAGTAAAGCTGTAGATATTTTATACCTTGATTTTCAAAAGTCCTTTGACAAAGTTCCCCACAAACGTTTAGTGCTAAAACTAAAAGCGCATGGAATACAAGACGGTGTGTTGAAATGGATAGAAAATTGGCTCAGCGACAGAAAGCAAAGGGTATTCATAAACGGTAAGGCATCTAAATGGACCAATGTAAGTAGCGGGGTACCCCAGGGATCGGTACTAGGACCAATTCTCTTTCTAATTTACATCAACGACATAGATGAGGGTCTCACCTGTACAATCTCAAAATTTGCTGACGATACAAAAATTGCAAATAGCGTACTCTCAAAAGAACAAGTTGACGATATGCAACACAATCTAGATAAATTGTCATGTTGGGCCCAAATTTGGCAAATGAGTTTCAATGCGGATAAATGTAAAGTACTACATATCGGATACCAAAATGAGAAAGCAAACTATTCGATGAATGGCACTCAGCTTAAGAATGTAAACAGAGAAACCGATCTGGGAGTAACAATATCGAGTAACCTAAAACCGAGTCAACAATGTTCAGAAGTTGTTAAGAAGGCAAACAAAATAATTGGCTTTATAGGCAGGTCATTTGAGCATAAATCCAAAGAAGTTATCCTAACCCTTTACAATTCCTTAGTCCGCCCTCTTCTGGAATACTGCGTTCAATCCTGGTGCCCTTATTACCAAAAAGATATAAACAAGCTAGAACGAGTTTAACGTAGAGTTACCAAAATGATACCTAGCCTAAAGAACAAACCATACGAAGAGCGTCTTAGAGAATTAAATCTATTTCCTTTAACCCAGCACAGATTAAGAGGTGACTTAAGTCAAGTGTTCAAAATCATCAAAGGCATCGACAATATGAACTGTAGTAAGTACTTCACTATCGACCAATCTAATTACACGCGGGGAAACGGTTGCAAAATTATTGGTAAATCTTTTAACTCACACGAATCTAAGAATTTCTTCTTCAATCGAGTTGTCAACTTGTGGAATGGGCTTCCCCGAGACGTTATAGACTGCAGCACCGTTGATTCATTTAAACTCAGCTTAGACAAATATCTCGCATCAAACCCGCGACTGACTGCGTTTGTAAATGAATAACTTTATTTTATCCCCCCCTCAGTTACTAACCCATCTGTCCCCTACTAGCTTCCTAATCCTGCCACGGACATTAGTTCTAGGGCAGTAGTTCCCTTTCCAATGTTCCCTTACCCACTCTAAACCACTGTTTGGACACTTGATCCTCAGTGTTTTGGAGGACAAGCAGCCTAGAAGGGTCACTAGACCTGTTGTTGCTTGATTTCCTTTGTACTCCTTTGTACTCTTTCTACCTCTCTCTCTCTCTCTCTCACACACACACACACACAAGCACGCACACACACTCACCCTCTCCCTCTTGATTTCACTCTCACTCAGTCTCTCTCTTTCTCTCTCACTCAGTCTCTCTCTTTCTCTCTCACTCACTCTCTTTCTACCTCTCTCTTTCTCTCTCACACACACACACCCTCTCTCTCTCACAAACACACACACACCCTCTCTCTCTCTCTCACACACACACACACACACACACACACACACACACTCTCTCTCTCTCACGCCATCCCCCGGTAATAATAAGCATCATAGTGGCTCGCCCGTAACTCATGCAGACTTAGTATGATTGGCAGCGGGCTAAGTCAGCATGCAGAAATATGTTGTAGCATGAAAGGCGTGTTGAAGCCGAGACATGTGGCGCGTGGAGAGGAAAACTAGGCCATATTATTTATTTGTTGTTGTATTTGTTTATGTATTTACTGTTATTTTATTTGTTTAGTTTCCTTGCTAGACCTCCGTCAAGCTTTGTGTATTTATTAATCTATTTATTGTTATTTTGTTTTTAGTTTCCTTGCTAGACCTCCGTCAAGTTTAAAAAAAAAATATATATATATATTGGTGCATTTTTGGGTAAAACAATGCCGCGGCCAAAGGCCAGTTCCTTCTATATTACAGGTTCGCTGTCGCTCGCCAGCAAAGAATCTACACCTAAATGGCACGACAGGTCTAAATATTGGCAAAGAAATGGGTCGTAATGAGGCGAACGTCATAAAATGTTCTCAAAACCCTAAGAAAATGAATATTACCAAAGATTGTTACGGTACTTTTGTTTAGACTATTAAAGCTAGGTGGTTTAGGCAGTAAACAGAAACAGTAGAATATGTGATGCCACCTCTGAAAAGTTAGTCTGTAGTAACCTGGTTAAAATGTAGTAGCTCCTGTGTTTCAGGCTGGGTCATGGACTCACCATTGCCTCCAAAGGGCGGACACACGGAGATGAACCCCGCGGCAAAGCGAAGACCAGTGTAAGCCCCTAGCTTTACCAGAGGGTCATGCCTTCTGTTATAAGGTTATTCTCTGTATCATATTACGTACAATTATTTCCACTTTACTACATTTTTCTTTCCATAGTTTTGTCAAAATCCCGGTCTGTATCCAAATAACGAACAAAACGGACAGACAAATAATCTTACTTACAGACATTCAGAAACTCCGAAAGTCAAAGAGGGCCATTTAAATTTTACGAAGAGTTGGGCTAATCCTCCTAGACTTAATGAACTGTCGAATTGACTCCCAAAGAGGCTTAGGAACTCTTCGGAATTACCTGACTGATTGCTCACTAGCCATCTAAAGGGGCAGCAATAGAAATGTAACCTTCTCAATACGAACGCGTCTTTTATATATTATTTTTATTCTGACTAACACTAGACGACATTCTTCAGAATAGGAAGGCCCTGTAGGAGTCGAGTGTCTATAAAATATCTCCATGAACCCTTTGACTCGAACAGATCCTTCGTAAACAAAATAAATAAATATATATTTAACGATAGTCATAATCAAATGGAAAAGGGGTTGATCGTACTGAAGGGGTTAACAATAGCTGAGTCGAATACGGAGGCCTATGAATGAGTGTCTTTGTTCTGGTTCTTCTAGTTCTCGTTCGTGATCTTGCGTATATAAAAACAACACTTATTTTCAAGCAATATACTGATTACTTGGAATATCTGAATTCATATCTTACATTACTAGATCTTATCCTTATAATTATTGGCAGTATTTATTTCACTATATTTCTCGTTAGCTAGCTCTTAATCATCCTTATCCCCCCCCCCCTCTCTCTCTCTCTCTCTCTCTCTCTCTCTCTCTCTCTCTCTCTCTCTCTCTCTCTCTCTCTCTCTCTCTCTCTCTCTCTCTCTCTCTCTCTCTCTCTCTCTCTCTCCAAATGATGGTCGCCGTGCCAGAGAGAAAAGCGTAATCTGATGAGGACGTAAGGGGAGGAGAGGAGGAAAAGAAGGGAGAGGAGGAGAGAAGGGAACGGGGGAAGAGGAGGAGAAGATAGAATAGGAGGAGAGGAGGGAAAACGAGAATGAAAGGAGGAGGGGTAGGAGAGAAGGAGGGTAGAAGAGGAGGGGAAGTATAGAAGAGGAGGAGGAGGATGGAAGAGGTGGGAAGGAGAGGGGGAGGGTAGGAGAGGAGAGGAGGGGGAGGAGAGGAGAGGAGAGGAGGATAGAGGAGTAGAGGAGGGGTAGGGGTAGGGGAGGAGGAGGAGGATAGAAGAGGAGAAGGAGAGGGTATAGGAGGAAAGGATTATAGACCTAAATGAGGGAGACAGTTAGAACCAGACTCCCTGAGAGGCCAAGGATATCATATATAGTATAACACTGTGGACAAAAGTTAACCCTTAATAAAATGATATGGATGAGAACAATTTAATACAAATGCTAATGAATAAAAGACTGATGAAAAATTACCTACAAGATTCAATGGGACAAATTCGAAAACAAAATATGTAATCAGATAAACAGCATAGCAATGATATAAATGAAGAAAAACTAAAATTACAAAGGAAAGCAAGTACAGTATGAAAGATAAAGACAGATAGAGAAAATGCTGACGATAAATGGAGTGACAATACAATATATGGGAAACACCAAAAATTATAATTAATGATAATGGAAACAAAATTATAATTAAGAGAGAGAGAGAGAGAGAGAGAGAGAGAGAGAGAGAGAGAGCGAGAGAGAGAGAGAGAGAGAGAGAGAGAGAGAGAGAGAGAGAGAGAACATATATCAGGTCTAGGTATCTACCTTGCCCATAGTTTGTCTAGTTACATTTATCACCACAATCATACATCAATATATAAAACATATAAATGGAAGGGCGGGGGGGGTTTGCTCCCAGACCTCAATCAAGTTTAAAAAGGCACCCTTAAGACCCTCGTTGCCCTCGTTGAGGCAAATGTTAACACTCTTTGATAGAAAATATTCCCGGCCTGAGGCCGATTCCTCGTAAAATACAGGCTCGCTATCGCTCGCCAGGAACAAAAATTGATACCTAAATGGCACTAAAGTTCTCAATATTGACAACGAAATTGGGCTAAAAGTCATAATATCGCCAAACTAATTAGGCGAACGTCTTAAAATCTCAAAACTAACGGGGCTGGTTAAGCATGAGGGAAAAGGGGGTTCAGAAAATCCCCCTTAAACAAAGCTAAGGTCTGGGGAGGACAGAAAACTAATGGGCCTGACAAACAGATAAATGCCATGACACAGAGGAGAGAGAGAGTCAGAGAGAGAGAGAGAGAGAGAGAGAGAGAGAGAGTGAGAGAGAGTCAGAGTCAGAGAGTCGATTTCAAATTCAAATAATTGTGTTTCCACTAAAAATTGGTTATTCTTTACAGATCCAATTAAAGTATTAAATGCTAAGATATTAAAATATTACAAAGTCAAGGGTAAGATACATTGCTATAAAAAACCAATGCAGTTTTGTCAAAGATCTAAAATAGCAGTAACTTATGTGATAGATGTGTTGCTTAACCCTTTGAGTACCAGCGACGTGTTATATTTTATTCTAGCTATATTTAGACGGTATTATGCAGCTTAGGAAGGATCTGTGGTAGTTAAAAGGGTTGGTTGAGATAGTGTGAAGCCTTATTATTGCTAGAGATCCTTCCTAAGCTGACTAAAATCATCTAATAGTTGCCAGAATATGATGAAATGGACGTCCCTGGTACTGAACGGGTTAAAAGGAGGCTTATAAGTTTACATTTAAAATCAGGTAGAGTACAAGCATCTGTGATGTTGGAAGACAGGTTGGTTGTTCCACATCTTTGGTCCTGTGATATTTATACTCGTACTTCTAGCTCCAGCATCTGTTCTAGTTCTAGGCATATAGAGACCATTTTGTTGTTGGGTCCTAATATTGGTTACGTCACTAACAGTAGAAAATATCTTAAGGGGGGTCACCGGCTTTTTTTTATTATCTTTCTCTCCTTTTCTCTCTTTCCCTGGCTTGTATCCATTCGGCCCCATTCAGCCAACTGTTTTAAGACGTTTATTCCCATCCAGGTGTCGATTTCTTCCTGGCGAGCGATAGCGAGCAAGCATTGGATGGAGAAATCCGGCTTCGCCGGAGAAATTTTTCTATCGAAAAATGTACAAATTTAGCTTCCTGTCAAAACAAAAATAAGTATATGCTGGCACGCTTCCGCTCGCCAGGAAAATATTGACACATGGATGGGGGTAAACGTCTTAAAACAGTAGGCTGAATGGGACCGAATGGATAAAAGCCAAAGAGAAAGGGAGAGAAAGAGAGAAAAAGCGAGGGGGGCTCCCTTAAACCATGTAGGATAGAAACCATTTAACACCTTAAAGACAGCAGTACATGACTGTGTCCAACCTATGCTTTTCTTTGATTCTTAACCACCCTAGTTCTTTAATTATCGGTGTTACGTGGTCATACTTCTTTGCACCACCTATGGCTACTTTGGTTGCAAAATTATGTACACCGCATACTTATTGTTACATTTGTTGTAGCCCGGACGCAGTAGTTTATTATACTTAGGACTAAGGATTGCATAACGATTTCGAGAAGGTTTATCGAGACTGGCTCTTATGCGATTAATAAACATTAGTGTAACAACAACTTGTTTGGATAATTAATTTGTATGTTTGTCGAAAAGCATAAATCGATCAATTTACACGCCTAAATTTTTAACTTAATTACTTGGAGTTTAGTGTCTCTATCAATATTGATAACTGCATTAGGAGGGATGTATGACAAAAGGTGTCCGTTTCCAATGAAAATGCACTGAGTTTTACTGGAGTTTAGCATTAGACCATTGCTTAGAAAATACGTCTTGACACTCAGCATTGTTTCTTCGGTATTGCGAATGACACAAACAACTTCATCTACATTACCGGTAGAAAGATATTGAGTATCATCAGCATACTGGACAGTTCTCAATACTTTCATATAAGAAGTCATTAAAAAAGAAGAAAAAATGGGCCCAAGGTTGAACTTTACGGGACTGTCAAACCAGAATGGCTCAACTTTTAGCTTGAGACATTTATTTATGATAATATTTTGGTTGACACTATCGACGGTTTTTGATAGATCGCACCGAGGAAGAAGATATATTTTCTTATGGTGCATACTATTGTAAATTGCATGCGTAATGACAGTGAGAGCAGTCGCAGTGGACTATCTAGACCTAAAACCATGCTGACTGTTATTTACTCTTGATTATTATTTACTCTTGATTATTATTTACTCTTGATTGTTATTTATTCTTGATTATTATTTACTCTTGATTATGATTTACTCTTGATTGTTATTTATTCTTGATTATTATTTACTCTTGATTATGATTTACTCTTGATTATGATTTACTCTTGATTATTATTTACTCTTGATTGTTATTTATTCTTGATTGTTACTTACTCTTGATTATTATTTACTCTTGATTGTTATTTACTCTTGATTATTATTTACTCTTGATTATTATTTACTCTTGATTGTTATTTACTCTTGATTGTTATTTACTCTTGATTATTATTTACTCTTCATTATTATTTACTCTTGATTGTTATTTACTCTTGATTATTATTTACTCTTGATTGTTATTTATTCTTGATTATTATTTACTCTTGATTGTTATTTACTCTTGATTATTATTTACTCTTGATTGTTATTTACTCTTGATTGTTATTTACTCTTGATTGTTATTTACTCTTGATTGTTATTTACTCTTGATTGTTATTTACTCTTGATTGTTATTTACTCTTGATTATTATTTACTCTTGATTATTATTTACTCTTGATTGTTATTTACTCTTGATTATTATTTACTCTTGATTGTTATTTATTCTTGATTATGATTTACTCCTGATTATTATTGACTAAAAATTTACACTTGATTACTATTTACTCCTGATTATTATATTAAGAGATTTCTTGATTCTAAGTATTGAGTAAATTGATTGGCGATTATTTGTTTACAGTATTTTGGAGATTACGTGAAATTGGTCGGAAATTGCTCACATTGGAGAGAGAGAGAGAGAGAGAGAGAGAGAGAGAGAGAGAGAGAGAGAGAGAGAGAGAGAGAGAGAGAGAGAGAGAGAGAGAGAGAGAGAGAGCGCGCGCGAGAGAGCATTCATCACGTCCAGGTCCCTATTCCGCCTATGTTTTGTGGGTAACACAATAAAACAGCAATATATCCAATTCATTAGGGACCAATACATTTCTCTCTGTCTCTCTCTCTCTCTCTCTCTCTCTCTCTCTCTCTCAGACATATGAACATCTATCTCTAAATAAGAATTAATGAATGCCTAGAGTAAGTCTGCAGACGGGTGTTGTTCAAAGTTAAATTAAATCTGGAGAAGACTAACGATTCAGATGAGGTAGAGGGCGTGTAGACAGTATATAAGAGTTGTTGTTTTTTTCCTTTGGACCCCATTCTCCCTCATGTTTCGCCCCACTAGCTGTGGGATTTTAACATGTTCGTTCCATTAGTTTTGACGATTTTAAGACCTCTTGTCCCATTTATTTGCCAGTATTTAGACTTTTCGTGCCCTTTAGGTGTCAATTTTGTTCATTTCCAGCAATAGCGAGCTTGTAATATAGGAGGAACGCTGGGCAATTTTAATACTGAAAAATGTACAAATTATTCTCGAAAGGGGGTCAAGTGGGTGTTTATTTAAGCTTAATAGAGGTCTTGGGAGGAAACTAAACATAATAAATACATAATTACATAAACAAATATATGTAACTTAATATAATATCCGGCATACCTCTCACAACCATCAGTGGATTGGTGGAAGAAACATGAAGTGGATAGAACCGAGACAGTTAGATGGAGAGACAGACAGCTAGATGGACATACAGACAGGTGGACAAATAGATGGAGAGACAGATAGATTGATAGATAAACAGACAGAAACCTAGACAGATAGATGGAGAGACGGGCAGCGGACAGGCGGACTGATCGATATTTGGATAGATAGATATAGAAACCGAATGAGAAATATATATATATATATATATATATATATATATATATATATATATATATATATACCGGTATATATATATACATACAGATAGAGATATAATTGGATATATAGATATAGATAGAGAGAGGAGTCTGAGCATTAACCAAAAAAAGTGATGGGCTTAAAATAGAAGCTGGCACCCACACAACAGTTCAAGGGGAGGTTTGGAGTTTTTCTGGACTCCCTTCTCCCTCCTATTTAGCCCCTTTACTTTGTTTAATCTTAGACGTCCACACCTTGAGTTTGGCGATGTATAAACCTTTTTCCCCCATTTCTTTCTTAATATTTAGACATGTCGTGCCATTTAGGTGTCGACTTTTTCCTGGTAAGCGATAGCAAGCCTGAAATTTAGAAGGAAAAGGCTTTTGGCCGGGGGCATTTTTATCCCATAAAATGCACACATTTACCTCGAAGGTGGGTCTTGGGGGTATCATCTTAAGCTTGGTGGAGGTCTAGGAAGGAAACTAAAGAGTGATAAATATATAAACACATAATTATTATCTCACCTATACCACCCTTTCAATCTAGGACGCTATTTCCCCTTTATATTTTGCCATCTGTAGACGAATACATTCAGTTTAGGGAGGACCTCTGGGATTCAAATGAGTAATATCTATCGCAAATAACTATAACTTATATAAGTTCTTCCTAAACAAAAACAAAAACATACGGAAAACAAAAGGAAAACATGAAAAACGTACAGGTACAAGGAAGAAAATCGTTCTGTTTGTTTGCCTGTACAGAGAGAGAGAGAGAGAGAGAGAGAGAGAGAGAGAGAGAGAGAGAGAGGGGGAAGGGGATCAAAAATTACTATTTCAAAAATGATTTATGATGATGGAGAGAATCGAAGAAATGTAGTTGATCCCTATTCTTCGGAAATGAGTCAGTCCCGGTGAGAGATGGGAGGAAGGATCTCTCTCTCTCTCTCTCTCTCTCTCTCTCTCTCTCTCTCTCTCTCTCTCTCTCTCTCTCTCTCTCTCTCTCTCTCTCTCTCTTTCCTATTACCAAAAAGATATAGACAAGCTAGAACGAGTTCAACGTATAGTTACCAAAATTATACCTAGCCTAAAGAACAAACCATACGAGGAGCGTCTTAGAGAATTAAATCTATTTCCTTTAACCAAGCGCTGATTAAGAGGCGACTTAATTCAAGTGTTCAAAATCATCAAAGGCATCGACAATATGAACTGTAGTAAGTACTTCACTATCGACCAATCTAATTACACGCGGGGAAACGGTTGCAAAATTATTGGTAAATCTTTTAACTCACACGAATCTAAGATTTTCTTCTTCAATCGAGTTGTCAACTTGTGGAATGGGCTCCCCCGAGACGTTATAGACTGCAGCACCGTTGATTCATTTAAACTTCGCCTAGACAAATATCTCGCATCAAACCCGCGACTGACTGCGTTTGTAAATGAATAACTTTATTTTATCCCCCCCTCAGTTAATAACCCATCTGTCCCCTACTAACTTCCTAATCCTGCCACGGACATTAGTTCCAGGGCAGTAGTTCCCTTTCCAATGTTCCCTTACCCACTCTAAACTACTGTTTGGACACTTGACCCTCAGTGTTTTGGAGGACAAGCAGCCTAGAAGGGTCACTAGACCTGTTGTTGGTTGATTTCCTTTGTACTCCTTTGTACTCCTGGCCACCTTCTCTTCTCTATCTCATAATCTAGACTGCTTCATTTCCAGCCTCCTCCTTCATGTCCTCCTTCGGTGCACGGCCAACGCAGAAAAGGTCTCATCTACCAGTCACAATGTCAAACAGATTTGAGATATTGGTAGAGATGGAAGACGAACCAGAAGAGACCAGGCTCGTTGGGGATTCCATCCTACGAGGACAGGTCGAAGAGTTCTGCGACAGAGTCCCAAATCAACGAAAAAGATTTTGCATCCCAGGAGCTGGACTGGACGACATTGTGGAAGCCTTCGAAGATACCACAAAGGATGCAAATGAAAATACCCTTTTTGTCATCCATGCTGGTTCAAATGACGTCATGCGCACCAGATCCGAAGAGTTGATGAAGAAACATCGCAAGATGATCCAGCACTACAAAAACAAGTCAAGGAATATCATCATCTCAGGCATTCTCCCCAAGATCGACGCACCTGACAAATTCTACGACAAGGCCTTCAGCACAAATAGCCGACTAAAATATTTGTGTCTGAGGGAAGAAGTTGAATTCATCAACCTCTGGGACAACTTCTACAACCAGCCTACTCTGTTCCGCAAGGATGGCACTCATCTAAACCCTGTGGGTTCAGCACGCATGGGTCGTCTCCTACACGAAGCAGTCCGCAGCCATGGATCAAAAAACGCCATCCGAGAAGAAGCAGCAGTGACATAAATCATCCAACGCCAAGAAAAAAACAGAGGCAACCGAGGACCACCAGCGATAAGGACCGAAGACAGCGAGGACCGAGGACAGCCATGAACATAAATGTAGATCCAACAAGAACCAAAAATATTATTAAAGAGCGTTCCGTGAGTTCTAAAATAACAAATTTAAAGGTTTTCTATGCAAACGCTTGTAGCATACGCAATTAATTTTCAGATTTAGAGGAGCTAGTGTTTACAGAAAATTATGATGTGATTGGCATAACAGAATCTTGGCTCAATACAGAAGATAGAGACTTTTTAGTAGAGTATTCACTTCCCGGTTATGTAATGTTTGAGAAAAGCCGAATAAATCGAAATGGAGGTGGCGTTTTACTTTATATCAAAGAAAGTCTTAACCCTACCCTCTTGTCAAAACCTCAAATTGTGAACGTCGACGCATCTTTCGTGCTAATAAAGGATAATAAAGGTACAAAAATAATACTTGCATTAATACACAGACCTCCAGCTCAATCAGTGCAAACTGACCGAGAAATTTACGAACAAATTGCAGATGTAAGTAACTCACAAGATACCGTAATTTTTGGCGACTTTAATTTACCTGTGACCAAGTGGGGCGATACTCTTACTTCACACTCCGGACATGACTTGTATACGAACTTGCAAGAGAGTTCGCTTTATCAATTTGTTCGAACGCCGACCCGTGGTAATAATGTTCTTGACATTGTACTTGCAACAAAAGATGAATTAATAGAGAATTTGAATGTTGGTGATGAATTCAGTAACAGCGACCATCGTACGATAACTTTCACTTTAAAGTTTACTAGTAACGAACCAAATAGTAGCATCGAAAAAGTCCCTAATTTCAAGAAAGCAAACTTCCATAAACTTAGAGCTATGTTTAAAGAAACTGACTGGAGCCTTTTAATTAACAATAACGACATAAATACATCTTGGAAGTTATTCGAAACCACTTACCTAAAAGCAGTGCAAGACTGCATACCATCGAAAATACGGCGTCCAGGCCATAATAATAAGCCCAAATGGTGGAATAAAGATATTTCAAACTGCCTGCTTGCTAAAAAATTTGCTAATGATAGATTAAAATCCTCACAAAATGACGAAGAACGGGTGAAATTTGTAGAGCTACGACGCAAAGCCAAAAAGTTAATTAAGCAAAGTAAAAAGACATTAGAGTTACATATTGCGAATCAAAGTAAAACAAACCCGAAAGAATTCTATAGTTATATCAGAAAGAAAAAAGTAGTTACTTCAACTGTTGGACCGTTAGTCGATGAAAATGGAGAGTACACCAAAGACGAAGTACAAATGAGTAATGCCCTCAATACCTTCTTTGCATCAGTTTTTACAACAGAAGACCTCAGTGATATCCCTACACCATCGCTGATTCAGATTGATAATTCGGATGTTTTAAGCAATATCACCGTTACAGAGAGAGAAGTATTGAATTGTTTAGATAAACTCAAGGTAAATAAAATGCCTGGACCTGATACAATCTCGCCTAGAGTTCTAAAGGAAGCTAAGGATGAGCTCTCCAAACCACTGACATTACTATTCAATAAATCCTTGCAGTCTGGAACTATGCCTGATCAGTGGAAGCTAGCCAACGTAACACCGATATTCAAAAAAGGCAGCAAATCCCTACCCAGTTACTATCGTCCAATTAGCTTAACCTCAGTTGTATGTAAAATGCTAGAAACGGTCATACGAGACAGACTCGTAAATCACTTAGAGGAAAATAACATACTTAAAGATACTCAACACGGCTTTCATAAAAAACGTTCCTGTTTAACAAACCTCTTAGACTTCTTCCACGATATCCTCAACCTCTACGATGAGAGTAAAGCTGTAGATATTATATACCTTGATTTTCAAAAGGCCTTTGACAAAGTTCCCCACAAACGTTTACTGTTAAAACTAAAAGCTCATGGAATACAAGACGGTATGTTGAAATGGATAGAAAATTGGCTCAGCGACAGAAAGCAAAGAGTAGTCATAAACGGTAAGGCATCTAAATGGACCAATGTAAGTAGCGGGGTACCCCAGGGATCAGTACTAGGACCAATTCTCTTTCTAATTTACATCAACGACATAGATGAGGGTCTCACCTGTACAATCTCAAAATTTGCTGACGATACAAAAATTGCAAATAGCGTACTCTCAAAAGAACAAGTTGACGATATGCAACACAATCTATATAAATTGTCATGTTGGGCCCAAATTTGGCAAATGAGTTTCAATGCGGATAAATGTAAAGTACTACATATCGGATACCTAAATGAGAAAGCAAACTATTCGATGAATGGCACTCAGATTAAGAATGTAAACAGAGAAACCGATCTGGGAGTAACAATATCGAGTAACCTAAAACCAATTCAACAATGTTCAGAAGTTGTTAAGAAGGCAAACAAAATAATTGGCTTTATAGGCAGGTCATTTGAGCATAAATCCAAAGAAGTTATCCTAACCCTTTACAATTCCTTAGTCCGCCCTCTTCTGGAATACTGCGTTCAATCCTGGTGCCCTTATTACCAAAAAGATATAAACAAGCTAGAACGAGTTCAACGTAGAGTTACCAAAATGATACCTAGCCTAAAGAACAAACCATACGAAGAGCGTCTTAGAGAATTAAATCTATTTCCTTTAACCCAGCGCAGATTAAGAGGTGACTTAATTCAAGTGTTCAAAATCATCAAAGGTATCGACAATATGAACTGTAGTAAGTACTTCACTATCGACCAATCTAATTACACGCGGGGAAACGGTTGCAAAATTATTGGTAAATCTTTTAACTCACACGAATCTAAGAATTTCTTCTTCAATCGAGTTGTCAACTTGTGGAATGGGCTTCCCCGAAACGTTATAGACTGCATCACCGTTGATTCATTTAAACTCCACCTAGACAAATATCTCGCATCAAACCCGCGACTGACTGCGTTTGTAAATTAATAACTTTATTTTATCCCCCCCTCAGTTACTAACCCATCTGTCCCCTACTAACTTCCTAATCCTGCCACGGACATTAGTTCCAGGGCAGTAATTCCCTTTCCAATGTTCCCTTACCCACTCTAAACCACTGCTTGGACACTTGATCCTCAGTGTTTTGGAGGACAAGCAACCTAGAAGGGTCACTAAATATGTTGTTGCTTGATTTCCTTTGTACTCCTTTGTACTCTCTTTCTTTCATTTCCAGCCTCCTCCTTCATGTCTCTCTTTCATTCATTTCCAGCCTCCTCCTTCATGTCTCTCTTTCATTAATTTCCAGCCTCCTCCTTCATGTCTCTCTTTCATTAATTTCCAGCCTCCTCCTTCATGTCTCTCTTTCATTCATTTCCAGCCTCCTTCATGTCTCTCTTTCATTCATTTCCAGCCTCCTCCTTCATGTCTCTCTTTCATTCATTTCCAGCCTCCTCCTTCATGTCTCTCTTTCATTCATTTCCAGCCTCCTCCTTCATGTCTCTCTTTCATTCATTTCCAGCCTCCTCCTTCATGTCTCTCTTTCATTCATTTCCAGCCTCCTCCTTCATATCTCTTTCATTCATTTTTCTTTCTTTCGGTCTTTCTGTCTGTCTTTCTTTCTTTCTTTCTTATTTATCCCATTCTTATTGCTTGAGCTATCAAAATGCATACCATGAATTGGGAAATCTATCAGAGTTGTATTTAACTTACAATAAATATTTTGCTTTGTACACGAAATATATAATAAATTTATTTTATATTAATGTTAAAATTTTAGATTGGATAATTATAGTATTTCTAGATTTTACGATATTCATATAATATAGCCAATATACTAATGCTTGAAATAATGTTCTGATTGTAGTATCCCTGTATAATGATATAATAATAATTCAAATGAAGGGAACAAGTTATTTTTTTACAAATGGGTGTAATTCATATTTTCAAGCGTGAAATTTGCAAAAACTATCAAGAAATTGTTCAAGTGGAAATGTCCATTTTGAAAAACTACACACTAAACTTATTATTTTTTTTCTCTAAGAGGACCCACTTCTCCCATATGCTTATCCCCATTGGTTATGATATGTTAAAACGTTCGCCCCATTAATTTGGTTGTTTTATGACCTTTCGCCTCATTTATTTGCTAAATATCAAGACCTTTCGTGCCATTTAGTTGTCGATTTCCTGGCGAAGGATAGCAAGCCTGAAATATAGTAGGGACACGTACATATAAATACAGATACACATGCCTAATTATAGAACCCCCCCCCCCCCCAACACACACACACACACACACACACACACACACACACACACACACACAGCAACTGCTGGAGTAAAAGTCATGCCTCCACGTCGTACTCGGTTAAAAAATAAAATAAAATAAAAAATAAAAAAAAACACACACACACCTTCCACCTTTAAAAGCTTGTAGTGAAATCCCATGTTTTGGTCAGTGCTCACAAACACCTAACCTCTCCTGCAGTATGTTATTGTGGCTACGAGCAGACGATGTTGTGCAGCTCAACCCTATTTGGTGCGAGGTGGGTCGTTTTTTACTTGCTCTGATATACCGTTAGTTTGGAGAATTTAATACAAATTCACCATATCAAGTTGGCGATTCTAAAACATTTTACCCCATTCAGGTGTCGATTTTTTTCTGGGTGTGCGATAGCGAGCCTGCAATATCGAAGAAACTGGCCTTTGGCCGGGATATGTTTCTACCTAGAATTGTACATATTTATCTTGAAAGGGGTCGATCTACCCTGTAGCAAAGAAAAAGAAAAAATAATTAAATAAGAAATAAGTAAATACATCGATAAATAAAAAATAATAATGAATTTATATATAAATAAATAAATAGATCAAACAAAAACCCTTCCACGTTTCAAAGCTTGACGTGAACTCCCAGGTTTTGGTAAATGTTCATAAACACCACCACCACCACTAAAGCCACCACTAAAACCACCACCACCACCACCACCACTAAAACCACCACCTCCAGCACCACCACCACCACCACTAAAACCACCACCACCACCACTCTGCTGGCTTAACCTCACCTTCAGTATTTTATTCCGATTCAATTGCAAAATAACCCCAGTATATTGCCAGGAAAAGGTTGCTAAAGAAATTACAGAAATACTCTCTCTGTCTCTTACTCTTACACTTTCACTCACTCTCACTCTCACACTCACTCACTCTCTCTCTTACTCTCACTCTCAGTCACTTACACTCTTATTCACTCACTTTCTGACAAACACAAACAAACCACTACGGCATTGTTAGCTCTTCCGCGGCTCTCGGTAAGCGGCTTTCCGTAATAACAAGCTGCTTACGGAACCCAGAATACCCGAAGTATGTCCTATGTTGCTTACCTATTTAATATCTATTGTTTATCATACTCTGTTCACTTTAATTAGGCCAGAAAGCTTAACCCTAACAGCTTGTATATCTCTCTCTCACCCCCCCCCCTCTCTCTCTCTATCACACACACACACACACACACACACACACACACACACACACCACACACACACACACACACACACACACACACACACACACACACACACACACACACACACACACACACACACACACACACACACACACACACACACACACACACACACTTCACCTCACCCTAAAACTAGTCTGGTGCTGAAAAATAAAACATTTACAGTAT
Organism: Paralithodes platypus; assembly: GCA_032716605.1. NCBI lineage: Eukaryota > Metazoa > Arthropoda > Malacostraca > Decapoda > Lithodidae > Paralithodes > Paralithodes platypus. The sequence continues at coordinate 33,647,686 of CM064509.1, forward strand.
ACCTTCGTCAGCTGTGAGGGCAGAGAGTTAGGGAGATATAGTTAGATAGATAGAGAGAGAGAGAGAGAGAGAGAGAGAGAGAGAGAGAGAGAGAGAGAGAGAGATGCAACAATTTACATAGATACAGTAACCACACAAATTTTACGATATCAGCGAGGTGGCTAAGATTAGTTAATGATGCTAGCAAATCATAAATTAAGGGAATATGTAAGAAAAGAATAGCAAAGCAGGAGACATTCTTTGTATATTGATTTACATGAATACACTGGCCACACATACATTAAGATCCCAATGAGGTAGTCAGGACTTTTATCTTTAGTAGAGATAGCAAACCTGATAGTAAGGGAAAATGTAGCAAAGCAGAGAGAGAGAGAGAGATAATCACGTGAGAATATATTGAACAAGAGATAAACGAAGGTGAAGAACATAGTAGAGATATGAACACGCGATATGACAAAGCGGAATCTAAACACGCATATAAGTGAAGTCATTGTTTCCCTCACGTTACACTATTTCCTTCTCTCTTGGAATTTGTTGGGAGAGAGAGAGAGAGTGAGTGAGTGTGAATGAGTGTGCGTGATAGAGAGAGAAAGGAATTAGAGAAGGAGTGACTGAGTCAGAGAGTAAGAGATAGAAAGTGAGTGAGCGATATATATATATATATATATATATATATATATATATATATATATATATATATATATATATATATATATATATATATATATATATATATATATATATATATATATATACTGTTTATATATTGAAGGACACCGTGTTCCCCGAAGGGGTGTCCATGATCGAAACGCCCCTCCTCCCATCCAGCACCGTTTTCGCTCATACACTTCTTAACTCCATCCTTCCACCTCTCACTTGGTCTACCTCTCCCTCTCTGTCCTTCCACCCCACTCTCGTACACTCTCTTAGTCATTTTCTCTCTTTCAATATGTTCCACATCGCCGAACCATCTCAAGGTGTTCCTTTTCACACTTTCCAGCACATCTACATCCACACCACACCTCTCTCAAAGTCAATGTCGGGATTACCACACTGTCATTCAAGGACTTCTTTACTTCCATGCTGACCACCCTATTTCTTGTTACTGCTTTCAGCATTCCTACAACCCTCTTCCCCTGTTGCACCCTCTCCCGCAATTCTTCATCCATACTCCCATCTTTGCTCAACACACTGCCCAAATACTTAAATGAGCTGACAATCTCCATATCCTAACAATTCAACCTCACCTCACACTCTGTGGCTGCACCCCTTTCAAAGACCATAACCTTGCTCATCCCCTCATTTACCTTCAGATTCTGTTTTTCACACATTGTTCCAAACATATTTACCAAACCCTGCAACTCCCAATCACTATCGCTCATCAGAACTGTATAATTGGCAAACAGCAGTACAGGCAACTTCCACTCATTTCCCTCCCTTGTCAGCGGTACACCAACATCCTCTGATCTTCCTTGTATTTCTTTCATGACTCCATCCATATATATATTGAACAACCATGGGGACATCACACACCCTTGCTTTAACCCAACATTCTGATGAAAGAACTTGCTCTGCTCATTCTCCACACGTACTGATGCCTTTGCACCCTCATACATGCTCTTCACTGCTCTCAGCAACTTGCCATCTACTCCGTAGATTCTCAGTATATTCCACATACCTTTTCTATCAACTCTGTCATAAGCCTTTTTCAAGTCCATAAAGGCAGCATACAACTTTTGTCACTTCTTCAGATATTTCTCCATAACACATTTCAGGGCAAAAATCTGATGTACACATCCTCTTCCCTTCCTAAACCCGCCCTGCTCGTCACTTATCCCTTTCTCCGTTCTCGCTCTCACTCTCTCAATCTGTCAATCACTACCCTACTGTACACCTTCCCTACTATGCTTAGAAGGCATATTCCCCAGTGGTTACCACACACTCCTCTTTCCTCTTTACCCTTATACATGGGGACTATTATGCCTGTCTTCCAGTCATCAGGTGCACTCCCCTTCTCCCATGTTAATTTACACATTTTCCATACCCATTAGATCACTATCTCACCACCATACATCAACATTTCCCCACACACTACATCTATTCCTGATGCTTTCCCCATCTTCACTCTTTTCATGGCTTCACACACTTCTGACCTGATCCCCACCTCCTACTCCCCTACTTCTCTTCTTCTCCCTCCCATACCCAATCCAACTATGTTTGCTGGTGCTTCACCCCTTACAGTTAGAAATTCGTTGAAATACTCCCTCCCTCTTACGACTCTCTCGTGCTTCTCGGTAATCACTCGCCCATTCTTATCTTTCACACCCTTACTATTTCCCTTGTTACCCCCCCTAAATTTATTGACCTCTTTCCAGAACAGTTTCTTACACCCCCTCCATTTTACACTCAGATTCCTTCCAAATTCCTCATCTGCTCTTCTCTTACTTACCTTCACTACTCTCTTCACCGCTCTTTTCTGTCTCTCCAAGTCTTCATTCCCTCTACTACCCAACCACTCTCTATACTCTTTCTTCTTGTCTTCAACAGCTATTTATACCTCTTCAGTCCACCATGCTGTACCCTTCACTCCCCTCCCTCTTCTCCTTACTTCACACACCTCCTCACATGCTGCGCATAGCTCTTCCTTAAACACTTTGCTCACCTTCTCCACTTCCTCCATACCCTCCAGGTCAAACCTACCAGTCGTCTCTCTGTTGCTCTCTTAAACTCTTCCCTGATCTTCTCCCCCTGCAACCTCTCCACCCTCTTCGCCACTCCACCAGCTTCCTCTCGCCTCCCTCCAGCTCTCCTCACCCTCCCGATCTGACAAAGCGGAATCTAAACACGCATATAAGTGAAGTCATTATTTCCCTCACGTTACACTATTTTCTTCCTTGCTGGACTTTGTTGGGAGAGAGAGAGATAAAAAGAGAGAGAGAGTGAGAGAGAGAGAGAGAGTGAGTGTGTTTCAATAAGTGTGAGTGATAGAGAAAGGAAGGGAAGGAGTGACTGAGTCAGAGTAGGAGAGAGAGAGAGAGAGAGAGAGAGAGAGAGAGAGAGAGAGAGAGAGAGAGAGAGAGATAAGGGGGGGGGGGGAGGTAAGACAAGTAGAGAGATTAACCCCACATATTGAGAGGGAGGTTATAATATATAAGATGGTGACTGATGCCAGTAATAAACTAATTTAGGCAAAAGCTCGTATACTAGTGAAAATCTGGAGTGGTAGGTCAGGACAATTTGCTCAACAATATGCTCATAGTTTAACATATTTGATTGATTCATTTTTAAGGTAAACAATAATACCTTGGTAATTCTAATTTTCAGTGTCCATAATATGAAATTGGCTAACGACATTTCGTCAATAAAATGCATATATCAGTGAAACTAGTAAATCCCATATTCATCCTTATGTAGCATGTTAAGGGGGGTCACCGGCTTTTTGTTTTATCTTTTACTCCTTTTCTCTCTTTCCCTGGCTTGTATCCATTCGGCCCCATTCAGCCAACTGTTTTAAGACGTTTATCCCCATCCAGGTGTCGATTTCTTCCTGGCGAGCGATAGCGAGCCAGCATTGTATGGAGAAATCCGGCTTCGAAGGAGAAATTTTTCTATCGAAAAATTTACAAATATAGCTTGCTGTCAAAACAAAAATATATATATGCTGGCTCGCTACCGCTCGCATGGAAAATATTGACACCTGGATGGGGGTAAACGTCTTAAAATAGTAGGCTGAATGGGGCCGAATGGATACAACCGTTATTTATTGTCGTCAATTTATCGATGGTCAACTTTATGCTATGATAGAAATTTTTCTATCGAAAAATGTACAAATTTAGCTTGCTGTCAAAACAAAAGTATATATATGCTGGCTCGCTACCGCTCACCAGGAAAATATTGACACATGGATGGGGGTAAACGTCTTAAAACAGTAGGTTGAATGGGGCCGAATAGATACAAGCCAAAGAGAGAGGGAGAGAAAGAGAAACACGCGAGTTGGGTCCAGGTATAAGACATCATATTATTATATTCTTTCTATGGTATATATTTCAGTCCCCCCCCCCCCCAACAAAAGTGATGGTGAAAATGATCCGACTTCTGTGTTCCAAATCACCAAATGATCTCAGTGGGAGGGAGAGAGAATAAAGAGAGGGGGAGGGAGGGAGGGAGAGAAAGGGGGAGAATGGGAAAGAGAGAGGGGGAGGGAGGGTCAAAATTTTCAGTAGGTAGACTCTTTTGAAAGAAAAAGATTGAGACAGCAGGCGTCGGTGCCAGATGATGAAAAATTATATTTGGAAGATTTTACGGGAAGTAGCACACACACTCTCTCTCTCTCTCAAAAATACTATATGATTTTATATAGGTGTGGTGGAGTGGTCTTGCCACTGTACTGGTAATCCAGTGCTCCCGGGTTCGAATCCCGATGTATCAATGGAAAGATATTAATGGGATGGAATTTTTGCTATACCTAGTATCAGTGCATTACCACAAAGCTCACCGAAACGCCAACAAAATACTCTCATTGATCCCTTATTTCATAGCACTGTGTGAATATTCCCATATTCAAAATATGCTATATATATATATATATATATATATATATATATATATATAATATAGATAGATAGATAGTTAGATATGCAATCCATCACTCAGGAGTACCTTGGTTTGTATAGGCATCTGGTAGGCTACAGAGAGTTAGTCTTAAACCAATGCCAGGTGTTTTTTTTGGACCCTCCCTATTTCACTTCATTAGTTAGGAGATTTTTTTTTTTTTTAAGGGGGGTCACCTGCTTGTTTTCTTTTCTGTTCTCTTTTTCTCTGGTATGTATCTATTCGGCCCCATTCAGCCTACTGTTTTAAGACGTTTATCCCCTTTCAGGTGTAAACAAATTCCTGGAGAGCGTTAGCGAACCAACATATTTTTTGGAAATGTATTTGACAGCAGGCTCAATTTGTACATTTTTTTCGATAGACAAATGTCTTCGGCGAAGCCGGATTTCTCCATACAATGCTGGCTCGCTACCGCTCGCCAGGAAGAAATCGACACCTGGATGGAGATAGGAGAGGTGTGACAGAGTGGTCTTGCCACTGGACTGGTAATCCAATGGACCCGGGTTCGAATCCCAATATGTCAATGGGAAGATATTATTGGGATGGAATTAGTGCTGTACCAAGTTTCAGTGCATTACCACAGAACACCGAAATGCAAAAACAAAAACTACCCTCATTGTTCCCTGATTAAATAGCACTGTATGAATATTCCCATATTCAAAATATGCTACAGGGGGGCAATGCCTAGTGAGTTTATTGCTCAATAGGTGGCGTTCTGAGAGTGAGGATCCGAGCCTGGGGAGTGAGACTGTGAGGCGCAGAGGCGAAGCAGCTTCAGAGATGGAGTTGGGTTCGAGCCGTGAATAGGTGCTTCGCATGTCTCACTCCCTAGACTGGAGCAAGACCTCACGGGCCTCACCGTGTTCAGCGGTAGAGTGTAAAGGCTATCAGCCTATGCCCGAGAGGTAGTAGTTGGAATATAGACAAAACAAAAACAAAAACGTCTTAAAACAATTGGCTGAATGGGGCCGAATGGATACAAGCCAGAGAAAGAGAGAAAAGGAGAGAAAGATCAAAGAAAAGCAGGTGACCCCCCTTAAGCCTAGCTGGCAAACTGAAAATACATACCTCGAAAACGGCAAAAGCAATCAAAGCCCTCGGTAATAAAGAAACTAAATCATAATAAAAGTATCATACCACTGTGATCATTTTGACTTGGAGGGATTTTTCTTAGGATAAATTAGATTAGACAGCAGAATTATTATAAACCTTTAGTTCAGAGACTTCCAGACCAGACATGTCGAGATGTCAAAAAAAAAAAAAAAAAAAAAAAAAGGATGGGAGCCGAAGGGGGCGTGAGGAAGGGTGTCTGAAAAAATGGGGTGGAGGTTGGTGGGAGGGAGGGATGGGATTGAGGGGGGGGGGGGGTTAAAGATGGTGCGGGAAGCCAATTTGTTTTTATCTGGCCTTGATGGGATGGCTCGTACATATGGCTCCATCACATATTTTCACCCACACACAGACATAACCAAGATTCATTCACTTACACAGACACATACATTACTTTACACACACACACACACACACACACACACACAGTCCAGTTCTCATAAATTTGCCTTCTTTTAATGTGTCCTAATTTATGTACATTTGATAGGTAGAATAATTAGCGCTACAGGAGCTGGTGTAGTAAACAGAGGGGAATATTAGGGGAGGCAGTGATGTTATGGTGAATATGAGGGGAGGCAGTGATGTTATGGTGAATATGAGGGGAGGCAGTGATGTTATGGTGAATATGAGGGGAGGCAGTGATGTTATGGTGAATATGAGGGGAGGCAGTGATGTTATGGTGAATATGAGCGGGGGCAGTGATGTTATGGTGAATATGAGGGGAGGCAGTGATGTTATGGTGAATATGAGGGAAGGCAGTGATGTTATGGTGAATATGAGGGGAGGCAGTGATGTTATGGTGAATATGAGGGGAGGCAGTGATGTTATGGTGAATATGAGGGGAGGCAGTGATGTTATGGTGAATATGAGGGGAGGCAGTGATGTTATGGTCAATATGAGGGGAGGCAGTGATGTTATGGTGAATATTAGGGGAGGCAGTGATGTTATGGGGAATATGAGGGGAGGTAGTGATGTTATGGGGAATATGAGGGGAGGCAGTGATGTTATGGGGAATATGAGGGGAGGCAGTGATGTTATGGTGAATATTAGGGGAGGCAGTGATGTTATGGGGAATATGAGGGGAGGCAGTGATGTTATGGGGAATATGAGGGGAGGCAGTGATGTTATGGTGAATATGAGGGGAGGCAGTGATGTTATGGTGAATATTAGGGGAGGCAGTGATGTTATGGGGAATATGAGGGGAGGCAGTGATGTTATGGGGAATATGAGGGGAGGCAGTGATGTTATGGGGAATATGAGGGGAGGCAGTGATGGTATGGTTAATATGAGGGGAGGCAGTGATGTTATGGTGAATATGAGGGGAGGCAGTGATGTTATGGTGAATATGAGGGGAGGAAGTGATGTTATGGTGAATATTAGGGGAGGCAGTGATGTTATGGTGAATATGAGGGGAGGCAGTGATGTTATGGTGAATATGAGGGGAGGCAGTGATGTTATGGTGAATATGAGGGGATGCAGTGATGTTATGGTGAATATGAGAGGAGGCAGTGATGTTATGGTGAATATGAGGGGAGGTAGTGATGTTATGGTGAATATGAGGGGAGGCAGTGATGTTATGGTGAATATGAGGGGAGGCAGTGATGTTATGGTGAATATTAGGGGAGGCAGTGATGTTATGGTGAATATGAGGGGAGGCAGTGATGTTATGGTGAATATGAAGGGAGGCAGTGATGTTATGGTGAATATGAGGGGAGGCAGTGATGTTATGGTGAATATTAGGGGAGGCAGTGATGTTATGGTGAATATGAGGGGAGGCAGTGATGTTATGGCGAATATGAGGGGAGGCAGTGATGTTATGGTGAATATGAGGGGAGGCAGTGATGTTATGGTGAATATGAGGGGAGGCAGTGATGTTATGGTGAATATGATGGGAGGCAGTGATGTTATGGTGAATATGAGGGGAGGCAGTGATGTTATGGTGAATATGAGGGGAGGCAGTGATGTTATGGTGAATATGACAGGAGGCAGTGATGTTATGGAGAATATGAGGGGAGGCAGTGATGTTATGGTAAATATGAGGGGAGGCAGTGATGTTATGGCGAATATGAGGGGAGGCAGTGATTTTATGGGGAATATGAGGGGAGGCAGTGATGTTATGGTGAATATGAGGGGAGGCAGTGATGTTATGGTGAATATGACAGGAGGCAGTGATGTTATGGAGAATATGAGGGGAGGCAGTGATGTTATGGTAAATATGAGGGGAGGCAGTGATGTTATGGTGAATATGAGGGGAGGCAGTGATGTTATGGTGAATATGAGGGGAGGCAGTGATGTTATGGTGAATATTAGGGGAGGCAGTGATGTTATGGGGAATATGAGGGGAGGCAGTGATGTTATGGTGAATGTGAGGGGAGGCAGTGATGTTATGGGAAATATGAGGGGAGGCAGTGATGTTATGGTGAATATGAGGGGAAGCAGTGATGTTATGGTGAATATGAGGGGAGGCAGTGATGTTATGGTGAATATGAGGGGAGGCAGTGATGTTATGGTGAATATGAGGGGAGGCAGTGATGTTATGGTGAATATGAGGGGAGGCAGTGATGTTATGGTGAATATGAGGGGAGGCAGTGATGTTATGGTGAATATGAGGGGAGGCAGTGATGGTGAATATGAGGGGAGGCAGTGATTTTATGGTGATATGAGGGAGGCAGTGATGTTATGGTGAATATGAGGGGAGGCAGTGATGTTATGGTGAATATGAGGGGAGGCAGTGATTTTATGGTGAATATGAGGGGAGGCAGTGATGTTATGGTGAATATGAGGGGAGGCAGTGATGTTATGGTGAATATGAGGGGAGGCAGTGATGTTATGGTGAATATGAGAGGAGGCAGTGATGTTATGGTGAATATGAGGAGAGGCAGTGATGTTATGGTGAATATGAGGGGAGGCAGTGATGTTATGGTGAATATTAGGGGAGGCAGTGATGTTATGGGGAATATGAGGGGAGGCAGTGATGTTACGGTGAATATGAGGGGAGGTAGTGATGTTATGGTGAATATGAGGGGAGGCAGTGATGTTATGGTGAATATTAGGGGAGGCAGTGATGTTATGGTGAATATGAGGGGAGGCAGTGATGTTATGGTGAATATGAGGGGAGGCAGTGATATTATGGTGAATATGAGGGGAGGCAGTGATGTTATGGTGAATATGAGGGGAGGCAGTGATGTTCTGGTGAATATGAGGGGAGGCAGTGATGTTCTGGTGAATATGAGGGGAGGCAGTGATGTTATGGTGAATATGAGGGGAGGAAGTGATGTTATGGTGAATATGAGGGGAGGTAGTGGTGTTATTTTTTTTTTATTTTTTTTTTTTCTATGTGATTGAGGGAGGCAAAAGGCATAACTGCCTATAGCGAGTGCCTCCCCCATAGTTGAAAGAGTGACAGGGCCAAAATCAAGGGACGTTCGAGCCAAAATGCCTGGACACACGGAGTTTGAAGCAATTTAAGTCATAGGAAGAGGGAAAGACTGATTCTGGGAGAGAGTTCCAGAGCTCAGATGTTGAGTAGAAGAAAGTTTGAGAGTAACGTTTCACTCTTGGGTTGGAGAGTTGCACAGAGTAGGGGTGGGATTGAGTTGCAAGACGGGTACCACGTGCCCTACGTAAAGGAGGTGGTATGCACTGGGATAGCTCTGAGGAACACTGATTATTATAGTAGCGATAGAATAGCGAGAGAGAATGCAACATTGCGGCGGAGAGAGAGAGATTGCAGAGAGTTGGTGAGTGGACGGGAGTTAATGATACGAAAGGCCTTCCTTTCAACCTTGTCTAGGAGAGCGGTGTGAGAGGAACCTCCCCACACATGTGAACAATACTCAATACAAGGGCGCACTATGCCCCTGTACAGAGCAAGAAGCTGTGCAGGGGAAAAGAACCCCCTAAGGCGGTTGAGCACACCCAGCTTCTGGGAGGCTGCCTTAGCAAGACTGGTAATATGGTCCTTCCAAATGAGAGCAGAAGAAAAAGAGACACCAAGAATATTGAGAGAAGATGAAGGGTTGATTTTTGTATTGTTGAAGAATAAGGGATAGTCCGCTGGGAGATCCTGACGGGTAGATAGATGGAGAAATTGTGTTTTGGAAGCATTAAAGTTAACAAGGTTTTCTCTGCCCCAATTGGAAATAGTATTTAGATCAGAATTTAAGAGTTCTATGGCTTCATTACGTTTGTCGTTGAGGGATTGCTGGCTGGGGCGTTCTGAAAAACTAATGGAGTAGTGTAAAGTTGAGTCGTCTGCGTATGAATGGATGGGAATTAAGGTACAGTTAAGGAGATCATTTATAAAAATTAGAAAGAGAATAGGAGATAGGACAGAGCCCTGAGGAACACCGGAGTTTATAGGGTGAGGAAGTGAACAATGGCCGTCCACAACCGCAGCTATGGAACGGCCAGAAAGGAAATTAGAGACAAAGGCACAGATGGAGGGATAGAAACCGAAGGAGGGTAGTTTAGAAATTAAAGATTTGTGCCAGACTCTATCGAAGGCTTTCGATATGTCTAGTGCAATAGAAAAAGTCTCACCGAAGTCCCGAAAGGAGGATGACCAAGAGTTAGTAAGATATGAAAGAAGATCACCAGTAGAGCGACCCTTAAGGAAGCCATACTGGCGATCTGAGAGCAGATTATGAGAAGAGAAATGCTTAAGAAATTTGGAAGCAAGAATAGTTTCAAAAACTTTAGAAAGACAAGAGATAAGAGCAATTGGACGATAGTTGGAGGGTTGAGAGCGGTCACCCTTCTTTGGGACAGGTTGAATGTGAGCAAACTTCCAGCATGAAGGGAAGACGTTAGAGGATAGACAGAGACGAAAGAGTTTGCCTAGGCAGGGAGTCAGCACGGAAGCACAGTTTTTGAGAACAACAGGAGGAACACCGTCCGGACCGTACGCCTTATTAGTGTTAAGCCCAGAGAGGGTAGAAAGTACATCTTTAGAAGAGATTAGGATATTAGGCATAAGTAAGAGAGAGGAGGGCGGAGAGGGAGGAATAGCACCGGAATCATCCAAGGTGGAGTTTCTAGCAAAAGTTTGAGCGAAGAGTTTAGTGAGTTAGAAGAGTTATGGTGAATATGAGGGGAGGCAGTGATGTTATGGTGAATATGAGGGGAGGAAGTGATGTTAGGGTGAATATGAGGGGAGGTAGTGGTGTTATGGTGAATATGAGGGGAGGCAGTGATGTTATGGTGAATATGATGGGAGGCAGTGATGTTATGGTGAATATGAGGAGAGGCAGTGATGTTATGGTGAAAATTAGGGGAGGCAGTGATGTTATGGTGAATATGAATATGAGGGGAGGCAGTGATGTTATGGTGAATATGAGGAGAGGCAGTGATGTTATGGTGAATATGAGGGGAGGCAGTGATGTTATGGTGAATATGAGGAGAGGCAGTGATGTTATGGTGAATATGAGGGGAGGCAGTGATGTTATGGTGAATATGAGGGTAGGCAGTGATGTTATGGTGAATATAAGGGGAGGCAGTGATGTTATGGTGAATATGAGGGGAGGCAGTGATGTTATGGTGAATATGAGGGGAGGTAGTGATGTTATGGTGAATATGAATAAGAAAGTGATGAAGGTTAAGGGAGCCCACCTCGCTGTTTTCTCTTTCTCTCCCTCTCTCTTTGGCTTGTACCCATTCGGCCCCATTCAGCCTACTGTTTACCCCCACCCAGGTGTGAATACTTTCCTGGCGAGCGGTAGCGAGCCAGCATATATATATTTTTGTGTTGACAGCAAGCTAAATTTGTACATTTTTCGATAGAAACATTTCTCCGGCGAAGCCTGATTTCTGCATACAATGCTGGCTCGCTATCGCTTGGAAGGAAGAAATCGATACTTAGATGGGGATAAACGTCTTAAAACAGTTGGATGAATGGGGCCAAATGGATACAAACCAGGGAAAGAGAGAAAAGGAGAGAAAGATAAAAAAAAAGCCGGTGACCCTCCTTAATGGGATCTGCCTCGGGGTTTGGACAGAGACTAGGTAGAAACGTTGAGACAGAAGACAGTAGTAGTGACAGTGGAGGTTTACGTGGTTTCGGAGCCCGTTCGTTGTAGGGGTGGCGTAGTATGGCAATGACCGTGTTTGTGTGTCTGAGTGTGAAATCAGAACTACTTTCACAATCACCACCACTTCCATTTAAGGGAAGATGGGTCGTTTTTCTTGCTCTCCTTCTCCCTCATGTTTAGTCCCATTTGTTTTGAGATTATACGACGTTCGGTCAATTAGTTTGACGATTTTAATACCTTTAACCGCATTTCGTTGTCAATTTCAAGACCTTTCGTGCCATTTAGGTGTCTATTGTATTCTGGCGAGCGATAGTGAGCCTGCAATTTTAAGAGGAATCGGCCTACGGCCGGGACATTTTTCTACCGAAAAATTTACAAATTTACCTTGAAGGAGGGTCTAGGGAGTGTGTTTTTTTAAGTTTCATGGAGGTCTAGCGAGGAAAATACCGAATTAATAAATAAATAAATAAATAAATAAATAAATAGCCACTGTCCCCTTAAGGGAGGCATATAGGGAGGAGGAAAGAGGAGGAGGAGGAGGAGGTGGTGGTGGTGGTGGTGGTGGTGGTGATGCTGGCGGTGATGATGGACAGAGAGAGAATGTCAAATAATGTGAAAGTGAAGAGAGAAGGAGGTGGACAGGAGGGGAGCGATAACGGAGAGGGAGGGCGAGAGGTAGATAATTATGTAAGAGAGAGAGAGAGAGAGAGGAGGGGGCTGGGATGCGCCGCGGACATTGTGGACACGATTTGCTGTCCTTTCGCCGACAAGTGCTTTCGATAAACCCACATCTAGCTTGAATTAATGGGGAGGTACTCACTTTTCCTGGACCCCTTCTCCCTCATGTTTAAAAACTCCCTCATGTTTAAAACCATTAGTTTTGCGATGTTAAAAATTTCATTCACTAGTTTGGCGATTCTGAGACCTTTCACCCCATTACTTTGTCAATATTAAGACCTTTCGTGCCGTTTAGGTGTTGGTTTTTCCTGGCGAGCGATATCGAGCCACACCTCCTACCACTACAACTAACACTACCATCATCACGTGTACTAGTATTATACAACAGCCATTAATATCACTACCACCACACCTAAACTCAGAACGCGTTAAGCCTATTTATTACAGGGCTAGTTTTTTGTTGTCCCCCCCCCCCACCCCCTCCTCCTGCTGCGCCCCCATTAGTATGCCTATTTAAGATGTGCCACCCAATTACTATGGCGATTATAAGACGTTTCACACAAATTTAAGTGTCTTTTTACCTGGAGATTGATACGATCCTGTAAATTTAGAGGAAATCAGCTTTTGGCCGATACACAATTCTTCCACAAATGTTACAAATATACTGAGGCCATTAGCTTACAGGGGGTCTGAGGCCATTTGCTTACAGGGGGTTTGAGGCCATTAGCTTACAGGGGGTCTGAGGCCATTTGCTTACAGGGGGTCTGAGGCCATTTGCTTACAGGGGGTCTGAGGCCATTTGCTTACAGGAGGTCTGAGGCCATTTGCTTACAGGGGGTCTGAGGCCATTAGCTTACAGGGGGTCTGAGGCCATTTACTTACAGGGGGTTTGAGGCCATTTGCTTACAGGGGGTTTGAGGCCATTAGCTTACAGGGTGTCTGAGGCCATTTGCTTACAGGGGGTCTGAGGCCATTTGCTTACAGGGGGTCTGAGGCCATTTGCTTACACGGGGTCTGAGGCCATTAGCTTACGGGGGGGTCTGAGGCCATTAGCTTACAGGGGGTCTGAGGCCATTTGCTTACAGGGGGTCTGAGGCCATTAGCTTACAGGGGGTCTGAGGCCATTAGCTTACAGGGGGTCTGAGGCCATTTGCTTACAGGGGGTCTGAGGCCATTTGCTTACAGGGGGTCTGAGGCCATTAGCTTACAGGGGGTCTGAGGCCATTTGCTTACAGGGGGTCTGAGGCCATTAGCTTACAGGGGGTCTGAGGCCATTTGCTTACAGGGGTCTGAGGCCATTTGCTTACAGGGGGTCTGATGCCATTTGCTTACAGGGGGTCTGAGGCCATTAGCTTACAGGGGGTCTGAGGCCATTAGCTTACAGGGGGTCTGAGGCCATTAGCTTACAGGGGGTCTGAGGCCATTTGCTTACAGGGGTCTGAGGCCATTAGCTTACAGGGGGTCTGAGGCCATTAGCTTACAGGGGGTCTGAGGCCATTTGCTTACAGGGGGTCTGAGGCCATTTGCTTACAGGGGGTCTGAGGCCAGTTGCTTACAGGGGGTCTGAGGCCATTTGCTTACAGGGGGTCTGAGGCCATTAGCTTACAGGGGGTCTGAGGCCATTTGCTTACAGGGGGTCTGAGGCCATTTGCTTACAGGGGGTCTGAGGCCATTAGCTTACATTAGCTTAGCTCGGAGAGGGTATGAGAGGCCTCCTTGTTATAGTCTAGGGAGCAAATTAAGGGGAGATTTCCACTTGAGGGATCTTTTTCTTGACTCCTTTCTCCCTCATGTTTAGCCCCATTGTTTTTCTAATTTTAAGACGTTCTCCCCATCATTTTGACGATTGTAAGAACCTTCGACCCATTTCTGTCAATTGTAAGACCTTTCGTGCCATTTAAGTGTCGATTTTATCCTGGCGAGCGATAGCGAGCCTGTTATTTAAGAAGAACCGGCTTTCAGCCGGGACATTTTTCTACCGAAAAATGTACAAATTTACCTTGAAAGGGGCTCAAAGGGGTGTATTCTTAAGCTTGATGGATATCTAGAGACCAAACTAAAAACCTCCCCTTAAACGAACATTTCTCGGGAAAAGGTAGAATTAAATAAAAACCCTTAATAATGGGGTCCTTTCACGACTAAGACATTTTCGCCATATTAGACCATCTTTGGGGGTTTGTAATTTGTCATACTACGTTTCTCATTCGTTAGTTATGTATGATATCTAAGATAGGTGCTGTGGAGTTATACTGTACATGACTTAAGGGGAGACAGACCGTTTTTCTGGATCCCCTTCTCCCTAATCTTTTGCCCCACTAGTTTTGAGATTTTAAGACGTTGGTTCCATTAGTTTGGGGATTTTATTAGCCTGTAATTTTAGGAGGAATCGGCCTCTGGCCGGGACATTTTCTACCGAAAAATGTACAAATCTATCTTGAAGGGGGGCCTAGGGGCGTTTTTCTAAGCTTGATGGAGGAAACTAAAAAAATATATGAATAAATGAATTAATAGACCAAACGAACAGCCAGTGTCCCCTTAACTGATATATTTGTGACTGGAGAGGTTCCATATTTCTTTGACTGGTAATAGAGTCCCTCAGACGAGACCGGCTGTTTTAGAGAATCATAACCAGTCTCGTCAGAGGAACTCTACATAGTTACAGATAAGCATGGATCCTCCCTAATACAATCAATAATAGCCGTGTTTAAATATACTCCCACAGCACATACCTTAGATATCATACACTTCTAATGATTGATAGACGCAGTACGAAATATAATAAAACTCCACAGATGGTCTAATATAACTGAAGTGTCTGAGTCGTGAAAGCACCCCATTATTAAACAAAGCAAAATACGTAAATAACCCCCCCTCCCCAAGACGTCGGATGAGCTAGTGATAAAGAATAAAGAAACACCACTCGTTATTAAAAAAAAAGTAAAAAAAAAATAAAAAAAAATATATATATATATATAATAATAATAATAATAATAATAATAATATATATATATATATAATAATAATAATAATAATAATAATAATAATCCCCCGGTCCCTCATTATGATATTCGGGGGAACAGACTTTTTACTGATCCTCTTTTGACAAATTATCCACGTTGGGGGGCGTAGGGGGGGGGGGTGGGGGGCGGGGTAAATGAGGAGGAAGAAGGGGGTCGGGAAGGGGGTTAAAATAAGAAGGAAGAAAGGGGTCGGGAGGATGGTCAAAATGAGGAGGAGGGGAGGGGAGGTTTTAAGGAGGGGGAGGGGGAGGGAGGTTTTAATGGGGGGGGGGGGGAGGGGAGGTTTTAATGAGGAAGAGGGGTGGGGAGGTGTTAATGAAGGGGTGGGAAGGTTTTAATTAGGAGGAGGGGGAGGGGGGTTGTAATGAGGAGGAGGGGGAGGGGAGGTTGTAATTAGGAGGAGGGGGAGGGGGTTGTAATGAGGAGGAAGGGGTGGGTGGGTTGTAATGAGGAGGAAGGGGAGGGTGGTCGAGGGTTAGAATGACTAGGAGAGGGTGGTAGTCGGGGGTTAAAATGAGGAAATAGGAAAAGAGTGAGGCTTAAATGAGGAAAAGGAGGGATGAAGGAAGGAAAGGAAGAACTGGAAATACGCAAGGAAAGAAGGAATACAGAAATACAGGAAAGAACCAAGGAAGAGAGAACAAGAGTGAGTAGATTTGGAAGACAAAACATGAGGAAATAGGACAGGAGAAAGAAAAGTACAAAATACGACAACAATAGAAGATAAAATGAGGAATCGAGAAAAATAGGACAGGGAAGGAATACATAAAACAGGATAAAAATGGAAAATAAAATAAAATAAGGCAGAACAAAATGAAAAACACAAAACGAGACAATAATTGAAGAATAAATAACTGTATAATTGGGCAGGAAAAGGGGAGAGAACCAAAGCACAATATAATGAAAGATGAAATTAAATATATATGAGGACAAGGAGCAGGCTGAATTGGAAGATATAACAATGGAAAGAATATACCTCGAACGAAAGAAAAGACAATAGAGACAAGAACGAGTATAGTAAAGAGAAACAAGGCGATAATAATAAAGATATATTTAAAAAGATAAAACAAATATTAAAGCTAAAATAGAACAATAACTAGAATTATGCAGAATAATATAGAAAATAATACAGAAAATAAAGAGAATACCAAAGAAAGCAATAAATAAAATAATAAAGAAAACGACAGAGAATAAAGATACTAAAAAATATATTACATAATAATAATACAGAATTATAAAGATAATTATATAGACAATAATACAGAACAATAAGTATATTAATCAGGAGAATTATAAACACACCAATAAAGAAAATATTAAAGAGAAAATATCGTAAATGATAAAGATAATAATAAAGAGGCTAATAAGGAAAATGACAAAGATAGCAATAAAGAGAATAAGAAAGGTAATGATAACAATACAATAAATTAACAAAACAATACAGAAAATCAAGAGAATAGTAAAGATAATACTAAGAATGATAAGGAGAATATTGAAGACGATAATACCCACAAATGCAGAGGAAAACACAGAATAATAAAGGCACAAAATAATGAGAAAACGAAGAGAATAATGAAGAGGGGGGACCAAAGTATTCTGTAAAAAAGAGAATGATGAAGAGGGGGGACCAAAGTATTCTGTAAAAAAGAGAATGATGAAGAGGGGGGACCAAAGTATTCTGTAAAATAGAAAATAATGAAGAGGGGGGACCAAAGTATTCTGTAAAAAAGAGAATGATGAAGAGGAGGGGGGGGGGGGCAAAGTATTCTGTAAAATACCGATTGTACCACTACGACGCAGTCAGTCCGAGAGAAAGGTAGGGTCGGTGGGAAGGGAATCATGCCATCATAACATTGACATCTTCATACTTGAATAGATCATGAATAGAACAGTCATGTGTCAAGCAACACATTTAACTATTATATTTATTTGATATAACGGCGTAATTTCATATATATTCTGGCTAACTTGTAGATATATTTACTTAAGTTTAGTCAGGGCCATAAGAATCAAAAGAAGGACAATTATCTAAACAAGAAGATCCTTTAGGCTCCTAAAGTGCTTCCTATAAATTGATGTATATCGTCCAATGATTACCAGAATAAAGTTAAGGGGAGATGGGCCGGTTTTCTGGACCACTTTCTCCCTCATGTTTAGCCCTATTAGTTTTCATATGTTAAGATGTTTGCCCCATTAGTTAGTCGATTTTAAGACCTTTCGCCCCATTTCTTCGTAAATATTTAGACCTTTCGTGCTATTTAGGTGTCGATTTGTTTCCCTGGCGAACGATAGTGAGCCTGTAATGTTGGAAGAATCGGCCTTCGGCCGGGACATTTTTCTACCGAAAAATGTACAAATTAATCTAGAATGGGGATCTAATGGATTTTTTTTTTTTTAATTTGATAGAGGTCTAGGGAGCAAACTAGAAAACTAATGAATACATGCAAAAATCTACCAAAATGTGAACCATCTCCCCTTAAAATGACGGCACGTTACGTAAATAAAAAGCTTGAACTCCAAGGTACCGTATGTTTTCCAAGTTTATGAAAAGGGTAAATAATGTGTTTATATAAATCTACCCATTTAAGGGGGGATGGTTCACTTTTTGGGCGATTTTTGCATGTATTCATTATGTTTCTAGTTTCCTCCCTAGACCTCCATAAAAAAAAAAAAAAAAAAAAAACATCCATTAGATCCCCCTTCTAGATTAATTTATACATTTTTCGGTAGAAAAATTTCCCGGCCGAAGGCCGGTTCTTCCAACATTACATGCTCACTATTGTTCGCCAGGGAAAATATCGACACCTAAATAGCACGAAAGGTCTACATATTGACGAAGAAATGGGGCGAAAGGTCTTAAAATCGACTAACTAATGGGGCTAAACATGAGGGAGATAGTGGTGCTGAAAAGCGGCCCATCCCCCCTTAAAGGTATGATAGTGATAATTAATCCATTTTAAAAAAGGATAGAGAAGATTAATCACCATCAATGTGCCCAATGATTATATACTGTATATATACATTTTGTTTCACACTCTTCTAATTGTCTGATATTTACAGTGTTGATACCAAATAAAGCTGGTCAGCAAATGTTTCATATCGTAGGTTTGAAAGAAAATGGCACACAGTCATTGATATAAAAGTGGATCAAAGACGAATAAATGTATGGTACAGTTGGTCAAAGTTCCAGCTGACCCACCCTCGCGCTGGGCCTCGCAGAATTAGCTGGCAATACTGGTGTAGTTGCCAATCAGTGGATATAATAACTTTAATATTTAAGCAAATCTACGAACTTTGGGTGAATGTTCGGGATCATACATAGCGACGTATGCATTTTTATTTGAGATAGGCTTACTTTCCCTTGTTTAGTATATGTTCTAACAATGATATAGCCGAAATCAGATCTACCAATCCCAATCTTTGTAAGACACACCTCCTTCCTACATCAGTATTGCCAGATAATTCTGCGAGCCCCAGAGCGAGGGTGGGTCAGCTGGAACTTTGAATAACTGAACGTACGAGAGAAGAAAAGTCGTCGCGTGAAAATGGAAAACGATATAAAACAGTAGCAATAAAGGTGGAGGAGAAGGGGAGAATGATAAAAACAATAAAGGTGGAGGAGAAGGGGAGAATGATAAAAAAGAGTAATAACAAATAAATACAAAAAGAGAAGATATTGAAATAGAAAACCTGAACAAAATCAGTAAGCAAAGTTGAAGGGAGTAGCCGAAATAGAGGACTGGCCGAATCGATCTAGAGACTGTGGAATGACGGGTTAAATATATGATGAGAGGCGAGGAGAAGTAGCCCAAGATCTAGCCCAGTGGGAAGAAGAGGAGGGACATTAAGGGAGCCCACCTCGCTTTTTTTTTTTTATCTTTCTTTCCCTCTCTCTTTGGCTTGTATCCATTCGGCCCCATTCAGCCTAGTGTTTCAAGACTTTTATCCCCATCCAGGTGTCAATGTTTTCCTGGCGAGCGGTAGCGAGCCAGCATATATATTTATTTGTTTTGACAGCAAGCTAGATTTTTACATTTTTCGATAGAAATATTTCTCCGGCGAAGCCGGATTTCTCCATACAATGCTGGCTCGCTATCGCTCGCCAGGAAGAAATGGACACCTGGATGGGGATAAACGTCTTAAAACAGTTGGCTGAATGGGGCCGAATGGATAGAAGCCAGAGAAAGATAGAAAAAAAGAGAAAGATAAAAAAAAACGCGAGGTGGGCTCCCTTAATCCAGTGAGAAGAAGAGGAGGAACATTGAGAGAAATGCACTCTAACAATATATATATATATATATATATATATATATATATAGAGAGAGAGAGAGAGAGAGAGAGAGATAGGTAGGAAGAAGGTAATTAAGGGGATATTTGTATTTATTTGTTCATTTATATATTACTTTCTTTAGTTTTCTCCCAAGACCTCCATCAATCTTTAAACAAAATATCCCATGACCCCCCTTCATGATAAATTTGTACATTTTTTGGTAGACAAATTTCCCGGCCTTCCTTTGTACATTACAGGTTCAATATCGCCTGCCATGAACAAATAGACACCAAAAGGGCGCAATAAAGTCTTATAATCGCCTAACTAATGGAGCGAACGTTTTATAATTTCAAAACTAAAGGGGCTAAACGTAGTTATCTATTTACAGTATGTAGTATATTATAGAAAGTATTCCGAATATATCTAATAATCGCAAACACACGATATTAAATAATACAGTAGTAACCCCTTGCGTTAAAAATGCCCATTTTCTTCTACTACTAGTTGTTAAACTCCGGTAATACTGATAGAATGTAATAAAACCTAACATGAACTAGTCTGAGGGAGGTCTTTTTTGGACCTCCCCTGTGCAAATGGCACGAAAGATCTTAACATTGACAAACTGATGGGGCGAACGTCTTCAAATATCAAAACTAATGAGGTTTAACATGAGGGAGAAGCTGTATTGTCTTTTTGATCATCTAGAATGTATATCGAAATACCAAACTGTGTATCCTGTATCAGTATTATCTGTTGTATATGTTGGGTATGGCAATAATGGAGTGTAAATAGTATTAATATTACCAGTGGCACCAAGATGGCGGAGGTTAGCCGATCTGTGTTACTATAGGACCTTTAGTGTAGATGGACCAATCAATGCCAGAATATCGAACCACCACCAGTCGGCTGCTCTGCCCTTTAAGGGAGTAGTAGCTATTGTTTGGTCTATTTATTTACTTATTTATGTATATGTGTTTTAGTTTCCTCGCTAGACCTCCATCAAGCTTAAAAAAAAAAAAAAATCTGGACCCCCCTGCCAGATCAATTTGTAACAATTTTGGTAGAAACATTTACCGGCCTAAGGCCGGTTCCTCCCAGAATTTCAGGCTCGTTATCGCTCGCCAGGAAAATATCGACACCTAAATGGCACGAGAGGTCCTTATATTGAAAAAGAAATGGGGTGACTTGTTTCGAAATCGCCAAACTAATGGCACGAATTTCTTAAAAAGCCAACGGAACTAAACATGATGGAGAAAAGCCAACGGAACTAAACATGATGGAGAAAAGCCAACGGAACTAAACATGATGGAGAAAAGCCAACGGAACTAAACATGGTGGAGAAAAGCCAACGGAACTAAACATGATGGAGAAAAGCCAACGGAACTAAACATGATGGAGAAAAGCCAACGGAACTAAACATGATGGAGAAAAACCAACGGAACTAAACATGATGGAGAAAAGCCAACGGAACTAAACATGATGGAGAAAAGCCAACGGAACTAAACATGATGGAGAAAAGCCAACGGAACTAAACATGATGGAGAAATACCAACGGAACTAAACATGATGGAGAAAAGTCAACGGAACTAAACATGATGGAGAAAAGCCAACGGAACTAAACATGATGGAGAAAAACAACTACTTCCTCTTTAACTGAGGCCTTAGATATTACCACTACTATGCTCATTCCAATTTAACAGTTTCTGGAAAACAGATTTTTTTTTTTTTATTTGAAGGTGTTCACTAAAATATGTCCTTCATCTTTCTAGTTACCGATATAACCGCAGACGAGTTACACACAGAGCAACCCAGATACTCAGACCACACAGTCTTTGCGGTCCCCACTATAGTCTATTTGTTTCCACCTGAAAGTAAATTGTCATGTTTCTACCTTTGTAACTGAACTATAAGGTGGATTTTGTAGCGAAATATGATGTTAATTATGAAAACTTGGCATTAATACGACACACAGCCATAGTAGTTTCATATATTTCCATTAAGTATCGAAAAATCAGCTAATAAGAGATTCAATTTATCATCAGCTGGAAAAAAAATAGAGTATAGTTGGTCCGGCCTTAATACTACTAGTCACAAAATGTTGGGATGCGTAAATAGGATAATAGAAAATTGTCAGAAAACCTGGTTTTATAAATTCGCTTTAGTTACAGTTCATGCCAGTTACTTTCACTGCCGTTTTGTTGCACAAAATTGTGCTTTCAACAGCCTTTTAGAGCTGTTAACCATATTAACCAGTTGTCGTATGTTTAACTATTTTGTCTACCACCAAAACATTATATTCTGATTACGAAGTATTGGCTGAAGTCAGAGGATTACAAATGATCTAAAATACTCCAATAGAATAATAAAACTACTATTGTATTTTTTATTCCAGCTTTCTCCTGACCATTGTACTTATTTTAAGGTTACCATTCCAGAACAGAATGAGTATATCTTGTCTCGTATCACACACTCGCTATCCTGAGAGATAAGAAATACAACCGATACAGACTAGATTGATGAATACAACCGATACAGACTAGATTGATGAATACAACCGATACAGACTAGATTGATGAATACAACCGATACAGACTAGATTGATGAATACAACCGATACAGACTAGATTGATGAATGGAAAGTAATCGGAAAGAAGGAGGAAATACAATACACAAAGATAAAAATAAAATTAAATTAAAACACGGGATAACTATGATAATTAATAGATTGATGATTGGGAAGCAACCGAAAAGAAGGATGGAAGAAAATACAAGAAGAACACAAATAAAATACAAGAAGAACACAAATAAAATACAAGAAGAACACAAATAAAATACAAGAACACAAATAAAATACAAGAAGAACACAAATCAAATACAAGAAGAACACAAATAAAAGACAAGAAGAACACAAATAAAATACAAGAACACAAATAAAATACAAGAACACAAATAAAATACAAGAAGAACACAAATCAAATACAAGAAGAACACAAATAAAAGACAAGAAGAACACAAATAAAATACAAGAACACAAATAAAATACAAGAAGAACACAAATAAAATACAAGAACACAAATAAAATACAAGAACACAAATAAAATACAAGAACACAAATAAAATACAAGAAGAACACAAATAAAATACAAGAACACAAATAAAATACAAGAAGAACACAAATAAAATACAAGAAGAACACAAATAAAATACAAGAAGAACACAAATAAAATACAAGACGAACACAAATAAAATACAAGACGAACACAAATAAAATACAAGAAGAACACAAATAAAATCATAAAGCTGGGGCTAGATAGGGAGAGAAATTTGGGGAATAATAAAATGTAACTGGGGATGGAGGGGGAGGGGGGGCTGGGGTCACAAGTTTCAGCCCCAGGGGGAAGATGAATATGTAAGGCAGGGGGAGAACAACATAGAGCGAGGGGTGAACGGAAAAAGTATGAAACAAAGTGAACGTTACCACTCGATTCAACGTCGAAAAAACATAGGATAGCCTAGTTAAGGGGAGACAGACCGTTTGTTCTGGACCCCCTTCTCCCTAATATTTAGCCCCACTAGTTTTGAAATTTTAAGACGTTCGGCCCATTTGTTTGGCGACTTTAAGACCTTTCGTCCCATTTCGTTACAAATGCTAAGACCTATCGTGCCATTTAGGTGTCGATTTTTTCCTGGCGAGCGATAGCGAGCTTGTAATTGTAAGAAGAACCGGCCTTCGGCTGGGACATTTTGATATCGAAAAATGTACAAAGTTTTCTTGAGGGGGGGTCTAGGGGATGCTATTCTAAGTTTGAGGGATGTCTAGCGAGGAAACTAAGAATTTATGAATGAATACATTTATAGGCTAAACAAATAAGTCAGTGTCCCCTTGAATTGGGAAAGGGCTTTAGAAACGCCAGACTTGGAAAAGTTACACATATACTCCTCCCCCTCCATCATAATTATTATCATTATTATCATCATCATCATCATCATCATCATCATCATCATCATCTCTCTTCTCTCTTCTCTCTCTCCTCTCTCTCTTCTCTCTCTCTCTCTCTCTCTCTCTCTCTCTCTCTCTCTCTCTCTCTCTCTCTCTCTCTCTCTCTCTCTCCCCCTCTCTCTCTCTCTCTCTCTCTCGTTCTCTCACTCTATCTCCCTCCCCCTCCCTCTCCCTCCTTCCCTAAGAAAGAATTCTATAGTTATATCAGAAAGAAAAAAGTAGTTACTTCAACTGTAGGACCTTTAGTCGATGAAAATAGAGAATACACCAAAGACGAAGTACAAATGAGTAATGCCCTCAATACCTTCTTTGCATCAGTTTTTACAACCGAAGACCTCAGTGATATCCCTACACCATCGCCGATTCAGATTGATAATTCAGATGTTCTAAGCAATATCACCGTTACAGAGAGAGAAGTATTGAATTGTTTAGATAAACTCAAGGTAAATAAAACGCCTGGACCTGATACAATCTCGCCTGGAGTTCTAAAGGAAGCTAAAGATGAGCTCTCCAAACCACTGACATTGCTATTCAATGAATCCTTGCAGTCTGGGACTATGCCTGATCAGTGGAAGCTAGCCAACGTAACACCGATATTAAAAAAGGCAGCAAATCCCTACCCAGTAACTATCGTCCAATTAGCTTAACCTCAATTGTATGTAAAATGCTAGAAACGGTCATACGAGACAGACTCGTAAATCACTTAGAGGCAAATAACTTACTTATAGATACTCAACACGGCTTTCGTAAAAGACGTTCCTGTTTAACAAACCTCTTAGACTTCTTCCACGATATCCTCAACCTCTACGATGAGAGTAAAGCTGTAGATATTATATACCTTGATTTTCAAAAGGCCTTTGACAAAGTTCCCCACAAACGTTTACTGCTAAAACTAAAAGCGCATGGAATACAAAACGGTGTGTTGAAATGGATAGAAAATTGGCTCAGCGACAGAAAGCAAAGAGTAGTCATAAACGGTAAGGCATCTAAATGGACCAATGTAAGTAGCGGGATACCCCAGGGATCGGTACTAGGACCAATTGTCTTTCTAATTTTCATCAACGACATAGATGAGGGTCTCACCTGTACAATCTCAAAATTTGCTGACGATACAAAAATTGCAAATAGCGTACTCTCAAAAGAACAAGTTGACGATATGCAACACAATCTAGATAAATTGTCATGTTGGGCCCAAATTTGGCAAATGAGTTTCAATGCGGATAAATGTAAAGTACTACATATCGGATACCTAAATGAGAAAGCAAACTATTCGATGAATGGCACTCAGCTTAAGAATGTAAACAGAGAAACCGATCTGGGAGTAACAATATCGAGTAACCTAAAACCGAGTCAACAATGTTCAGAAGTTGTTAAGAAGGCAAACAAAATAATTGGCTTTATAGGCAGGTCATTTGAGCATAATCCAAAGAAGTTATCCTAACCCTTTACAATTCCTTAGTCCGCCCTCTTCTGGAATACTGCGTTCAATCCTGGTGCCCTTATTACCAAAAAGATATAAACAAGCTAGAACGAGTTCAACGTAGAGTTACCAAAATGATACCTAGCCTAAAGAACAAACCATACGAAGAGCGTCTTAGATAATTACATCTATTTTCTTTAACCCAGCGCAGATTAAGAGGTGACTTAATTCAAGTGTTCAAAATCATAAAAGGCATCGACAATATGAACTGTAGTAAGTACTTCACAATCGACCAATCTAATTACACGCGGGGAAACGGTTGCAAAATTATTGGTAAATCTTTTAACTCACACGAATCTAAGAATTTCTTCTTCAATCGAGTTGTCAACTTGTGGAATGGGTTTCCCCGAGACGTTATAGACTGCAGCACCGTTGATTCATTTAAACTCCGCTTAGACAAATATCTCGCATCAAACCCGCGACTGACTGCGTTTGTAAATGAATAACTTTATTTTATCCCCCTCTCAGTTACTAACCCATCTGTCCCCTACTAACTTCCTAATCCTGCCACGGACATTAGTTACAGGGCAGTAGTTCCCTTTCCAATGTTCCCTTACCCACTCTAAACCACTGTTTGGACACTTGATCCTCAGTGTTTTGGAGGACAAGCAGCCTAGAAGGGTCACTAGATCTGTTGTTGCTTGATTTCCTTTGTACTTCCTTTGTACTCCCTCCCTCTCCCTCTCTCTTCACATGCAGCATAAATTAATCACAGTTGCTCAGTGTTAAAAATACAGGTTCATCGTAACGAGTGAACTGAAAACATTATTAAGACACACCAGGGTTTTCAATAGATGGAATATAAAAGTAGTCCAGTATATAATTATCTGTTTCATTTAAGCGGCTAATGGCCGGTTTTGGGGGACTATTAATTAATGTTTCCTTTATTAATTAATGTTTACCTTTATCTTTTAGTTTCCTCGCTAGACCTCCATCAAGCTTAGAAATACACCCCCTATACCCCTCTTCAAGATAAATTTGATTTTTTTTTGGTAGAAATATGTTCCGGTATTCTCTTAAAATTAGAGGCTCGCTATCGCTCGCCAGGAAAAAGTCGACACACCACACCACGTATACACCACACCACACACACATACCACACCGCAAACACACACACACACACACACACACACACACACACACACACACACACACACACACACACACACACACACACACACACACACACACACACACACTCACTCACACTCACTCACTCACAGCTGAGGGACAAACAGCTCGATGTATTGAGTGGGAGAGGTGGAGGTGTGGGTGGGGGTGGAGGAAGAGGGGTGGGGGGAGGAAGAGTACAAAGGAGTACAAAGGAAATCAAGCAACAACAGGTCTAGTGACCCTTCTAGGCTGCTTGTCCTCCAAAACACTGCGGATCAAGTGTCCAAACAGTGGTTTAGAGTGGGTAAGGGAACATTGGAAAGGGAAATACTGCCCTGGAACTAATGTCCGTGGCAGGACTAGGAAGTTAGTAGGGGACATATGGGTTAGTAACTGAGGGGAGGATAAAATAAAGTTATTCATTTACAAACGCAGTCAGTCGCGGGTTTGATGCGAGATATTTGTCTAGGCGGAGTTTTAATGAATCAACGGTGCTGCAGTCTATAACGTCTCGGGGAAGCCCATTCACAAGTTGACAACTCGATTGAAGAAGAAATTCTTAGATTCGTGTGAGTTAAAAGATTTACCAATAATTTTGCAACCGTTTCCCCGCGTGTAATTAGATTGGTCGATAGTGAAGTACTTACTACAGTTCATATTGTCGATGCCTTTGATGATTTTGAACACTTGAATTAAGTCACCTCTTAATCTGCGCTGGGTTAAAGGAAATAGATTTAATTCTCTAAGACGCTCTTCGTATGGTTTGTTCTTTAGGCTAGGTATCATTTTGGTAACTCTACGTTGAACTCGTTCGAGCTTGTTTATGTCTTTTTGGTAATAAGGGCACCAGCATTGAACGCAGTATTCCAGAAGAGGGCGGACTAAGGAATTGTAAAGGGTTAGGATAACGTCTTTGGATTTATGCTCAAATGACCTGCCTATAAAGCCAATTATTTTGTTTGCCTTCTTAACAACTTCTGAACATTGTTGACTCGGTTTTAGGTTACTCGATATTGTTACTCCCAGATCGGTTTCTCTGTTTACATTCTTAAGCGGAGTGCCATTCATTGAAGTTTGCTTTCTCATTTAGGTATCCGATATGTAGTACTTTACATTTATCCGCATTGAAACTCATTTGCCAAATTTGGGCCCAATGTGACAATTTATCTAGTTGTGTTGCATATTGTCAACTTGTTCTTGTGAGAGTACGCTATTTGCAATTTTTGTATCGTCAGCAAATTTTGAGATTGTACAGGTGAGACCCTCATCTATGTCGTTGATGTAAATTAGAAAGAGAATTGGTCCTAGTACTGATCCCTGGGGTACCCCGCTACTTACATTGGTCCATTTAGATGCCTTACCGTTTATGACTACTCTTTGCTTTCTGTCGCTGAGCCAATTTTCTATCCATTTCAACACACCGTCTTGTATTCCATGCGCTTTTAGTTTTAGCAGTAAACGTTTGTGGGGAACTTTGTCACAGGCCTTTTGAAAATCAAGGTATATAATATCTACAGCTTTACTCTCATCGTAGAGGTTGAGGATATCGTGGAAGAAGTCTAAGAGGTTTGTTAAACAGGAACGTTTTTTACGAAAGCCGTGTTGAGTATCTTTAAGTATGTTATTTTCCTGTAAGTGATTTACGAGTCCTCTTATGACCGTTTCTAGCATTTTACATACAACTGAGGTTAAGCTAATTAGACGATAGTTACTGGGTAGGGATTTGCTGCCTTTTTTAATATCGGTGTTACGTTGGCTAGCTTCCACTGATCAGGCATAGTTCCAGACTGCAAGGATTTATTGAATAGTAATGTCAGTGGTTTGGAGAGCTCATCCTTAGCTTCCTTTAGAACTCTAGGCGAGATTGTATCAGGTCCAGGTGTTTTATTTACCTTGAGTTTATCTAAACAATTCACTACTTCTCTCTCTGTAACGGTGATATTGCTTAGAACATCTGAATTATCAATCTGAATCGGCGATGGTGTAGGGATATCACTGAGGTCTTCTGTTGTAAAAACTGATGCAAAGAAGGTATTGAGGGCATTACTCATTTGTACTTCGTCTTTGGTGTATTCTCCATTTTCATCGAAAAACGGTCCAACAGTTGAAGGAACTACTTTTTTCTTTGTGATAAAATTATAGAATTCATACGTGTTTGTTTAGCTTTGATTCGCAATATGTAATTTTGGGGTCTTTTTACTTTGCTTAATTAACTTTTTGGCTTTGCGTCGTAGTTCTAAAATTTCACCCGTTCTTCGTCATTTTGTGAGGATTTTAATCTATCATTAGCAAATTTTTTAGCAAGCAGGCAGTTTGAAATATCTTTATTCCACCATTTGGGCTTATTATTATGGCCTGGACGCCGTATTTTCGATGGTATGCAGTCTTGCACTGCTTTTAGGTAAGTGGTTTCGAATAACTTCCAAGATGTATTTATGTCGTTATTGTTAATTAAAAAGCTCCAGTCAGTTTCTTTAAACAGAGCTCTAAGTTTATGAAAGTTTGCTTTCTTGAAATTAGGGACTTTTTCGATGCTACTATTTGGTTCGTTACTATTAACTTTAAAGTGAAAGTTATCGTACGATGGTCGCTTCATCACCAACATTCAAATTCTCTATTAATTCTTCTTTTGTTGCAAGTACAATGTCAAGAACGTTATTACCACGGGTCGGTGTTCGAACAAATTGATAAAGCGAACTCTCTTGCAAGTTCGTATACAAGTCATGTCCAGAGGGTGAAGTAAGAGTATCGCCCCACTTGGTCACAGGTAAATTAAAGTCGCCAAAAAATACGGTATCTTGTGAGTTACTTACATCTGCAATTTGTTCGTAAATTTCTCGGTCAGTTTGCACTGATTGAGCTGGAGGTCTGTATATTAATGCAAGTATTATTTTTGTACCTTTATTATTCTTTATTAGCACAAAAGATGTGTCGACGTTCACAATTTGAGGTTTTGACAAGAGGGTCGGGTTAAGACTTTCTTTGATATAAAATAAAACGCCATCTCCATTTGTATTTATTCGGCTTTTCTCAAACATTACATAACCGGGAAGTGAATACTCTGCTAAAAAGTCTCTATCTTCTGTATTGAGCCAAGATTCTGTTATACCAATCACATCATAATTTTCAGTAAACACTAGTTCCTCTAAATCTGAAAATTTATTGCGTATGCTACGAGCGTTTGCATAGAATACCTTTAAAGTTGCGGTTTTAGAATTCACAGAACGTTCTTTAATCAAATTTTTGGTTCTGGTCGGATCTACATTTACATTCATGGCTGTCATCGGTCCTCGATCGTTATCCCTGGCGGTTTTGAATTTGGGTCGTGTTGGTGGAGCTTTATCCAAATTCGCGGTTCTTGACAGATTAGCAAGAGGTGGTGGTGGTGGTGGTGGTGGAGGAAGTTGTAGTGGTGATGATGTTGGAGGTGGTGTTGTAGGCTGCTGTTGTGGTGGTGATGGTGTAGATGGTGGTGGAGGTGGCGTAGGCTGTGGTGGTGGTGGTGCAGTAGGAGAAGGTGGTGTAGGCTGTGGTGGTGGTGATGTAGGTTTTTGTTGTGGTGGTGGTGGTGTAGATGGTGGTGGTGGAGTAGGAGGTGGTGTAGGCTGTGGAGGTGGTGGTGGAGGTGGAGTAGGAGAAGGAGGTGGTGTAGGCTGTGGAGGTGGTGGTGGTGGTAGTGGTGGAATTGGTGGTGGTTGTAATGGTGTAGGCTGTGGTGGTGGTGGTGGTGGTGGAGAGAGGGACTTCCTTTCTGCTTACACTCCTTGTATTTTTCCTTCTACTCTCCCTCCACCGATCCATATGCCTTAACCCTATTTGACCCGAGGGAGGTCTTTTTGGCACTACCCTGTTTCGCTCCATTAGTTTGCAGATTTTAACGTTTCACATTTATTCACATTTACCATAGATCTATATTATATAGGGCAGTCTCTCGTCAACTATTTTATAATGACTAACCATTTGTGTCGTTTGTTTTTCTTTCCCCTTTTCCGTAATGCATTTTAATTTATTGTTACAATTTAATTAATTAGCGTTTCTCCCTTGATTTTCTTTCAGTATTTTTGCATTCTATTTTGCATATCGCCCGTGTTTACGGTGTCGTTATTGTCACTCATTATTCTGGTTCGCTGCCTCCCTTCTTCCCCCTTCCTCCTTGTCTCTTTACTCTCTCTCTCTCTCTCTCTCACTCTCACTCTCACTCTCACTCTCTCTCTATCTCTCGCTCTCGCTCACACACTCTCTATCTCTCTCTCTTTTCCCTTTTGCTATGTTTTCATGTATGTAACTATACAATATTGTAAGTAAATACTCTATCCTCTTAACGAGAGCATATTGACAATTAACACATGGTAGAGCACTGTTTTCGTAAATTCTATTAAATTTCCTCAACACATACACACTTTCTCTCTCTCCTATTCTTATGTAATCAATTATAGTTCATGTTAATATTATGGTAAGGGTTGCATGCTAATGACAGTTGACAGAATATTGAGGCATGTCGTCGACCTTACATTTCCTAAAGTCACACACATGCAGTCTCTCTCTCTCTCCTCGTCCTCGTCCTCGTCTTCGTCTTGAGCCCTGACGATTTCCTATTCTGAAAATCACCAGACATGACGCCTTCACATTCTGGTGATCGTGTTTCTCGCTGTCCCATTCCACGTGGGGACCCCCCGCCCCCCCCCATCCTTGTTTTCCCCTTCCCCCCCCCTCCCCCTCTCTCGCCCCCCACACCCTCATTTTTGTTCTCTCACTCACTCCTTGCTCTCTCTCTCTCTCTCTCTCTCTCTCTCTCTCTCTCTCTCTCTCTCTCCATGCCTGGAAATTAGAATTGCAAAGATTCAGGACTGTGGAAACTTTTTCACATATAAGATCTGTTCTACCTGGAACAAACTTCCATTCGAAGTTGTAAATAGTTCTTCAGTATAGCAGTTCAAGAAAGAGAGTAATAGTATTTTGCACACCTCTGTAAAGACTGTAGTGGCACTAAAAACAGTCTCTCTTCCTCCCTCCACTTTCAAGTTCTCCTTGGAATGGACGCGCAAAGGCCCTCTGCGATACTAACTAACTATCGTCCTTGTAACCTGTGTAGCTCTCTAACACTCTCTCTCTCTCTCTCCTCTCTTCCTTCTTTCCCCGTGAGTTTTTAGTTTGCCTTTTACTTCTCCCTTTTTACTTTTTACGCGTCACTCACTTCACCACGCTCTTCACCTCTCCTCACCCTCCCCTCTCCTCTACCTCCCCTCACGATCTCTCCTGCTTGTCACTTTGCTCTCTCCCCCCCCTTCCCTACCTTCTCTCTGGTCACCACCTCCTCAATCTCCTCCTCGCCCTCCCCCCCTCCCCTCATCCTCCTCCTTCTCCCCCTCCTCCCTACTAACTCACTCCTCTCCTCCTCCCTCTCCTCTCTCTCTCTCTCTCTCTCTCTCTCTCTCTCTCTTCCTTCCTTCCGCTCCTCCTTCTTTCTGGTTTATTTTTTTTTCTCTTCCCCTCTTCTCACGTAATATTACTCGCTCCCTCCTCTCTCTCTCTCTCTCTCTCTCTCTCTCTCCTTTTTTTCATAATTTCTCTTCTCCTATTTTCTCGCCTTTCTCGTCTGTTGCTCTCATCGTCCATATCACGTTGAGCCCATCTGTCCCTCTCCACTTCCCCCCCCCCCCCCCGATCACTCTCGCCCTCCCTCCCGGCCTCTCAAAATACAAATGGCCTGTCGAATAATTGAAGTGTTAAGGGGAGACGGTCGTTATTCTGGTCCCCTTTCTCCCTCGTGTTTAATCCCATTAGTTTTGTGATTTTTAAACGTTCGGCTCATTTGTTTGGCAATTTTAAGACCTTGCGTCCCATTTCGTTATAAATGTTAAGACCTATCGTGCCATTTAGGTGTAGATTTTTTCCTGGTGAGCGATTGCGAGCCGGTAATTGTAGGAGGACCCGGCCTTCGGCCGGGAATTTTTTCTATTGAAAAAATATACAAATTTTTCTTGAAGGGGGATCTAAGAGATGCTTTTCTAAGTTTGAGGGATATCTAGCGAGGAACTAAGAATTTATGAATGAATGAATGTATAGGCCAAAAAAGCAGTCAGTGTCCCCCTAAATACTACTATTAATCAACCCTATAACTCAAAAAATATTTCCTAAATTATATAAAATCATCGGAAGGTAGCTAGGGTAAGAACAAATATGGGTGTCATCAGATTGAAAGAGCTAGGGAAGTTGACTATAGTATGGTTGCTGTAAGTAGGCGAACAATCATAACCTCTATCCTCAGTAACTCAAAAAGGGCTAGAGCAAAATATGGGCTGTACATTTCCACATCTATTCCTTGACTGACCCTTCCCAAATGGTAGAAATATTAGCTCGATTACTCTAGCAGTTTTTGAGTTACAGAGGTTAGAGGTCATGATGTCTCGCCTACTTACAGACTCTTTGCTATAATAACATTATTGTATACCTCGGAGCATTAGGATACATCGTTTCACTTTATTTTGGCTAACATTAGACGATTTTACTCCGTTTATCAAGGCCCTTTAGGATTAAAAAGGTAAAGCATATCTCCATTAACTCTGACTTCCGAAATTCCTTTCTTAGCTGAATATAATAGTCAAATTATAACCAAGAAAAAGCAAGAAGCCCGTTATTATATACATACGGGGTTAATTAAGGGGGCCCACATCACTGTTATTATATACATACGGGGTTAATTAAGGGGGCCCACGTCACTGTTATTATATACATACGGGGTTAATTAAGGGGGCCCACATCACTGTTATTATATACATACGGGGTTAATTAAGGGGGCCCACATCACTGTTATTATATACATACAGGGTTAATTAAGGGGGCCCACATCACTGTTATTATATACATACGGGGTTAATTAAGGGGGCCCACATCACTGTTATTATATACATACGGGGTTAATTAAGGGAGCCCACATCACTGTTATTATATACATACGGGGTTAATTAAGGGAGCCCACATCACTGTTATTATATACATATGGGGTTAATTAAGGGGGCCCACGTCACTGTTATTATATACATACGGGGTTAATTAAGGGGGCCCACGTCACTGTTATTATATACATACGGGGTTAATTAAGGGGGCCCACATCACTGTTATTATATACATACGGGGTTAATTAAGGGAGCCCACATCACTGTTATTATATACATACGGGGTTAATTAAGGGAGCCCACATCACTGTTATTATATACATACGGGGTTAATTAAGGGGGCCCACATCACTGTTATTATATACATACGGGGTTAATTAAGGGAGCCCACCTCACTGTTATTATATACATACGGGGTTAATTAAGGGAGCCCACATCACTGTTATTATATACATACGGGGTTAATTAAGGGGGCCCACATCACTTTTATTATATACATATGGGGTTAATTAAGGGGGCCCACATCACTGTTATTATATACATACGGGGTTAATTAAGGGAGCCCACATCACTGTTATTATATACATATGGGGTTAATTAAGGGGGCCCACATCACTGTTATTATATACATACGGGGTTAATTAAGGGGGCCCACATCACTTTTATTATATACATACAGGGTTAATTAAGGGGGCCCACATCACTGTTATTATATACATACGGGGTTAATTAAGGGGGCCCACATCAATTTTATTATATACATATGGGGTTAATTAAGGGGGCCCAAGTCACTGTTATTATATACATACGGGGTTAATTAAGGGGGCCCACATCACTGTTATTATATACATACGGGGTTAATTAAGGGGGCCCACGTCACTGTTATTATATACATACGGGGTTAATTAAGGGGGCCCACATCACTGTTATTATATACATACGGGGTTAATTAAGGGGGCCCACGTCACTGTTATTATATACATACGGGGTTAATTAAGGGGGCCCACGTCACTTTTATTATATACATACGGGGTTAATTAAGGGGGCCCACATCACTGTTATTATATACATACGGGGTTAATTAAGGGGGCCCACGTCACTTTTATTATATACATACGGGGTTAATTAAGGGAACCCACATCAATGTTATTATATACATACGGGGTTAATTAAGGGGGCCCACATCACTGTTATTATATACATACAGGGTTAATTAAGGGGGCCCACGTCACTTTTATTATATACATACGGGGTTAATTAAGGGGGCCCACATCACTTTTATTATATACATACGGGGTTAATTAAGGGGGCCCACATCACTGTTATTATATACATACGGGGTTAATTAAGGGGGCCCACATCACTGTTATTATATACATACGGGGTTAATTAAGGGGGCCCACATCACTTATTATATACATACGGGGTTAATTAAGGGGGCCCACATCACTGTTATTATATACATACGGGGTTAATTAAGGGGGCCCACATCACTTTTATTATATACATATGGGGTTAATTAAGGGGGCCCACATCACTGTTATTATATACATACGGGGTTAATTAAGGGGGCCCACATCACTGTTATTATATACATACGGGGTTAATTAAGGGGGCCCACATCACTGTTATTATATACATACGGGGTTAATTAAGGGGGCCCACATCACTTTTATTATATACATACGGGGTTAATTAAGGGGGCCCACATCACTGTTATTATATACATACGGGGTTAATTAAGGGGGCCCACGTCACTGTTATTATATACATACGGGGTTAATTAAGGGGGCCCACGTCACTTTTATTATATACATACGGGGTTAATTAAGGGGGCACACATCACTGTTATTATATACATACGGGGTTAATTAAGGGGGCCCACGTCACTTTTATTATATACATACGGGGTTAATTAAGGGGGCCCACATCACTTATTATATACATACGGGGTTAATTAAGGGGGCCCACGTCACTGTTATTATATACATACGGGGTTAATTAAGGGGGCCCACGTCACTTTTATTATATACATACGGGGTTAATTAAGGGGGCCCACATCACTGTTATTATATACATACGGGGTTAATTAAGGGGGCCCACGTCACTGTTATTATATACATACGGGGTTAATTAAGGGGGCCCACATCACTTATTATATACATACGGGGTTAATTAAGGGGGCCCACATCACTTATTATATACATACGGGGTTAATTAAGGGAGCCCACGTCACTGTTATTATATACATACGGGGTTAATTAAGGGGGCCCACGTCACTTTTATTCTCTTTCTCTCCCTCTCTCTTTGGCTTGCATCCATTCGGCCCCATTCAGCCTACTGTTTTAAGACGTTTACCCCCATCCAGGTGTCAATATTTTCCTGGCGAGCGGTAGCGAGGCAGCATATATATATGTTTTTGTTTTGACAGCAAGGTAAATTTGTATATTTTTCGATAGAAAAATGTTTCCGGCAAAGCCGGATTTCTCCATACAATGCTGGCTCGCTATCACTCGCCAGGAAGAAATCGACACCTGGATGGGGATAAACGTCTTCAATCAGTTGGCTGAATAAGGCCGAATGGATACAAGCCACGGAAAAAGAAAAAAGGAGAGAAAGATAAAAACAAAAACGGTGACCCCCCCCCCCCCTTAAGTTAGGTAAATACTTAAGTGGGATTTTTTGTTTTTGTATCGGTCGATTTATATACTGTATTTATTTAATGTATTTTATCGGTCGATTTATATACTGTATTTATTTAATGTATTTTATCGGTCAATTTATATACTGTATTTATTTAATGTATTTTATCGGTCGATTTATATACTGTATTTATTTAATGTATTTTTAGTTTTCTCCCTAGACCTCTATCAAGCTTAAAACAAACGTCCTGAAGATTCCCCTTCTTTATAAATTAGCAATTGTTTCGGTAGACAAATGTCCCAGCCTTCAGCCGGTTCCTCCTAAATCACAGGCTGGCCAGGAAAAAAATCGACACCTAAATGGCTTGAAGGGTCTTAATATTGTCAAAGAAATGGGGTGAAAGGTCTTACAATCGCCAAACTAATGGGCTGAACGTCATCAAATCTGAAAACTAATGGGGCTAAATATGAGGGAAAAGGGGTGCCAGAAAAAGCAATCATCCCCTTTATTTCTCCCTCTTTCTCTTCCTTAATATGATAATGTTCTCCCCCTTCCTCCACTCCACATCATCCTTGACCCTCAGTCTTTATATATATAATGCCCGCTCTTCTTCATCATTACCTCCTTCACACATACTTACACATACACACACGCTCTCTCGCACACACACACGGACACACATACACATACACACATGCTCACACACACGCGTAAACATAGTCACTCAAACACAGTCATTAGTACATAACCATCTTTCTCTCTCTCTCTCTCTCTCATCCCTGAATCTCGTCACTCCACAAATAGCTACTCTTGTATTGCCTCCTCCTCTTTCATGGTTACTCCGCCTATAGTATGTCTCCCGCTATTCCACAATCAATCTCACTTCCACCGCACAATCCCTCCTCTCTTCTCATCTCTCCCCTCTTTTCCTCTCAGTCAATTCCATACCTCTCTTCTCAGCTTCCCCCATTCTCCCCTACACCCCTATATTGAAGCCAATTACGGTATCTCATTTTGTTCTCTCTCCATTCTTGTAACGCTTCTCTCTGCCTTTTCCTCTCAGCTCTTTCCCTCCTCTTTCCCTTTTCTATCCCACACTCTTGTATCCAGGGCTAGTATCTCAGTTTTGTTCTCTCTCCATTCTTGTATCTCCCTTCTCTGTCTGTTTATTCCTCTCGTCCCATTCCTCTCACTCGTCTTTCCCTATTCTGTCCCACACTCCTGTATCTCCTCTATCCATTATTGTATCTCCCCTCTCTCTGTCTGTATATTCCTCTCGTCCCATTCCTCTCACTCGTCTTTCCCTATTCTGTCCCACACTCCTGTATCTCCTCTATCCATTATTGTATCTCCCCTCTCTCTGTCTGTATATTCCTCTCGTCCCATTCCTCTCACTCGTCTTTCCCTATTCTGTCCCACACTCCTGTATCTCCTCTATCCATTATTGTATCTCCCCTCTCTCTGTCTGTATATTCCTCTCGTCCCATTCCCTCTCACTCCCCTCCCCCCCCCTCCCCATTTTGTTTACTGCACTCCTGTCTCGAAAGTGTTATCTCAGTTTTGTTTCCTCTTCATTCTTGTATCTCCTCTCTATACTCCTCTCGTCCCATTTCCTCTCGCTCCTCTTTCCCCCATTTTTACCGCACTCCTGTATCGAAAGCTCTCAGCTATGTTTGTGTTTTCTCTCTTCCTGCCTTCTAGCCTTTCTGTGCCTGTCTCTTCCTCTCTCCCTCTTGCTTCCCCATTCACCTCCGCAGTCCTATATCCAAGGCTCTCATCTAATTTTTTCTCCTCTCTCTATTCTCTCTAGCTCTTCTCTGCCTGTCTTCTCCTCTCACCTCATTGTCTTTCATTCCTTTGCCTATGCCTCTATTCTCTTAACTTCTTTATTTTTTAAACTCAACTCATCTCTCTCTCTCTCTCTCTCTCCGATAGCGACCCTGTAATTTTGGAGGAATCGGCCTTCGACCGGTACATTTTTCTACCGAAAAATCTACATATTACTCACGAAAGGGAATCTTCAGGATTTTGTTTAAGCTTGATGGAAGCCTAGGGAGGAAATTAAATAATAATAAATTAATGAAAATATTATCAAATAAATATCACGTACCCCCTTAAAAGTTCAAAGCTTCGAATGAGGGTCTATAGTCTGTTCACTGTACGTAGGCGAGAAATCAGGACCTCTAACCTCTGTGACTAAAAAAACGACTAGAGTAATCGAGCTAATATTTCTACCATTTGGGAAGAGTCAGTCAAAGATTAGATGTGGAAATTTACAGACAATTTGATCTAGCCCTTTTTGAGTTACAGAGGATAGAGGTCATGATTTCCCGCCTACTTACAGTGAATAGACTATAGTTATTTTGGATTTTAACTGCACTTATCTTCCCTTATTCCCTCTCACTACTCTCAGTATGTCTTTCTTCTACTTTCTTACCTCTCCATTCTTTCTACCCCTTCTCTAGATATCTCTCCTTCTCTCTCACATCGCTCTCTCGCACTCCTCTATTGATGTCATTTCTGTTTAAGGGGATTTTTTTTTTTTTTTTTTTTTTTTTGTGGACGTATTTTTTCTAGTGCCCTTTCAAGAACTCCATCAATCTTAAAAAAAAAAAAAAAAAAAAAAAAAAAAAAAAAATCAAGATCCCCATCGATATGAATTTCTAAAATTTTCGGCAGAAAAATTTCCCGACCAAAGGCCGGTTACTCCTAAATTACAAGGCTCGTTATCGCTCTCCAGGAAAATAACGACACCTACATGGCATACAAGGTCATAAAATCTACAAACTAATGGTGCGAACGTCTTAAAATATCAAAACTAATGGGGTTAAACATTAGGAAAAAAGGGGTCCAGAAAAAAAAACTCCTCTTAAGCTCTGTCACTACTGTCAATCAACCCCGTCTCTGTCACTACTGTCACGCATCCTCCTTCCCCTCTCTGTCACTACTGTCAATCAACCCCCTCTCTGTCACTACTGTCAATCATCCCCGTCTCTGTCACTACTACCAATCATCCCCGTCTCTGTCACTACTGTCACGCACCCTCCTTCCCCTCTCTGTCACTACTGTCACTCTTCCCCGTCTCTCCCTCTACCCGTCTTCCTCTACTCTGGTGTGTTACATGTGTCCCCGAGGTCTGACCAGGGGAGAGCACTGATCCTGACATTCTTACTCCTACTTGGGGGGATTTCTAGCTCACCTAAATAAGTGAGAGGTTCAGGGAATCTTGTGGGGGACACTAGTCTTATATGGAGTTATATAAGGACACTGGTCACACAGATCCTGCCGAACCAGCAAACTACTCAAGACTTATTGTAAGTCTAATAATCCTTAACCCTTTCACGCTTATGACGCGATTTTTAGTAATAGGGATACTTTAAAGCCTTTGTTACCATCAGGGGTAATTAGAAACCTTAAGTTTAGTTACTTCAACCTCTGCAGTTGTCTTTGAGTTAGCTGTGGGCAGAAAACTAATTTTGGAGAGGTAATTATAAGAGTGAGAGAACTCTATTTCTTATTGCTAATCTGGCAACCTCTGCGTCATAAAAGCGTGAAAGAGTTAAGGACACTGGAAATCAAAGAATGATAAATATCTGCGTTGTTGTCCTTGTTTTACTTTTTCAATTCCTGAGTACCTCGCTGGCTCCTCAGGGTCAATGTACTGAATGTTCTTACATAACTCCATATACTGTAAGTATTCCCCCATGACAACCTGAACCTCTCACTTATTTAGTGATCTACAAATACCCCCAAATAGGATAATACTCTTCAACCATTCCATCAAATGCTGTAAAAAATAAATAAATAAATATATACAATAAACAAAATAAGGTTTTGCTAGTTATGACACTGCCGAAAATAACTTTATGATAATTAAGAAAGATTAAGAGGAGTAAGCATGCCTACCAATAACTTCAAAGCATTAGTCGTAAGTCTGGTACCTGCAACAGCCAATCCTCTTATGCCTACGGTGAGAACTGGGATTATAATGCCCCCGTATACCTAGATTTACGATGTCCTCTTGTATGAAAATAAAATAAAAAAACAAACACGTTGATTTATATATACAGTATATAGCCTATATATATATATATATATATATATATATATACAGTATATATATATATATATATATATATATATATATATATATATATATATATATATATATATATATATATATATATATATATATATATACCGGTATATATATAATTTTGTGCTATTGAATGCCGATACCTTTAAGGCAAGTATTCAGTGGAGTTTGAACATATATTGTGTCATTTTCCGCAGCATCATTTGGCAACCTTTCTTGTACTAATGTGGACGTGAAGTGTTGGGTTTATATATCGATTATCCCGGCAATCTTTCAGGTTCATAATATTCAACCTACAGTATATTGCTGTTTTTAATCAATGTCATAGTTAACTATATTTCATAGTGCCGAACCCTTTACATACCTTGAAATATTTTAAATGATGTGCCGTAAGGCTAAAATTTGAAAACAGCTTAACTGACCCCATTCTCACTTCATTCGATTTACTGTTCATTGAGAGTATCAGTTTTAGTGTTTTTGTTTATTATTCCCTTCTCCCTCATGTTTAGCCCCATTAGTTTTGACATTTTAGTTTGGTTATTTTAAGTCCTTTCTCCCCATTTCTTTGTCAATGTTAAGACCTTTCGGGCAGTATGTGACGATTTTTTTCCTGGTCAATGATACCAAGCCTGCAATTTAGGAGGAGTTTTTTACCGAAAAATGCACCGATTTTTTTCGAAGGGGGAGGGGGGAGAGGGGTCTTCGGGGTATTATTTGATTCATGTTATTGGGATAATTAGGAAACTAAAAATTAATAAATAAATACATACAATAACATATAAACAAATAAATAACTTAAACAAAAAAAATCCCCTTAATAAGTCGATGTTAGATTTAAAAAAAAACAAAAAAAATTGGTCAGTCATGAATTGTTTCTTATAGACAATGAGTAATTAGGATATCAATGTTTTAAATTCAGACATAGAGATCAACAATTCCATAGGGTGCGAACTACTATTTTATTTTAGCTACCCCCAGATGATTATATTCAAATTAGGATGATATGTCAGATAGCGAGAGAGAGAGAGACTATCAGCTGACATTATCGGGTCTCTCGTGTGTGTGGATCAATGAAAGGATCAGTATTGGCAAGGTTGATAATGGTGGATGTGTGGATCTTGAGTGGGTGGATGTGTGGATCGTTAGTGGGTCGATGTATGGATCGTCGGTGGGTGGATGTATGGATCGTCGGTGGGTGGATGTATGGATCGTCGGTGGGTGGATGTATGGATCGTCGGTGGGTGG
The DNA here is from genome assembly GCA_032716605.1 of Paralithodes platypus. NCBI lineage: Eukaryota > Metazoa > Arthropoda > Malacostraca > Decapoda > Lithodidae > Paralithodes > Paralithodes platypus. Next base: position 33,688,877 of record CM064509.1, read on the forward strand.
ATGTATGGATCGTCGGTGGGTGGATGTGTGGATCATGAGGGGGTGGATGTATGGATCGTCGGTATGTGGATGTGTGGATCATGAGTGAGTGGGTGGATGTATGGATCGTCGGGGGGTAGATTTGTGGATCATGATTGGATGAATGTATAGATTGTCGGTGGGTGGATGTGTGGATCATGAGTGGGTGGATGTATGGATCGTTGATGGGGGGATGTGTGGATCGTCGGTGGGTAGATGTGTGGATCATGAGTGGGTGGATGTGTGGATAGTCGGTGGATGGATGTGTGGAACGTCAGTGGAGGGATGTATGGATCGTTAGTGGAGGGTTGTACGGATCGTTAGTGGAGGGTTGTATGGATCGTTAGTGGAGGGATGTATGGATCGTTAATGGAGGGATCGTTAGTGGAGGGATGTATGAGGATCGTTAGTGGGTGGATGTATGGATCGTTAGTGGAGGGATGTATGGATCGTTAGTGGAGGGATGTATGGTTCGTTAGTGGAGGGTTGTATGGATCGTTTGTGGAGGGTTGTATGGATCGTTTGTGGAGGGTTGTATGGATCGTTAGTGAGGGGTTGTATGGATCGTTTGTGGAAGGTTGTATGGATCGTTTGTGGAGGGTTGTATGGATCGTTAGTGGAGGGATGTATGGATCGTTAGTGGAGGGTTGTATGGATCGTTAGTGAGGGGATGTATGGATCGTTTGTGGAGGGTTGTATGGATCGTTAGTGGAGGGATGTATGGATCGTTAGTGGAGGGTTGTATGGATCGTTAGTGGAGGGTTGTATGGATCGTTAGTGAGGGGTTGTATGGATCGTTTGTGGAGGGTTGTATGGATCGTTTGTGGAGGGTTGTATGGATCGTTAGTGGAGGAATGTATGGATCGTTAGTGGAGGGTTGTATGGATCGTTAGTGAGGGGATGTATGGATCGTTTGTGGAGGGTTGTATGGATCGTTAGTGGAGGGTTGTATGGATCGTTAGTGGAGGGATGTATGGATCGTTAGTGGAGGGTTGTATGGATCGTTAGTGGAGGGATGTATGGATCGTTAATGGAGGGTTATATGGATCGTTAGTGGAGGGATGTATGGATCGTTAGTGGAGGGATGTATGGATCGTTAGTGGAGGGATGTATGGATCGTTAGTGGAGGGTTGTATGGATCGTTAGTGGAGTGATGTATGGATCGTTTGTGGAGGGTTATATGGATCGTTAGTGGAGGGATGTATGGATCGTTAGTGGAGTGATGTATGGATCGTTTGTGGAGGGATGTATGGATCGTTTGTGGAGGGATGTATGAATCGTTAGTGGAGGGTTGTATGGATCGTTAGTGGAGGGCTGTATGGATCGTTAGTGGAGGGATGTATGGATCGTGAGTGGAGGGTTGTATGGATCGTGAGTGGAGGGTTGTATGGATCGTGAGTGGAGGGATGTATGGATCGTTAGTGGAGGGTTGTATGGATCGTTAGTGGAGTGATGTATGGATCGTTTGTGGAGGGTTATATGGATTGTTAGTGGAGGGATGTATGGATCGTTAGTGGAGTGATGTATGGATCGTTTGTGGAGGGATGTATGAATCGTTAGTGGAGGGTTGTATGGATCGTTAGTGGAGGGCTGTATGGATCGTTAGTGGAGGGATGTATGGATCGTGAGTGGAGGGTTGTATGGATCGTGAGTGGAGGGTTGTATGGATCGTGAGTGGAGGGATGTATGGATCGTTAGTGGAGGGTTGTATGGATCGTTAGTGGAGTGATGTATGGATCGTTTGTGGAGGGTTATATGGATCGTTAGTGGAGGGATGTATGGATCGTTAGTGGAGTGATGTATGGATCGTTTGTGGAGGGATGTATGAATCGTTAGTGGAGGGTTGTATGGATCGTTAGTGGAGGGCTGTATGGATCGTTAGTGGAGGGATTTATGGATCGTGAGTGGAGGGTTGTATGGATCGTTAGTGGAGGGATGTATGGATCGTGAGTGGAGGGTTGTGTGGATCGTCACGCTACACATGTGTGTCACGATGGTGCGGAGTAATAATGATAATAATAATGTCCAAGATTCGAACCCGGGTACTCTCGAACCAAGCGCGTTACTAATGCTGCATAGAATACATTATTTCTAATTAATGTATTGATGTTCGTCTTTTTAAGGAGGAGGTAATTGCTTTTTCTTGACACCCTTCTCCCTCTCTCCCATTAGTTTCGATATTATAAGACGTTCGCCTCATTAGCTTTTTTATTTTAAGACCTTTCGCCCCATTTCGTTGTCAATGTTAAGACCTTCCGTGCCATTTAGGTGTTAACTTTTTCCTGGCGAGCGATAACGAGCCTGTAATTTAAAGAGGAACCGGCTTTCAGCCGGTATATTTTTCTACCAAAAAAAAAAAAAAAAATGTATCTTGAAAGGAGGTCTAAGGGGTTTTTTTTTATTTTTTTTTTATTTTATTTTTAAAGTTTGATGGAGGTCTAGCGAGGAAACTAAAAAATAAATTAATAAATATGTAAATTCATGACCAGCAAATAATTACTGCTCCCTTAATAAGACCTACCCAAACTACCTGTGCAGTGATTCTTTGTGTTTAGTTCTCTCAGTAGTACACCGCTCTACTTTAACGTTCTTAAGGGGAGTCACAGGCTTTTTTTTATCTTTATCTCCTTTTCTCTCTTTCTCTGGCTTGTATCCATTTGGTCCCATTCAGCCAACTGTTTTAAGACTTTTATCCCCATCCAGGTGTCAATTTCTTTCTGGCGAGCGATAGCGAGCCAGTATTATATGGAGAATTCCGGCTTTGCCGGAGACATTTTTCTATCGAAAAATGTACAAATTTAGCCTGCTGTCAAAACAAAAATATATATATGCTGGCTCGCTCCCGCTCGCCAGGAAAATATTAACATGGATGGGGGTAAGCGTCTTAAAACAGTAGGCTGAATGGGGCCGAATGGATACAAGCCAAAGAGAGAGGGAGAGAAAGAGAAAAAAACGGGGCGGGCTCCCTTATCGTTCTTAATGTTAATAGGAATTCGCTAGCTACCAGCGATTATGTCAGATATAATGATGTCTGAATGCCGGGATTGTCTAAATGTCTGGATTGTCTGACTGGAATGTCTGGATTGTCTGAATGTCTGGATACATACATATATACATACACACATACAAATATATTCCATTTTATTCTAGTCTATATTATACTCAGGCCCAATCCCCACTTTTCCTATTTTTCCCCACATTTTCCTTTTTTCCCCATCTTTTCCTTTTTTTCCCCATCTTTTCCTTTTTCCCCCCCATCTTTTCCTTTTTTCCCCATCTTTTCCTTTTTTCCCCATCTTTTCCTTTTTCCCCCATCTTTTCCGTTTTTTCCCCATCTTTTCCTATTTTTCCCCATCTTTTCCTTTTTTTTTTGGGGGGGGGGGGGCCGACTCAAGACAGAACCAGAATAGGGACAACACAACAGAAAACAATGAACACACAAAAGCAAAATCTAAATTCACACCCATCTATACATACATACATACATACATGCAAATACATACATACATACATACATACATACATGCAAATATATATTGGTTGCTATTCAATCATGGCATTCTCAGATATGATGTCATAAGATCATTGAAGAAGTTAATTTTAAACAAAAATAATGCAAACCTATGCTAATTTAATGCAAATATGCAATGCTTTACTTTGTGACGTGATCAAGTTTGGCATCAAGTATCTGTCCAACTCTCTAACCCAAGAGTGAACCGATTTTCTAAGTTTTTTTTTTCACTCGACAAGCAAACTCTAGAACTCTCTCCTTCAATCTGTCTTTCCCTCATCCTAAAGCACCTTGATTTTTTTTTTTTTGAGGGGACTTGTTACAGGCAGCTTTACCTTTTGTCTCCTTCACACACATACGAGAGAATGTGGATTATCCTGGTAAGGTAAACTGTGGTAACCCATGTGGTAAAGGCTGAGTAATTAAGGGGACACTGACTGCTTTTTTGGCCTATAAATTCATTAATTCATAAAGTCTTAGTTTCCTAGCTAGACATCCCTCAAACTTAGAAAAACATCCCCTCAAGATAATTTGTAAATTTTTCGGTAGAAAAATGTCCCGGCCGAAGACCGGTTGGTCTTACAATCACAGGCTCGCTGTCGCTCGCCAGGAAAAAAATTGACACCTAAATGGCACGATAGGTCTTAAAATTTATAACGAAATTGGACGAAAGGTCTTAAAATCGCAAAACAAATGGGCCGAACGTCTAAAAATCTAAATAATAATGGGACTAAACACGAGGAAGAAAGGGGACCAGAAAAACAACCGTCATCCCCTTAACGCAAAATATGCTCCATAACATTCCGGAGATGAACGATGTGGCAAGGTGCAGTTTATCTTAGGCCCACCCATTCCGGAGATGAACGATGTGGCAAGGTGCAGTTTATCTTAGGCCCACCCATTCCGGAGATGAACGATGTGGCAAGGTGCAGTTTATCTTAGGCCCACCCATTCCGGAGATGAACGATGTGGCAAGGTGCAGTTTATCTTAAGCCCACCCATTCCGGAGATGAACGATGTGGCAAGGTGCAGTTTATCTTAGGCCCACCCATTCCGGAGATGAACGATGTGGCAAGGTGCAGTTTATCTTAGACCCACCCATTCCGGAGATGAACGATGTGGCAAGGTGCAGTTTATCTTAGGCCTACCCATTCCGGAGATGAACGATGTGGCAAGGTGCAGTTTATCTTAGGCCCACCCATTCCGGAGATGAACGATGTGGCAAGGTGCAGTTTATCTTAGGCCTACCCATTCCGGAGATGAACGATGTGGCAAGGTGCAGTTTATCTTAAGCCCACCCATTCCGGAGATGAACGATGTGGCAAGGTGCAGTTTATCTTAGGCCCACCCATTCCGGAGATGAACGATGTGGCAAGGTGCAGTTTATCTTAGGCCCACCCATTCCGGAGATGAACGATGTGGCAAGGTGCAGTTTATCTTAGGCCCACCCATTCCGGAGATGAACGATGTGGCAAGGTGCAGTTTATCTTAGGCCTACCCATTCCGCAGATGAACGATGTGGCAAGGTGCAGTTTATCTTAGGCCCACCCATTTTTACCATTACATAAAATATTTATCAACTCTGCATAAGCAGAGTGGTATCGCCCCCCGTATAGTGGTACATGCCGGCCGAAATGTCTGTCTGTCTGTCTGAATACTCCTAGACCATTCGACGGATTTTCACCAAACTTCACACGAACATTTTACAGCCAATTGACCACTTGCGAGTTTCTGGCTATAAGAAAGTTGGAGCCATAAACATGGATATTAAACAGAAATGCAATAATAATATAGGTTTCTGATGGATAGAAAGTATAGTGAGTTTGATTTTATGTGTTTATAAATACAAATTCTGCTAACTATCAATGTTTACAGCTTCAACTTCCTTATACCATGAAACTAGCAAGGGGTGAATTTGCTCTGGCCCTTTTTGAGTTAGAGAGGTTAGGGCTGACTACAGTATATGTGGCCTACCTACTGGGAACAGGGGTATTGGTTGTGGCATGTGAGGGGTATTTTGGGCAGCTGTGGGTGATTATTAGGTTGTTTGTGGACCCCTTTCTCCCTCATGTTTAGCATATTTGTTTTGAGATTTTAAGACGTTCGTTCCATTAACTTGCCGATTTTGAGACCTTCCGCCCCATTTCTTTGTCAATATTAAGACCTTTCGTGCCATTTAGCTGTCGATTTTTTCCTGGCGAGCAATAGCGAGCCTGTTATATTTAGAAGGCATCGGCCTTCGGCCGGGACATTTTTCTACCGAAAAATGTACAAATTTATCTTGAAATGGGGGCTAGGGGGTATTTTTTTATAGCTTGATTGAGGTCTAGCGAGGAAAATAAAAAATAAATAAGTAGATAAATATAAAGGCCAAAAACGAGTACTACCCCCTTAAATAGAGTCTAAAGATAGAGAACAGCCTCTGGTAATTAATGCTGAGAGTACATATTCTATAACAAGCAAGGTGTATAAGATATGTAGTCGCCCACATTGGTTCTGTTCCTCTCTGTGATCTTATATACGTGGAAGTACAGTCGGCCTAATAAGTCATGTCTCAGCTGTCATTACGTTTGGCTAGCTATGGGCTGTATTAGTGTCTGTCAGATGTTGAATAGGGTGGGTAGGTGTAGGAATATGTTTGTATATCTCACACAAAAAGAAGAAATTATGTGTAAATATTGCTGATACCAATTATTGATCAAATTATGTTTTGATCAATAATTGGTATCGGCAATATTTACACATGATTTCTTCTTTGGAGTGAGATATGCTGTACAACCATGTTCCTACACTTACCCACCGTATTCAACATCTGACAGACATTAATACAGCCCAGAGCAAGCCAAACGTAATGACAAGTGGGTCATGACTTATTAGCGCGATCGTACAATGCGCATGGTTAAGGGGGGTGGTCACAGGCTATCTTTTCTCTTTCTCTTTCTCTCCCTTTTTTTTTCGCTTGTATCCATTCGGCCACATTCAGCCTACTGTTTTAAGACTTTTACCCCCATCAAGGTGTCAATATTTTCCTGGCTAGCGGTAGCGAGCCAGCATATATGTATTTTTATTTTGACAGCAAGCTTATTTTTTACATTTTTCGACAGAAAAATGTCTCCGACGAAGCCGGATTTCTCTATACAATGCTGGCTGGCTTGCTATCGCTCGCCAGGAAGAAATCGACACCTGGATGGGGATAAACGTCTTAAAACAGTTGGCTGAATAGGGCCGAATGGATACAAGCCAGAGAAAGAGAGAAAAGGAGAGAAAGATAAAAAAAAGCAGGTGACTCCCTTAAATTACGTGCGTAGTTTTTTATGCAGTGCTTAACATAAGGCCTTACGTCATAGACGAAGGAACCACTAATATATTCAAACATTTGTTTTTGACTGACCAACACATTGACAGATCGAATGTTCGTGTGAAACTTGGTTTAAATCCATCAAACGGTCTAGCTCCTAGAAGTTTCCGGACAGACAGACAGACGGATAGATAGATAGATAAATAATTTATCGACCACAGCAAAATATACAATACAAAAATAACAGATATACATCTCCCCCCCTACATGGAAGGGGGAGAGACAAAGATCACCCCATCAGTTGATAGGAGACTACACAGATAAATCCCCTTGGAATTCACTTTGGGGCGGGGGGGGGGGTGGGGGGGGGGGGGGCTTTTAGGAAGCACCAATCCCTTCACTTTCTGTGTCTACTGAGGAAGGCTTGCCGTGTTGCACCCTCAGGAGAGATAACCCATCAGTTGATGAGGGATAAGAGTGATAAACCCCATCCCTGGGACTCAGTTTGAGCCAGGTGGGGAGAGGGAACTAGTATGAGGTTAGACCTTTTTCTCTTCATCAGAATTGTCTATATCCAGCCCGACCCAGTACGCCGGGCTCTTTGGTCGGGCATCTCTTTTCTTCTTGGATTGTTTAACATTATGCTTAACCCTTGGAGGTGGGGAGACGGTCCAAACAGCGCTCCTTGGATCCTAGCTGCTGGCCTCCTTCACCTGGGTATTTTCTGACACCCTAGACTATTTCTTGAATTTTGCAGATGGTGAAATGTTCCATGAAAGGGTATCATGAGTTACCCCCTCATCTCCCTTTTGGTGTCTGGGGCAGTCAGGCTTAGGTTTGATCGCAGGCATGCGCTTGACCTCCACTTTAGGAAGCACCAGCCTCTTTTTCTGTGGTCTGCGGAGAGACTCTTGCCATGTCGCTCCTTCGGGATTGCTTTTTCTGACGTTTTTCACTTCGTCAGAGTCATTTATATCCAGCCCCAGCCCGACATTCCTATTTGTCGTGGGCGCCGTGACTTTTGGGGGCTTTTTGGTACTCCAAGTCAGGGTACCTTTCAACCCTTCCCCTCCCCCCAACCCCTCCTTTTTCACCACTGGTCCCTCCAACCCCTCCTCTTCCACCACTGGCCCCTCCAACCCCTCGTCTTCCACCACTGGCCCCTCTAACCTCTCCTCTTCCCCCACTCCAATTCTCTTTCTAATTTACATCAACGACATAGATGAGGGTCTCACCTGTACAATCTCAAAATTTGCTGACGATACAAAAATTGCAAATAGCGTACTCTCAAAAGATCACGTTGACGATATGCAACACAATCTAGATAAATTGTCACATTGGGCCCAAATTTGGCAAATGAGTTTCAATGCGGATAAATGTAAAGTACTACATATCGGATACCTAAATGAGAAAGCAAACTATTCGATGAATGGCACTCAGCTTAAGAATGTAAACAGAGAAACCGATCTGGGAGTAACAATATCGAGTAACCTAAAACCGAGTCAACAATGTTCAGAAGTTGTTAAGAAGGCAAACAAAATAATTGGCTTTATAGGCAGATCATTTGAGCATAAATCCAAAGACGTAATCCTAACCCTTTACAATTCCTTAGTCCGCCCTCTTCTGGAATACTGCGTTCAATGCTGGTGCCCTTATTACCAAAAAGACATAAACAAGCTAGAACGAGTTCAACGTAGAGTTACCAAAATGATACCTAGCCTAAAGAACAAACCATACGAAAAGCGTCTTAGAGAATTAAATCTATTTCCTTTAACCCAGCGCAGATTAAGAGGTGACTTAATTCAAGTGTTCAAAATCATCAAAGGCATCGACAATATGAACTGTAGTAAGTACTTCACTATCGACCAATCTAATTGCACGCGGGGAAACGGTTGCAAAATTATTGGTAAATCTTTTAACTCACACGAATCTAAGAATTTCTTCTTCAATCGAGTTGTCAACTTGTGGAATGGGCTTCCCCGAGATGTTATAGACTGCAGCACCGTTGATTCATTTAAATTCCGGCTAGACAAATATCTCGCATCAAACCCGCGACTGACTGCGTTTGTAAATGAATAACTTTATTTTATCCTCCCCTCAGTTACTAACCCATATGTCCCCTACTAACTTCCTAGTCCTGCCACGTTAGTGGCAGGGCAGTAATTCCCTTTCCAATGTTCCCTTACCCACTCTAAACCACTGTTTGGACACTTGATCCCCAGTGTTTTGGAGGACAAGCAGCCTAGAAGGGTCACTAGACCTGTTGTTGCTTGATTTCCTTTGTACTCCTTTGTACTCCTTTGTACTCCAATCAACTCCTCCCCAACCTCGTGCAATCCTCTCCCCAACTTGACCCGCTCTCTCCCAACCCTCCATAGTTCCTCGCCCACCCTCAACCCCTCCTCTTCCACTATCAGCATTTCCCCCGTCTTCCTTAGCCCCTTCCCAATCTGCACATGGTCATTTCCCACCTCGCACAACTCCCCCACCATTATACCCAAGCCCACCCCTTCCTTTACCTATTGTAACAGCTGCTCCATGGACTCCATCTCTGCATCAAAGTTTACGTCTTTGAATTTATTCGATTCCAACTTCTCCAATGGCCCCTCCACTTCCACCACTGGCCCCTCCAACACTTCTTCTGCCACCACTGGCCCCTCCAACCCTTCTTCTTCCACCACTGGTCCCTCCAACCCCTCTTCTTCCACCACTGGCCCCTCCAACACTTCTTCTGCCACCACTGGCCCCTCCAACCCTTCTTCTTCCACCACTGGCCCCTCCAACACTTCTTCCACCACTGGCCCCTCCAACACTTCTTCTTCCACCACTGGCCCCTCCAACCCTTCTTCTTCCGCCACTGGTCCCTCCAACCCCTCTTCTTCCACCACTGGCCCCTCCAACCCTTCTTCTTCCACCACTGGCCCCTCCAACCCCTCTTCTTCCACCACTGGCCCCTCCAACACTTCTTCTTCCACCACTGGTCCCTCCAACCCCTCTTCTTCCACCACTGGCCCCTCCAACACTTCTTCTTCCACCACTGGCCCCTCCAACCCTTCTTCTTCCACCACTGGCCCCTCCAACACTTCTTCCACCACTGGCCCCTCCAACACTTCTTCTTCCACCACTGGCCCCTCCAACCCTTCTTCTTCCGCCACTGGTCCCTCCAACCCCTCTTCTTCCACCACTGGGCCCTCCAACACTTCTTCTTCCACCACTGGCCCCTCCAACACTTCTTCTTCCACCACTGGCCCCTCCAACCCTTCTTCTTCCACCACTGGCCCCTCCAACACTTCTTCCACCACTGGCCCCTCCAACACTTCTTCTTCCACCACTGGCCCCTCCAACCCTTCTTCTTCCGCCACTGGTCCCTCCAACCCCTCTTCTTCCACCACTGGGCCCTCCAACACTTCTTCTTCCACCACTGGCCCCTCCAACCCTTCTTCTTCCATCACTGGTCCCTCCAACCCCTCTTTTTCCACCACTGGTGAAAATCCGTCCAACGGTCTAAGAGGAGTTCAGCGACAGACGGACGACGATGACAGACATTTTTTTCCGGTGGTACCCACTATACAGGGGGGGCGATACCAAACTCTGCTTATGAAGAGTTGATAAAGTAGAAACAAATTCTGTCATCGTCGTCCGTCTGTCGCTGAACTCCTCTTAGACCGTTGGACGGATTTTCACCAAACTTCACGAACATTTGTTGCGTGAATGCGAACGTCAGTCAATTTTTGTTTTTTGAATTTATGCAATAGTTATGATGTTAGGTCCAAAATATGGTTCCCCCCCCCCCCCCAGCAATGATGGCGTTCTTAGTGTGTGTAGTGATGATGGTTGTAGTTGTAGTGATGATGATGACAATAGTAATGATGGTGGTAGTGATGATGACAGTAGTGGATATGATGGTTATAGTACTAGTAGTAGTGGTGATGGTCATAATAGTAGTGATGATGGTGACAGTAGTGATGATGGTAGTGACGATGGTGATGACAGTATTAGTGATGATGGTAAGTAGTACTGATGATGGTGAAAGGTGTAGTGATAATGACAGTAGTAGTAATGATAAGAGTAGTAGTGATGATGGTGAGAGTAGTAGTGATGATTTTACTAATAGTAATGCTGATGATAGTAATGGTGCTAGTGACTAATAGAGATGATGGTGACCCATCGCAGAGTTGGGTATGCCGTTTTGAGTTTAGGCAAAACGGCACGTCTACTTTATTGTCTAGAGGCAAAATTATAACGAAAACAAAACAATGACATTGATTTTGACTATGAAATATATGTATTCTTGTGTAATAAATACATACATAATATTGGGATTAATAAAATATGTTGAGAGAGAGAGAGACTATCAGCAGTAGGAGTATATTTGCGACTTCATGTTTACAGATTTGCTCTCGTGCGTTATTCCGTCTCGATCATTTGTCGCTCATCTGGCGTGCTTTTCTCTGTGTGTGAGTGTGCTACGATGTGTGAGTGTTATTGTCTGTTGAGTTATTCTACGTAGCTTTATGTGTGTGTGTGTATGTGTGTTCTAGTGTATGTGTGTATGTTATTCTCTGCGGCTTTTGTTTGTGTGTGTGTGTGAGAGAGAGAGTGTGGGGGGGGGGGAGAAAGGGAGTATGTGAGTGTGTTAGTGAGGGGGATGGGTGTGTGCTAGTGAGTATGTGTCTCTGCGTCCTTTTTTTATGTGTACTTGTGCATGTTGCTATCCCTGTGTGCATGTTTTCTTATGTACATTTGTCTCTATTGGGTGTGCGTCTTACCTTGCTGAGCGTTAGAGGGTTACCTAGCCAATTCGTACGCAGTGGTCTAATTAGTACACAAAATCAAAACAAATACTACCCACACAAAATGAGAAAACATATTTAGTACCACAATTATTGTATTCTGCATATCGTTACACGGATGATAGAGATAAATTTAAGTATTTTGTTAGTACAGTTGCCTGGCCTGTTATCAGAAAAGTGTGTAGTCATTTAAAACATAATTAGCCACTATAATAACCCTTTAAGTACTTTTATTGTATTCTGGCTATCATTAGACGATTGATGGAAAGAAAGTCGCATTGTATATTGTAGTTGTGTGATCCCTATCAAACAGTGTGTCAGTTCTGTTCAACCAGTGTGTCAGTTCTGTTCAACCAGTGTGTCAGTTCTGTTCAACCAGTGTGTCAGTTCTGTTTGATCCAGTCACTTGGTTCCTGGCTGACTCCGTGGATCTGTGGTGTGCCTGTGATATTCTTGTTGTTGCTACTGGCTCGTGCAGTACTGCCTCTTACAGTGCTCAGATATGTATTGTCTTTCATTTTTAAGGGGGGTCACCTGCTCTCTCCTTTTTTCTCTTTCCCTGGCTTGTATCCATTCGGCCCCATTCAGCCAACTGTTTTAAGACGTTTTTCCCCATCCAGGTGTCGATTTCTTCCTGGCGAGCGACAGCGAGCCAGCATTGTATGGAGAAATCCGGCTTTGCTGGATACATTTTTCTATCGAAAAATGTACAAATTAAGCTTGCTGTCAAAACCAAAATATATATATGCAGGCTCGCTACCGCTCGCCAGGAGCATATTGACACCTGGATGGGGGTAAACGTCTTAAAATAGTAAGCTGAATGGGGCCGAATGGATACAAGCCAAAGGAAGAGGGAGAGACAGAGAAAAAAAGCGAGGTGGGCTCCCTTAAGCTTTGTATTGCATTGGAGTTATCTCTGTATATACTTCAAGCGCCTCTGATGCTGTGGAATATACTGATAGTGAAATAGTTTACAGTAAAGTGGAGCTAATAAGTCATGTCTCAGCTGTCATTACGTTTGGCCTGCTCTGGACTGTATTAATGTCTGTCAGATGTGGAATAGGGTGGGTAAGTGTAGGAACGTGTTGGTATATCTCGCTCGAAAAGAACAAATCATGTGTAAATATTGCTGATACCAATTATTGATCCAAACAGAATGGGTGCCAAGACATCACTTATTAGGCCGACTGTACCTAAATATTGATATTCTTTCAATTTCGTACTTTGATCTGCTAACTATTTAAGCAATATGGCACTATTGAATTCGCTTACCGGTATATGAAGAACTGGCGCTTGTAACACTAGAAACATTGCTTGCTTAAGTGGAAGTCTCTTCATAGGGAAAGAGGTGTTCTCTAGATACAGTGTTTATGTTATCAACTCTGCATAAGCAGAGTTTGGTATCCCCCCCCCCCCCCCCCGTAAAGTGGGTACCATCGGAAACAAATGTGTTGTCGTCGTCGTCTGTCTGTCCCGAAACTCCTCCTAGGCCGTTGGACGGATTTTCACCAAATTTCACACGAAATTTCACCAAATTTGGGTGAATGCGAACGTCAATCAAAAAAGATTTGTTTAATTTGTGCAATAGTTATGATTTTAGATCCAAAATATGGTTTTACCCTCCCCCCCTCCCCCTCCCCCCCCCCCCCCCCCCCAGCAATGATGGCGTTCTTAGTGTGTGAGCTCACACACTAAGAACGAATTCGTTCTGGGGGCGAACACATCTCGCTCTGCATTTGCTAGGTTAAGTTAGTTTAGTTGGCATTAGAAGTGATGGTAGTAATAGTGGGATTGATGGTGATAGTAGTGATGATGGTGATAATAGTAGTGATGATGGTTGTATTTGTACTGATGATGATTACAGTAGTGACGATGATGACAGTAGTAGATATGATGGTGACAGTAGAAGATATGATGGTGACAATACTAGTAGTAGTGATGATGGTCATAATAGTAGTGATGATGGAGTGACGATGGTGTGAATATTAGTGATGATGGTGAGTAGTAGTGATGATGGTGAAAGTTGTAGTGATGATGACAATAGTTGTGATGATGAAGCTCATAGTAATGGTGATGATGGCAGTAGTAGTGATGATGGTGATCGTAGGATACATGATGGTAATACTTGTGACAGTAGTAATGATGGTGGTTATTGTAGTAGTGATGATGTTAACTGCAGTAATGATGATTGTAAGATGGTGGTGATGATAGTAGTAATGATGGTTGATAGGTGTAGTATCAATGATGATAGTAGTGATTAAGATGGTAGTGACAATGGTGACAGTAGTAGTGATGATGGTGAGAGTAGTAGTGATGATTGTAATTGTAGTAGTGATGATGGTGATAGTAGGATACACGATGGTAATACTTGTGACAGTAGTAATCAATCAATCAATCAATCAGTCTTTATTTCATAATATACATAAATTTACCTATATTACATATGGAGGGGAATAATTCAGAATAGAGTAATACAAATGTAGTATAATTATTTACAAATCGACTATTAAAAATAATAAAAAATAATAAAAATAATAATACCCGCTGTATATCCGGCGGGCATTAATATCAAGCTCATTGGCACACTCGACCAAAAAACAATCCTCACACCGGCGAGCCACAAAAAATCCAGTGTGAACGGAATGAATCGGGGGAAACACACGTCTGTGAGGCACCACCACAAGACTTCGACCCACCTCCAGAATGTTCAGAGCGCCAGTGCAAAGACCGCTTCTCGGTCGAGTGTACATCTCTGGCACAAATTCATACTGTTCTACTATTAAACAGCAGAAGTTACAAGTTACAGCAAAATGTCATTATGCTATCACATGAACTTGGGCAAGTATCTTACTTACACGCACATTGTAACATTTGACATGTATAGCCATGGTATTGCGCATGGATAGATCATAATATGTTAGCCCATATCAAACAATTACAAACCTGTCTACCTGATTAAAATATCACTGGGATTCTTCGTTCTTCATGGTTTTGGATCCAATTTACCCTAGAAATAATAATATCTAATTCTTCAAACGCAATGCTCACATTATAATCTTCCCTCATCAATTTGAGTACATAACTATAAAAGTAACCTGTTTTTTAAAAGTGGCATACTGCTTCTTATTATGCAGTTGGGAGATTTGTCAAGTGTTTTTACGTACCGACATTGTATCAGTGTTACTTGATGGTTCAATAATAACAGGTTACATGCATTGGCTGATTCATGGCTGCTAGCATAAACAGGTGCACCCAGCATATTTGTCATGGCTTTACTATATGCAATATTAAAAGTTTTGAACATACATGATTTTTTGGTTTTAGAATGGTTCCATAGAGATAATCCGAAATCAGGCTTACAATATGAATTAAACAAGAAAATAAGAGTATATAAATCTACGTACATAAAATCCCTCTTGACACTGTTAAAACTTGCATAAAAATTATTTAGTCTATATTTTATGTCCTCGGTATCTTCAAAATTACTGCTTACGAAGTGACCTAAATATTTAAAAGAGGTTACTACATCCAAGGTATCGCCATTCATTGTAATAACATCAATAGGATTAGTGATTGTTTTTTTATCAAATATAAAGCATTTTGTCTTTGTCTTATTAATGAAAAGTTTATGGCTGCTTACCAATTCACAGAATTTAGTATAGAGAATATTCATATCAGTTTTTGATCCAGCGATAAGTGCAATATCGTCTGCATAAGCAAGTATATTACACCTATTAATGCCCTGTGTGCAGCCAATATCCATGTTACATATTTCATTGATAATTTCATTCACATATATGTTAAAAAGGAAAGGGGATAGAATACCTCCCTGTCTAATTCCTTGATGGTTGTTATAGTAGTAGTGATGATGTTAACTGCAGTAATGATGATTGTAAGATGGTGGTGATGATAGTAGTAATGATGGTTGATAGGTGTAGTATCAATGATGATAGTAGTGATTAAGATGGTAGTGACAATGGTGACAGTAGTAGTGATGATTGTAATTGCAGTAGTGATGATTGTGGCAGTTGTAGTGATGATGGTGATTGTAATTGATGATGGTATTAGTAGTGATGATGGTAACCCATCGCAGAGTTGGGTATGCCATTTTGATTTTGGGCAAAACGGCACATCTACTTTATTATTACTATTATTAGTATTAGTAGTAATAGTAGTAATAGTAGTACATAGGAAGCTATGTTACATAAATGTGTATGTATATGTGAATGCATTTGTGTGGTGTGTGATTGTGCGTGCGTGTGTGTGCGCGTTTGTTTGTGTTTGTGTGAGTGAGTATGTGTGTGTGTGCGTTTGTTTGTGTTTGTGTGAGTGAGTGTATGTGTGTGTTTGTGTGTGTGTGTGACGGCTACCATTAAAAGGCTTCACCACAATAGGTGACATGGATATTTCAACCCCTCACAGTATAAAGGTATTTCTCTTATCTTCATCTGGGGGTATTCTCTCTCTCTCTCTCTCTCTCTCTCTCTCTCTCTCTCTCTCTCTCTCTCTCTCTCTCTCTCTCTCTCTCTCTCTCTCTTTCTCTCTCTCTCTCTCTCTCTCTCAGTATTATAAGGCGGCCGCAGCTTCTCGAATATTTTATATATACTGTATATTAAGAAGGCCCTTTAGATATTAAGTAATACAAGCCATCCCAATGAACTAACTCGCCTTCAACATTACTTCCTAAGCTTAATACACAAATATACGATATATACATGCATATTAGGAGCACAAAATTGTTAAGGCAATGCAAAGATTAAGGGGGGGGGGAGAGAGATTTTGATGTGTATTATATATATTTGTATATTAGTTATATATTTGTATATTAGTTATATATTTGTATATTAGTTATATATTTGTATATTAGTTATATATTTGTATATTAGTTATATATTTGTATATTAGTTATATATTTGTATATTAGTTATATATTTGTATATTAGTTATATATTTGTATATTAGTTATATATTTGTATATTAGTTATATATTTGTATATTAGTTACCTCCCAAGACCTCCGTCAAGCTTACACGATCACCCTCAAGACCCCCCCCCCCCCTCCTTCGAGATAAATGTCCAGGATGAAAAATACAAAGGAAGACAAGCAACAACAGACCTAATTGTCTTTACTAGGCTGCTTGAAAGAAGACAAAAATATATATACTGTATACTGTATATACTGTATATACAGAGATAGATAGATGGATGGATAGATTGATAGATAGATAGATAGATAGATAGATATATAGATAGAGAAAACAAAATAGACGCATGACGTATTTTATAAATGTCATACATATAATATAAGTGCGTATAAATATCCAGTGCATATTAAATTCCTCAGAGTTGTAAGTTACTACACTACAGCCTGCAGGAATAATGATGGCTGAGTGCACTACAAATAGAGTGTAAAGCTCGCAAGTCAAGGTCAGCCTCAGGAATCATTATACGGGCGGATTACTTTTCTTACACGCGCAGAGAGAGAGAGAGAGAGAGTGTGTGTGTGTGTGTGATTGTATGATTGAGAGAGAGTGAGTTCGAGGGCGAGAAAGAGAGAGAGAGTGTGTGTGTGCGTGTGTTATTGTATGATTGAGAGAGAGTGAGAGTGAAAGAAAGAGAGAGATGGGGGAGGGAGTTATGTTGAGTTTTATGTTGTACGTATCTTATAATCATATTACACATCTAGTTTATGGGATATAGAAAATGAAATATATCAATAATCACACAGAAAGAATGATTTTAAACATTACATAATTATATCAAACATAAGCAAACTCCAGAGAATGAGTCTTACAAACATCAAGATAACAATACCCTGCGTGTCATGGGAGGCGTGAAGAGTAGGCTATTGTTTTCACTCCTGTATGTGTGTGTGTGTGTGTTTATGTGTGTGTGTGTCTGTGTGTGTCTGTTCAAATAGTATCTGGAGAACAACAGTCTGGATGTCGACGATACTTGGTCAGTTATATACTTACTTTAAGGGGAGGTACTTGTTTTCACTGAACCCCTTTCTCCCTCATGCTTAGCCCAATTAATTATGAGATTCTAACACGTTCACCGACCTTTGGCGATTTTAAGACCTTTGGCCCCATGTCTTTGTCAACATTAAGACCTTTCGTACCATTTAGGGGTTGAATTTTTCGTTGCGAGCGATAGAGAGCCTGTAAATTAGTAGAAACCAGCCTTCGGCCGGGAATTTTTTTACCGAAAAATTTACAAATTTATCTCGAACAGCGGTCTTAGGGGTATGCTTCTAAGCTTGATAGAGGTTTAGGGAGCAAAGTAAAAGAAACATATCATAGTAATGAAATACAATTAAAAAATAAAATACCTCCCCCCCCCCCTTAATACCAGCAAAGATCTCATTAACTGTTGAATCCCCCATTCTTCAACTCTCCAAGTAATGTCTATGACAGTATTTATTTATTATTAACGATACTCTAAGAACTACAGTAGTTCCTAGTTAGTCACTCTCTTCACACAACAATTATGGAGATGATTGGATGATCCCACAAGGGGGAGGGGGGGGGGGGGAGGGCAGGGCTTGATCCATATGTAATAATATGACTCTATCTCTAATACTATATAACCCGGAATAATAATGTTTTTTTCCATTGATATATTAATTGGATCATTATACATGCCTCATTCACTTTTTTAAATCGATACTTTAAGTGTGTTTGTCTGTTTGCTTGCACAATATCTCGGGAATATATGAATGGATTTCGATGAGATTTAGCTTGTCTCTTTATTTTGTTCCCAAAATATTCAATTGACTTTTGGTAAAGTTTAGATGAAGTCCTTTTTCCTCTGGTCCCATTTTCTTGGAGCCTACAAGCAAAAACTGCACGCATGCTGGATATATGCGTCAGTGTTAGGATTTACATATCCTTTCGTTTGAGCTTTCATCTGACAAATGTACTAAATTATTAATTTTCTATTTTTCAGGTGAGTTGTTACTCTTGACTGGTTGCAGATGACAGGAGGTGTGGCGGTAGTGAGTACTGAATTATTATTTTTAGTGGTAACATAATTATGCTCGCGTCACCAAGGACATGAAACACCAGGTATTGTCTTCACTCCTGCGTGTGTCTGTTCACAAAGTATCTGGAGAATAAATAATTTAATTTCAAAGAAACTTGGCCAGTCCCTTTATTTGGCACCCAAATGGATCCCATTAACTTGTGTTTAACCTTATATTACGTCACCCCCCCCCCCCCTAACCCCCGCCCATATCCCTCCTATTTTAACCCCTCCCAAATACGACCCAGCTACGAAGATTTGTTTAGCCTAATCGCTGTCTTTTTCAAGGTATCAATTCATGGTTATTCACGACTTTCCACACACATTTTGAAAATTATTGAATTAACTCAATGGGGGGTAGAGGCCTTGGGCCAAATAGATAACTATGGCTTTATATCCAATACTATTGTACGGAATAACACGATATGTTGTAGCTTATTCCTTGGGTCTCTACACATGTCTCATAGCCCTGCACTCATGCACACCCACAGTCGCTCTCTAAGCTGAATACTATCGCCTAACATATGCCAAAATGAAAGTGGAGAAGTCATTTGGGAAAGGGTTTACGGTGTGCAAAGGTTGGCGGGGATGTGGTGGTCCGTCAATTACCGCCCGTTACGTGAGAGTTACGGTGGCGCTAGTGACGAAAATGAAGGCTGCACATTTTTTTTTTTTTTTTTTTTTTTTTTTTAAAGATAGGATAATTCCTACATTTGCCCACATTTTGAAGGGCCTCATTATTTGACCTAACAATACTTGGTAGCAAAGGTGTATGTAATGGTCGTTGCAATTGGTGATAGCGATTGTATGTATATATGTATGTAATGGTTGTTGCAATTGGTGATAGCGATTGTATGTATGTATATATGTAATGGTTGTTGCAATTGGTGATAACGATTGTATGTATGTATGTATGTAATGGTTGTTGCAATTGGTGATAACGATTGTATGTATGTATGTATGTAATGGTCATTGCAATTGGTGATAGCTATAGGCTACAATACATACGAAAATAGATCTACCAAATGATATTCCCGTAACATACTCAAATTCCTAGACAAACCTCATCATTGTCGGTGGTGATTACATTAGTTAAGCCGTGATCCTAACTAACATACTCCGAGTTATTTAGTCGATGGGCCATATCCCGAAATTACACACATCGGTACCATATAACGGGATCAAACTTTCAGTAATATCTCAATCAAACGGATAGTCAATTATGCATTCACCAAAGTTACCATATCGAAATAATAGTTTCACAACAAAGTATAATAAATGTATAAAGTTAAGAAGAAAAAACAATATATACAGTATATACTGTGTGTGTGTGTATATATATATATATATATATAAATATATATATATATATATATATATATATATATATATATATACTGTATATATATATATATATATATACCGGTATATATATATATATATAAAATTATAGATTATATCATTATGTAGCTCTTTTGATGCAGATTTTCACCCTGGTCCACGAACAATTATATATATATTGAACTTATATTGCTCAATAGTAACGTGTAGAGAGTCAAATGGATGAAAAAGTTCCGCCCTAAACTGATGGAATAAAAAGTACTGTGAACAAAATTACATTATATTACTGCCCCCAGAAAGCCTCAACCTAAGGTAAAAAAAAACAGCACTGTCATTACTGTAAGGTGGTGGCGTACTGGGTAGAAGCTGGGACTCGCATTTATGTAGCCCAGGTTCGATCCCAGGCATAGTCAGTAGACACATAGCGTATCCTGAATAATAATAATAATAATAATAATAATTATGATAATATAATAATAATAATAATAATAATATTATTAATAATGATGTTCGTACTCTTGATTTGGTCACGGCAGACACGTCGAGCCTACATTATTATAGACAAAATAATGACTTGATCAATTTGCTGTGGCCCGTTCATTACTGGAGGAGAATTAATAAGAAATACCTTACATTTTCTCTCAATAATTTAACATGAATTTGGATATTAAACATTTACTGAATTTGTGTAATGAGGGATTTTATTTTTTATTTTGTTTTATTTATTATTATTTTATTGTTTTATTTTTGTAATCACTCTTATCACAAACGATCATCTTGCCCTTACCCTGTAGCTTTATTACCATTGAAGTTATAGAATTAAGGGGACAGTGGCTGTTTGTTTGGTCTATTAATTAATTTATTCATATATATTTTTTAGTTTCCTCCCTAGACCTCCATCAAGCTTACAAAAACACCCCATAGACCCCCCTGCAAGATAGATTGTTACATTTTTTGGTAGAAAATGTCCCGGCCAAAGGCCGATTCCTCCTAAAATTACAGGTTCGCTATTGCTCGCCAGGAAAAAATCGACACCTAAATGACACGAAGGGTCCTAATATTGACAAAGAAATGGGGTGAAAGGTCATACAATCCCCAAACTAATGGAACTGGTCAGCGTCTTAAAATCTCAAAACTAGTGGGGCTAAATATTAGGGAGAAGGGGGTCCAGAAAACGGTCTGTCTCCCCTTAAGGAAGCAAACTATCAAAACTAGTGGGGCTAAGCATTAGGAGGGAGAAGGGGGTCCAGAAAAACTAGCTGTCTCCCCTTAAGGAAGCGCAACTTGATGTCATGTATAACTCCTTGTTCTTGCCACTTATTAATATTGGTCAGAGCAGTTTTACATCTTGACATTCCTAATTTATAATAATAACAGAGTATAGATGAGGGGATGTATGTACTCAAATCCTATTTTTTTTCCATGTGAGTAAGGGAGACAAAAGGCAGAACTCCCTGTAACGAGTACCTCCCCCGTAAATGAAAGAGTGGCAGTGCCAAAATCAAGGGACGTTCGAGCTAAAATGCCTGGACACACGGAGTTTGAAGCAATTTAAGTCATAGGAGAAGGGAAAGACTGATTCTGGGAGAGTTCCAGAGCTCAGCTGTTGAATAGAAGAAAGACAGAGTAACGTTTCACTCTTGGGTTGGAGAGTTGCACAGAGTAGGGATGGGATTGTGTTGCAAGACGGGTACTCTGTACCCTACATAGAGGAAGTGGTATACACTGGGAAAGCTCTGAGGAACACTGATTATTATAGTAGCGATAGAATAGTGAGAGAGATGCAACATTGCGGCGAAGAGAGAGAGATTGCAGAGAGTTGGTGAGTGGGCGGGAGTTAATGATACGAAAGGCTTTCCTTTCTACTTTGTCTAGGAGTGGTGTGAGAGGATCCTCCCCACACATGTGAACAATACTCAATACAAGGACGCACTGTGCCCCTGTACAGAGCAAGAAGCTGTGCAAGGTAAAGAACCCCTTGAGGCGGTTGAGCACACCCAGCTTCTGGGAGGCTGCCTTAGCAAGACTGGTAATATGGTCCTTCCAAGTGAGAGCAGAAGAAAAAGAGTCACCGAGAATATTGAGAGAAGATGAAGGATTGATTTTTGTATTGTTGAAGTGTAAGGGATAGTCCTCTGAGAGTTCTGAACGGGTAGTAAGATGAAGAAATTGGGTTTTGGAGGCATTAAAGGTAAAACGTTTTCTCTGCCCCAATTGGTAATAGTAGTTGGATCAGAAGACAAGTGTTGCATGGCTTCATTACGTTTGTCTTTGAGGGATTGCTGGCTGAGGTATTCAGGAACATTATTTGAGTAGTGTAAGGTAGAGTCGTCTGCATATGAATGGATGGGACTGGAGGTACAGTTGATAAGATCATTTATGAAAATTAGAAAGAGAATGGGAGATAGGACAGAGCCCTGAGGAACACCAGAGTTGATAGGATGAGGAAGTGAACGATGGCCATCCACAACCGCAGCTATGGAACGGCCGGAAAGGAAATTTAGAGACAAAGGCACAGATGGAGGGATAGAAAGCGAAGGAGGGTAGTTTAGAAATTAAAGATTTGTGCCAGACTCTATCGAAGGCCTTCGATATGTCTAGTGCAATAGAAAAGGTCTCACCGATGTCCCGAAAGGAGGATGACCAAGAGTTAACATGATATGAAAGAAAATCACCAGTAGAGCCACCTTTAAGGAAGACATACTAGCGATCTGAGAGTAAATTATGAGAAGAGAAATGCTTGAGAAATTTGGAAGCAAGAATAGTTTTAAAAACTTTAGAGGTACAAGAGATGAGAGCAATTGGACGATAGTTGGAGGATTGAGAGCAGTCACCCTTCTTTGGGACAGGTTGAATGAGAGCAAACTTCCAGCAAGAAGGGAAAACAGAGGAGAGACAGAGACGAAAGAGTTTGCCTAGGCAGGGAGTCAGCACGGAAGCACAGTTTTTTAGTACAACAGGAGGAACACCGTCCGGATCGTATGCCTTCTTAGTATAAAGCCCAGAGAGGGTAGAAAATACATCTTTAGAAGAGATTAGGATATTATTCATAAGTAGGAGAGAGGGAGGTATAGCACCGGAATAATCCAAGGTGGAGTTTCTAGCAAAAGTTTGAGCAAAGAGTTCAGCTTTGTCAGAGGAAGAAGTGCCATCAGAGTGGAAAAGGGGAGGGAAAGACGAGGAAGAAAAATTGTTGGAGAGGTTTTTGGCTAGATGCCAGAAAGCTTGGGAAGAGCTAGAGTTGGATAGTTCAGTGCATTTATTATTGATGAAAGAGTGTTTGGCAAGTCGAAGAACAGATTTGGCTTGATTCCGGGCAGAAACATAGGAAGAATGAGATTCTTGAGTTTTAAGGCGTCGGTACTGTTTGAATACTTCCTCCTTGTTGCGGACAGCAGTAGAACAAGCTTGAGTAAGCCAAGATTGTTTTGCATTAGACTGAGAGAAAGAAAATGGAATGTATGCTTCCATGCCTGAGAGGATTACCTCAGTAATGCGTTGAGGACTCTCCGAGGGTCCCCGGCCACGGAAGCAAAAGTAATTCCATTGGAAATCAAAGAAGTACTGCCAAAGAGCCTCCCAGTTGGCAGCGCCAAAGTGCCACAAGTGCCTCCGGTTGGGAGGATCGGGTGGCCGTACTGGAGAGATAGGACAGGTACGTGACAGATATTAGTTTATGGTTGGAGGAGCCCAAAGGAGAGAAAAGATTTACAGTATAAGCAGAAGGGTTAGAGGTTAGAAATAAGTGAAAAATGTTGGGCCGCTCTCCGAAGTGATCCGGGATACGGGTGGGTTGCTGGACTAACTGCTCTAGGTCGTTTGAGATAGAAAAGATGTAGGCTTGTACCCCAGGTTTGTCAGTGGAAACAGAGGAATATATATATATATATATATGTAATATATCATTATTACATAGAGGGTAAGCACTGATCAATTATTGACATTAATTTGTGAAGCAAATTGCTGAAAATAGTGCATAAAATTGGTAAAAAAACAGTCTTATGTACCATAGATTAATAGGGATTACGAGGGTTAGTAGGCTAATGTATTATACAGTACATACAAGAATGTTCATGTTTGTTTTCGAGCCGATTCCCGATCTTGACACTGTTAGCACTAGTTTATGTGACGATTGGGAGTCTATTGTGCTTGTTTATTTTCACAAATTTAATTTAAGTCTGGCCTATTAAATTGCAGGCTCACTAACGCTTGTCAGGGCGAAATAAATACCTGAATGAGGCAAAACGTCTTATAATCGCCAAACTATTAGGACGAAACATTTGAATAGTATTAAATTATTGGGGCATAATGGGGTGAGGGGGATGGTGCAGAAGGGGGGGGGGGGGGGGTAGGATTCAATACAATCTTACTGGGCTTATATACAGTTGCTGGAGTTCTATTGTTGTGGCTCCATTATGTCCCTCAATGGAAGGTGACGCTTGATGGCTCCCGTGACGTGATTATCTTCAGGCTCTCCTCACATCCTATATAGTCACAGAGATCAACCAACCTTTGACATCTTGGGGCACTGGCGATATATTCCTCTCATTACACTCAAAACCTCCATACCTAATATGAACATCTGGGAGTACAAAGGAGTAAACAGGAGTACAAAGAAAAACAAGCAACAACAGATCTTGCGACCCCTCAAGGTTACTTGCCTTCCAAAATACTGTTGTTTCTAGTGTCCAACAGTATTTCAGAGATATAAAAATATGAAAAGGAAATACCTCCCTGGGGATTAACATGGCAGGGAGGGGGGACAATATTAATGAAATAGCACAATTAAGGAAATATTTTATTCATTTGCAATTGCAAGGTGCTTGTCATGGCGAACGGTGTTGCAGTCTATAACATCTCGGGGAAGTCCATTTCATAAGTTGACGACTCGATTGAAGAACACAAATTTGGATTCGTACAAAATGAATTATTTACCAATGATTTTGCAACCATTTCCACGTGTGTAGTTTAATCGGTCAATCGTAAAGTATTTACTACAGTTCATATTGTCGATGCCTCTGATGATCTTAAAGACTTGAATTAGGTCGCCTCTTAATCTATGCTTGGTTAGGGGAATCAGATGTAATTTTTGGTTAGGGGAATCAGATGTAATTCTTGGTTAGGGGAATCAGATTTAATTCTTCTAAACGTTTCTCATATGGTTTGTTCTTTAGACTGGGTATAATTTTAGTGACTGCATTGAAGACAAGATATATAATTCGGTCTTCAGGTACCGGTATACTGTACATTCACATTCTTCAGGTACCGGTATACTGTACATTCACATTCTTCAGGTACTGGTATACTGTACATTCACATACTTCAGGTACCGGTATACTGTACATTCACATTCTTCAGGTACCGGTATACTGTACATTCACATACTTCAGGTACCGGTATACTGTACATTCACATTCTTCAGGTACCGGTATACTGTACATTCACATTCTTCAGGTACCGGTATACTGTACATTCACATTCTTCAGGTACCGGTATACTGTACAGTCACATTCTTCAGGTACCGGTATACTGTACATTCACATTCTTCAGGTACCGGTATACTGTACATTCACATTCTTCAGGTACCGGTATACTGTACATTCACATTCTTCAGGTACCGGTATACTGTACATTCACATTCTTCAGGTACCGGTATACTGTACATTCACATTCTTCAGGTACCGGTATACTGTACATTCACATTCTTCAGGTACCGGTATACTGTACATTCACATTCTTCAGGTACCGGTATACTGTACATTCACATTCTTCAGGTACCGGTATACTGTACATTCACATTCTTCAGGTACCGGTATACTGTACAGTCACATTCTAGCTGATCAAAAAATGAAATAACACCTCGTTGTTTTGGTACTTGAGGCACCAAAATGGCGTCCAAAGACAAATATGGCCACTCTATCATACTACAGGATATCTATGAGGCACCCTTGAGAGTCATGATGCACATTTGATATTATACTGTAATCTTCAGTATTGTAGATGTTCCTGTTTGTTGTTTCGAAATCATCCAAACGTTCTTTAAGGGGGGTGACCTGCTTTTTGTTATTTCTGTCCTTTTCTCGCTTTCTCTCGCTTGTATCCATTCGGCCCCATTCAGCCAACTATTTAAAGACGTTTATCCCCATCTAGGTATCGATTTCTTCCTGGCGAGCGATAGCGAGCCAGCATTATATGAAGAAATCCGGCTTCGCCGGAGACATTTTTCTATCGAAAAATGTACAAATTTAGCCTGCTGTCAAACAAAACTAAAAAATATGCTGGCTCGCTACCGCTCACCAGTAAAAAATTGACACCTGGATGGGGATAAACGTCTTAAAACAGTAGGCTGAATGGGGCCGAATGGATACAAGCCAGAGAAAGATAGAAAAGGACAGAACAAAAACAGGTCACCCCCGTTAATGTTGCCAAGTTCTCTGCTGTATATCTCTTTCATCGCACCACCCTCTCTAATTCGTCTACTGATATTCCTCTGTCAACTAACTTGCATTTCTCTTACGTTTCTCTTTATGTGTCTCTCCTAACTCACCTTCCCCTTTCATTTTGTCCATTTATACAGTATATCTCACATCGCAGCTTCCTCTCTCATTCTTCTCTTGATATGCCTTACTCAGCTCCTGTTGTCCTCACATTTCCTCATGTACTTTTGGCAGGTGGATACCTTTAATCTATTCACCGTAAATTGCCCAACATTTTTGACAACTAACCTCTTGCAAATTAAGAACAAGAAACATTGAGAAAACAGTTCTACCAAATGGGAAGAGCCAACCAGGAAAACGTTTGAAATTGTACAGTCCGTTTACTCCAGCCCCGTTTTGAGCTACAAGAGGTTAATAGTAATGATTAATTGTCTATTTATAGTGAATACGCCATAGTAACTATTAACATTTCATTATATATAGCCTTCTTAAGGGAGCCCAGACTGTATTGTGCAGCATAATTTACTGGTTCGGCTCAATGACTTAAGGAGGGGGTTTAGTTTGCTCTCTATACCTCTATCAAACTTTTAAAAAACACCCACAAGACCCCCCTTCGATATAAATTTGTAAATTTTTCGGTAGAAAAATGTCCCAGCCGAAGGCTGATTCTTCTTGAAATACAGGCTCGCTATCGCTCGCCAGAAAAAAATCGACACCTAAATGGCACGAAAGGTATTAATATTGGCAAAATAAATGGGGCAAAAGGTCTGAAAATCGCCAAACTAATGGGGCGAATGTCTTGAAATCTCAAAACTAATAGGACTAAATACGAGGGAGGAGGAGGACTAAAAAAAAAAACTGCCTCCCCTTAAGTTTTATTAATCTGCCCAACCATGTCTAACCTGCTGTGTAGAAAAAATAGATTTCTCAAAGATATTTTTTTCCTTTTCACACTCTTCTTTTTTTCACGGTTTTCTATTCCTTATTATTATATATGGATAGCAATATGTCTGAGTTTGGTTGTCCTCATCTAAATGCCTCTCGTTAAGCTAGTAATAGTTCACATATTGATAAATTATATAACAATGAAAGCATCAGATCTTTTTAACTCTCTAAAACTTGGGTTAGTAGATACTTCTACGTGAATTGAAAAATGATAGCCATGTACGTACAATACGTTTCTTTAAATATTTCAATATTTTCGATTAAAACATTATTTGCCATTAGGTGATATACAGTACTTGATTTCTATCTGAACAAATTTTTAGATATATTATATATTATAATATATACTTTCTAATGAATTATGATTGATATATATTTAGCAATCTGTAGGTATTAGCACAGTACTCTGATCAATAGATTTAGCACTTAGTATCAACCAAGTTATGTTTCAGGTAAACCCTCTGATGATTATGACGCCCTCTGACAGCTAATTATGGCTATCATTTCATTATTTGACAATTATATTAAGCTTAGGAAGAAATTGTGGGAGCTAGAGAGTTGAGTTAAATAGTTTTGACCCCTTTGATACCTGGAGATCCTTCCCAAATTGCACAAAGTCGTCTTATGATAACCCAGAATGAAGTGTAAAAATGCAAATAGTGAAAGAAAAACTAGTATATCCATTAATGGTGTGTCATATTATGTGGTTGGCCTTACCAAAACATCAGGTAATAGAAATAAATAGATTTTTTTTTTTTATAAATAATGTTATGCACAAATATTATACATAAAGTATTACAATCGATCATTCTAGTTCGTATCAGCGTCAACAAATGGAACTGGTAATAAGAAAAGTAACTCATAAAATATTTCCTTGTACGGTATGGTGTTTGTTTTCTGTATGTCAACCATCAATAATTTATGTGGTTGCCTTAGTAGTTGCAAGTGAATATAAATGTGTATAAAAGTGTATAGCATAATTATCTTCACACACCACTCTCCAAAATATATACAGAACGCCCACACAATTTATCTTCATCTAATATTTGAATAAAACCAAGTCAAACTTTTTCTAAACCTGAACTTCGTAAAGGTCACAGCATTTCAATATTGTAAAGGAGTAAATAGCTTATCTAAGTCTTTGAGGTTACTAATGCAGCTCGTCTGAAGAAAAACAAAACAAAAACAAAAACAATATATATATATATATATATATATAGGTGTAGTTGATTAAAGCGTCGGCTATCGTTCTGACGGTCGGCGGTTCGAACCCCACTGAGATATTAGAAACATATATATATATTCAAAAATATGCTACAGGGGGGCAATGCCTAGTGAGTTAATTGCTCAATAGGTGGCGTTCTGGGAGTGAGGGTCCGAGCCTGGAGGATGAGACTGTGAAGCATAGAGGCGGAGCAGCTTCAGAGATGGAATTGCTTCGAGCCGTGAAGCTTCACATGTCTCACTCCCTAGGCTGGAGCAAGACCTCACGGGCCTCACCGTGTTCAGCGGTAGAGTGTAAAGGCTATCAGCCTATGCCCGAGAGGGAGTAGTTGGAATATAGAAGAAAAAAAAAAAAATATATATATATATATATATATATATATATATATATATATATATATATATATTCTCTCTATATATTTTTTGTTCTATGTGGATGGTGGAGACAAAAGGCAAAACTGACTGTGACGAGTGCCTCCCCCAGAGTTGACAGGGCCAAAATCAAGGAATGTTAGAGCCAAAAAGTCTGGACACACGGAGTTTGAAACAATTTAAGTTATAGGATGAGGGAAAGATGGATTCAGGGAGAGAGTTCCAGAGCTCAGCTGTTGAAAAGAAGAAAAATTGGGAGTATCGTTTCACTCTTGAGTTGGAGAGTTGTATAGAGTAGGGGTGGGAGTGTGTTGCAAAACGGGTACCGGTACATACACTGGTATACACTGAGAGAGCTCTGATGAACACTGATTATTGTAGTACCGGTAGCGATAAAATAGCGAGAGAGATGCAACATTGTGGCGAAGAGAGAGAGAGGTTGCAGAGAGTCGGTGAGTGTACGGGAGTCAATGACACGAAAGGCTTTCCTTTCTACTTTGCCTAGAAGTGCTGTGTGAGAGGATCCTCCCCATACGTGTGAACAATACTCAAGACATGGATGCACTGTGCCCCTGTACAGAGCAAGGAGCTGTGCAGGGGTAAAGAACCCCTTGAGGCGGATGAGCACACCCAGTTTCTGAGAGGCCGCCTTAGCAAGGGTGGTAATATGGTCCTTCCACGAGAGACTAGAAGAAAAAGAGACACCGAGAATATTGAGAGAAGATGAAGGGTTAATGTTTTAATTGTTTAAGCATAAGGGATAGTCCTCTGGGAGTTCACAACGGGTAGATAGATGGAGATTTTTTTTTTTTTTGGAAGCATTAAAGGTAACAAGGTTTTCTCAGCCCCAATTGTAAATGGTAGTTAGGTCAGAAGATAAGTGTTGTATGGCTTTATTCTATCTATATTGCCGGACGCCTTACTCCCCTTAATGAGGGTGGCCATACACAGAATGCCCCCAAGCGGACCTATTCCCTGTAAGAGGGAACAACCCGAGCCAGTTTACTGAAGGACTAACAGGATTGACCACTCAATTTAGGATCCGTCCGACTCCGAGGCCATCTGTGTATTTTGTTAGCACTATTTTTTCTACAGTGGTGATCGGCTCGTCCATCCACTAACCTGCCTTACCCATAGATAAGCAGTACGGATTTGTATCAGGTTTACTCCCCTAGACAGGTTGCCGACCAAGGCTGACGAGTCCCAGCCACCCTTTATTACGTTTAATATATATATATATATATATATATATATATTGTGTGTGTGTGTGTGTGTCGTACTAAGGCAAGAAGGAGGTAACTGTGAATTTAACCCTGATAACAAAAAATAAATACAAATAAATAAATAGTCTAAGCAGTTTGGAAATAATTTCGAACAAAATTGCAAAGATTTCAGAATCATTTACCAAGAATGAAATCTATGGTTAACACAATTACTGTTTTTTTTTTTTTTCTGGTGAGACCACCCCAAAGATCTACCGGTATGAGCGTTATACAAAGGAATACCAATAACAAAGGACAAACATATTCCTAATGAGGGTACTGGTTAAAAAAGGGGAGATGCGCCGTTTATTTGCCTTTTTAATTATATTTTTATTATTTTCTTAGTTTCCTCCCGATACCTCCATCAAATTTAAATAAAACATCCATTAGATCCCCCTTCTAGATTAATTTGTAAATTTTTCGGTAGATAATGTCCCGGCCGAAGGCCGGTGCTTCAAACATTACAAGCTCACTATCGTTCGCCAGGGAAAAAATCGACACCTAAATAGCACGAAAGGTCTAAATATTGACGAAGAAATGGGGCGAAAGGTCTTAAAATCGACTAACTAATGGGGCAAGCATCTTAGCATCTGAAAACTAATGGGGCTAAACATGAGGGAGAAAAGGGTCCAGAAAACCGGCTCATCTCCCCTTAACCCAGGATTATGACGCGTTTTTACGGTACATTCTGGCTATTATTATACGATTATATTTAGCTTAGGAAGGGTGCATGTAAGCCAGAGTTAATTGATTCCCACAGCTCCTGTTTAAGTTGTATACAATTTTCTAATGACAGCCATAATAAACTGCCCTAAAGTGCCATGATCATTACAAAAAAAAAAAAAAAATGGCTGTTACGCATGACTCCTTTCAGTTGGCATGTGAAGCTATTTAACCCTTTGAGTACCAGCGACGTGTTCTACATTATAGTTTAGCTATAGTTAGACAATATTATGCAGCTTAGGAAGGATCTCTGGTAGTTAAAATGGTTGGTTGATATAGCTTGAAGCCTTATTATTGCTATAGGTCCTTCCTAAGCTGAATAAAATTGTCTAATAGTTGCCAGACTATGCTGAAAAGAACGTCACCGGTACTGAAGGGGTTAAAAAAATAGATAGAAATATAATATATAGTCGTATTTTGAAAGGAGATGTCGTCTCACCATTAATAATATTTAGTGGCAACCTATTCCAAACGTTTATGACGCAAATGACAAATATGTGATCTGAGTTGAACCGTTTTCCAACAATCTTGAAATAATGCTCTCTTATTCGGTATACGTGTTGTTTAATGGTTATACTTCTCATTATAGGTTTTCTGATTCGTAATAGGTGTAACTAAAGGAATTTGAACACTTAATTGGTTTCTACTCTACATCAAATCACTGTTAAAAGAAATAATAAACTTTCTTGAATTCCTTTTATTTACCATGTTTTTTTCCTGCTGGTTCTATTGTGATGTATGGCAATATCTGAACACTATGTTATGCTTCTATTGTCATTGTAACTTAAGATGAGGTTTCATATCAATCTTTACAATGAATCTTCACTGAAATTTTTTCATTGATTATCAATTATTTAAGCTGAAATGCCAAGGTTACATTCGCACCTATACTGTATACTGTATATACTTTTCAGTTCTATATTGGCTATGAAGTTCTATGTTGTTTACACACACAGCACATTCAGAAACATTTCCAAAACAGATGTACATTATAATAATAAATACAAGTTTTAATACAGGTATGAAGCGTTTTCGTGAAGTTCAATTTCTTAGCAAGATTCTAAATCGGGATATTGATTTATCCCAACGATGTCTTTCAGAGCGTTGTCCTCTCTCCCACCTCACCGCTGTATTCCCTCACTGCTTCATGTACAGTCACTATCAAAAGTACTGGATCTATCTATCTATTTATTGCCAGATGTCTCAATCCTCCTATGGTATTCGTCAGCCGGCGCCCCTCCTCCCACCCCACACCAATTTCCCTCATATACCTCTCAACTCCATCCTTCCATCTCATTCTCGGTTCACTTCTCCCTCTCTGGCCTTCCAATTCACTCTCATTCACTCTTTTAGTAATTATCTCACTCTCCAACGCCTCCACATGACCGAACCACCTCAAGGTGTTCCTCTTCACAAGATCTGCCTTAATTATTCAGTTGAATTTTCCTTCTTTGTTAAAAGATAAATAATGTCCTCAACACTAATGTTTCTAAGTATGAAAATAAATGTTTTCTTTGTGCGTGTTAGGAGTGTGTGTTTTTTTAGCTGCCTATTGAAATTATGGAGTTAAAATACGATTGACCGTGAGTGTACTTGGCCTCAACATCACGAGCCTTTTTTAATTACACAATTGCAATAAACCTGCAGCTATAATGTTGCAATATTCAGTGACGTACATCGAACATAATATTAAGCGACAGACTACCAGCCATTCCCAATATTCAGCATGTGCATAATTACCCTTAGCAGTCACGAATCACAAACACATTATACTATTATAATTTTATGAAATTTCCATGAAAACTATCCAGGTTGCTTGAGTTAACGAATATATATACTATCATGTTCTTTCAATGTACCAAACTCATTATTATTATGATTGTGATAAAGGAAAGTAGCATTTCCGTGCTCTAAAACTGTTTTAATTACTTAGCTTTAAACTCATGAAAATACCGGCTCATGTCAAATTTGTTTATTCAATTAACAACTGGTACACAAATACCTATAATTTTATTTTGAAAATTAATATAACAGTATTATCGCCAAAACATTATGATTATAAAAAGTCTTATCTATAGTACTAAAACAAACAATACATATCACAGCCTCGTTTCATTGTGAAAGATGCATAATGAAATTGCAAAACACCAGAAAGATATACATGCATACATAATCTTAAAGACCGAATGCTCGACACGAAGTGCGGTTCCGGTCTCACGTCCTAATGGCGGCGCTCCAAGCAGCTCTGTTCAGAGCTGCCTCACTTGTCAGGTTATTTAATTCAAACGTATGGTCTGATCCCACATCTTTATTGGTCAACTCCTTGGTGTTGCTCCCTCCAAGTTCACGGACCTGCAATTTTTCACCCAACTTAGCTCATCTATCCTCTCCACATGCCTAAACCATCAAAGCCTGCTAGTATGCATCTCATCACTGATACTCTTGAAGCCCAACCGTCTCCTCAGCTCTTCACTAGATATCCTATATTGCAGTTTGGCCCCACGCATCCATCTCACCATTCTCATCTCGTTCCGTTCCATTCTACTGATATCATCCACTTTGACAGGTCACGTTTCTGGAGCAAATGCCATTGCTTCATTGATGAATGTAATAATTGAATACAGTGATTAATGAACAAAATAGTTTATAATTATACTGTATACATAACATTAAATACTGCCGAGCATTAAGGGGACAGTGGCTGTTTGTTTGGTCTATCAATTCATTTAATATTCATATATTGGCTTAGTTTATTCGGACAACTATTTGACGATTTTATTCAACTTCGGAAGGACCTCTAGCAATTAATGAGGCTTCAAACTATCTCAACCAATCCTTTTAACTACCAAAGATCCTTCCTATGCTGCATAATATCGTCTACATTTAGCTAGAATCAAATATAACACACGTCGTTGGTACTCAAAGGGTTAATATCTATTTTATCCCTTTAATTCCTTTTTGCTACATTGTATACTTCTTTTCTCGCCATCATGTTTATCTTCACTCTCATTCGTTATCACCCTTTGTCTATTCCCCTTTCACTCTTTAATAACCACTTTATATATTTCCATATCACTCGTTTTATCCTCTGTTGTTGGGCCTAAGCCTCCTCCACGCGGATGATCCTCTATTGAATATAATTTACATCTCATATCATCCCTAATGTCCAAACCTTGCTATTGTTACCCCCCCCCCCCCTCCTTCCCTACCTCGGCTAATACTCTCTCTCTCTCTCTCTCTCTCTCCTTCTTTCTCCCTCTTTCCGTTACCCCTCAGTCCCCCCCCCCTCCCACCCCCCGGCTCCCTCCCTCTCTATTCACCCTCTCATCTTTCCCTCGCCCCTCCACCTCCCTTCTACACCCACCGCCCTTCACCCCCCTCCCCCTCACTCTCTCTCTCTCTCTACCCCCATATCTCTCCCTTGCCCCTCCTCCTCCTCCCCTCCCCACTTCCACGCCCCCCCCCTCCCCCCCCCCTTCCACTCTCTCTCTGTATAACCCTTTCTCCACCTTCCCTAAGTTTCCCCTCCCTCTCCAAACTCACCCCCTCTCTCTATATATATATTGTTTTTCTCTCTTCACCCCCTTCATCTCTTGCTACCTTTCCAACTCTCTCTCTCCCTCCCCTCCCCCCCCCCACTCTCTCTGTATTTCACTAATATACTCCCTCCCTTTCCAAACTCTCCCCCCCCCACCCTCCCCCGTACACTCTCTTTGTATTCTTCTCTCTCCAGCCCCTTCATCTCTCCCTCCCTCTCCAAACTCCCCCCCCCCTTCTCACTTCCAGCCCCCCCCCACCCTTCCTCCCACGCCCCCCTCGTGCTCCAAGTCTCACCTGAAGTGGCAATTTTCCCGAGTCTTGAGGCGTAAACTATTCCTAAAAAAACTCAGGACCCACACGAGTCCGCCTTCCGGTAATTTTCGAACCATTACCTCTATATATCTCTCCTCTTAGAGCTTTCCTATTCCTATGCTTAAGGGGAGGGTTTTGTTATTTTACTTAAGAGGGGTTATTTCTGGACCCACTTCTGCCTCATGTTTAGCCCATTTGTTTCGAGATATTAAGACGTTCGCCCGAATAGTTTCACGATTTTAAGATCTTTCGTTACATTTCTGTCAATTTTTAGACCTTTCTTGCCATGTAGGTGTCGATTTTTTCCTGGCGAATGACAGCAAGCCTGTAATTTAGGAGGAATCAGCCTTCGTCGGAATTTTTTTATATTGAAAAATGTACAAATTTAGCTTGAAGGGGGTCTTGGAGGTATTTTTGTTAAGCTTGATTGAGGTCTAGGGAGCAAACTAAAAATCTCCCCTTAAGAGTATTGTTCCCCTTCGTACCAACCACTCCCATTCTTCACTTCTCTCTCTCTCTCTCTCTCTCTCTCTCTCTCTCTCTCTCTCTCTCTCTCTCTCTCTCTCTCTCTCTCTCTCTCTCTCTCTCTCGGATGATGCATTAAGGGTATCGGCCACTTCAACTATGGTCAGATTATGGTAATGAGGTTGTTGAGTATAATATAGCTGTCATTTAGCCCTTTCTGTACCAGCGACGTGTTATATATTCTATTCTAGGTATATATAGACGACTTTGTGCAGCTGAAGAATGATCCGTGGTAGAATAAACGGTTAAGATAGTGAATATAAACACCAAATGAGGAGGAACACTTAGCTTCTTCAGGTCACTAACAGACGCTAGGTCCTTGAAGGCCTTAAGTATCCGTACATAATCCTACTCTTCTTATACAATATATATATTTATTTATTTATGTGTGTGTGCGTGTGCGTGTGAGTGAGTGTGTTGCATGGGCGATCATGTGATTGTATGTGTCAGAAATAAATGATCATATATCATATTTCCAATTTGTTGAGTTCTCCGTGACCTTTTTCAGTGCCCCAGTTCTCCCCCACGCACTGACCGTCACAGACAGGTATTAGTCCGCTCTTTGACACAGTTTCTTGGAAGACTAGTGTGTGACGGAAGGCCACACCGGGAGCCAATATATCCTTCAAGGTAATGGCTCGGAGTGTTCCATTTAAACTGTCTTGATAGCGTAATACATACCGTAAGTGCGCGGAATTTCGGTGTGAGTATCCTAGGTTCGAGTCCTTGGAGTGCCACATGTATTTGTTGATTTCATTAATTGAGTTTAGGAGTAAAGTCGGTTAGTGGAGGGAACATAATAATTCTTATGTGTGTGTGTATGGATATGTGTGTGTTTCTCTGTATGTAATCATGTGTGAGGGTGCATGTTTTTTTTGTTTTTTGTTTTGTTTTTCTATATTCCAACTTACTTCCTCTCGGGCATAGGCTGAGAGCCTTAACATTCACCGCTTTACAATGAACAGTGAAGCCCGTGAGGTCTTGTTCCAGTCTAGGGAGTGAGACATGTGAAGCACGTAGAGTACAACGAGCACCTGCCATCTTGCCTTCACATGAGGCACGGTGCTCACTCATGGCCCGAAACGACCCCATCTCTGAAGCCACCTCGTTCCCGTGCTTCACTGTCTCACTCGGACTCTCACACTTACACACACACAACGCCACCTGTTGAGCAGATAACTCACCAGGCATTGCACCCCTATAGCATATTTTGAATATAGGAATATTCATACAGTGCTATTTAATCAGGGAACAATGAGGGTATTCTATTGACGTTTCGGTGGGCTTGTGGTAATGCACTGATACTAGGTACAGCACAAATTCCATCCCAATAATATCTTCCCATTGATACATCGGGATTTGAACCCGGGACCTTTGGATTACCAGGCCAGTGGCAAGACCACTCCACCACACCTCCCCATGCATGTTTTTCTCCGTATATAATAATGTGTGTGTGTGTGTGTGTGTGTGTGTTGGGATTTGCACACTTACCCTTGGGAGCGTGTGTCTGCATGCTCGTACCTTCCTTATGAATGCCTTAAGCTGGGTGGAGAAATTTCCAATCATGTTTTACCACTGGCAGGCTCTGAAACACCCCATAACTCCTAGGTCCACCATCCCTGCCTACCTTCCCCCAACCCTCACCCCCTTCCCCCTCAGCCTCTTCCCCCACTCTCATCCCCTTTTCCCCCACCCTCTCCCCCCCCCCTCCCCCACCCTCTCCCCCCTCCTCAATATTGCCCGTTGATCAGGCCTTGAGGGATTGCAGGAGCGTTGCATGCAAGCGTATTGCTCACTTGTGGGTGCGGAAGTAGCCGTCCCTATTATTCCTCTCCTTCCTCGCTCCCTCCCTCTCTCCATATTTGGGGTATCTATATACATGTTATGGTCTTGTTGTTTCTATTCACTCCCCTCCCCCCTCCTCCCTCTCTGGCTCCCTATTTGCAGCATATCTCTGAAGGGGGGATGGTTAACTTTTTGGGCGATTTTTGCATGTATTCATCAAATTTAAAAAGAAACAAAAAATTATATACCCCTTCTAGATTAATTTGTAAATTTTTCGGTAGAAAATTTCCCGGCCGAAGGCCGGTTCTTCCAACATTACAGGCTCACTATCGTTCGCCAGGGAAAAAATCGACTCGTAAATAGCACGAAAGGTCTGAATATTGACTACGAAATGTGGCGAAAGGTCTTAAAATCGACTAACTAATGGGGCAAACATCTTAACATCTGAAAACTAATGAGGCTAAACATGAGGGAGAAAGTGGTCCAGAAAACCGGCCCATCCTCCCTTAAATTCAGGTATATATTTTCTCCATTTCACCTCCCTCCTCTCTACTTGTCTCCTTATTTGCTATATTCATTTCAGTATACTTCCCTGATCCTTCCATTTATTCTTCCCTCCCCCTTCCTTCCTCCCTGTCTCCCCATTTGCTCTATATATTTTACTTATGCT
Organism: Paralithodes platypus; assembly: GCA_032716605.1. Taxonomy (NCBI): domain Eukaryota; kingdom Metazoa; phylum Arthropoda; class Malacostraca; order Decapoda; family Lithodidae; genus Paralithodes; species Paralithodes platypus. The sequence goes on from CM064509.1 coordinate 33,726,655, forward strand.
TCCCTGTTATTTCTCTCCCCCTTATATACCTTTCTCCCTATTGTGTTCTAATAATGTTGATATTTTTTCCCTGATCTTCCATTTATTCCTCCCTCCTCCCTCCTTGGCCACCTATCTACTGTGTATCTCTTAATTAGGTCTCTCTCTCTCTCTCTCTCTCTCTCTCTCTCTCTCTCTCTCTCTCTCTCTAAATTTCCCAGTAGAAGTTTTTCTCATTCTGCTGGGGAACTTATTTCTCCAACTTAATTTCATGCCGACCAACGGTCGGAGGGAGAGGTGGGTGGGGAGAGAGTCTTCTTCTTTGCTATCCTTGCCTTCCACTTGTAGCAAATTCTATTTTAGCATTAAGTCCAGACTACCTAGTAGGGACCGCAAGGTCTGTGTATCTATGTAACTCTCATTTCTCCTCTTTCTTTTTCTATATCTTAATTTGTTGTATCCCTTGTTATGTTTCTCCCTTGTTCTTTCCATTTTTCTCTTTCTTTCATAATTTGCTTTCTTTCATCATTTGCTATTATCTACAATATTTCTTAAGTAAATTTTAAAATTCTCTTGTGTTTTCATTCAATTTTGATTTGACCATTAACTATGCAGTACTTTATGATTACCTTTTAGTTTATCTTCTTTAATTATATATATATAACTAAAAGATCGAAAGCAGCCTCCACAGGTTAAGGTCAACTTTGTGAGACATCGAAAATCATTTGTCTAACCTACGTAACCGAACCTACTGTAACCTAATTCAACCAAGCCTAATCAAACAACAACAACAACAACCAAGCCTAATCGTTAATTTTTATTAAAGCATTTCAAGTTAGGTCCGGTTGAGTTATATTAGATATAGTTAGCACAAGTTAGATTAATTCTGGCTAGCCTTGATGGTTCCGCGTTCTGTTTGTGGTCAAAACGCCCAATGAATAATTTAAGGCATCGAACCTGGAGCCCAAAGCACGCACGCACGCGCGCACGCACGCACGCACGCACGCACGCACGCACGCACGCACGCACGCACGCACGCACACACACACACACACACACACACACACACACACACACACACACATTATATATATATATATATATATATATAAATATATATGTACAGTATATACTGTATATCGCTATTCTACCATAAATACAATAATCAGTGTATACCACCTCCTCTACGTACAGCACGCAGCACCCGTCTTGCAACTCAATCCTACACCTAAGTGAAACCTTCCAACCCAAGAGTGAAACGATATTCCTACTCATTCTTCTATTCAACAGCTGAACTCTGGAACTCTCTCCCTGAATCCGTATTTCCCTCATCCTATGACTTAAATGGTTTCAAACTCCGTGTGTCCAGGCATTTTGTCTCGTAAATTCTTTGATTTTGGCCCTGTCACTCTTTCAACTCTGGGAGAGGCACTCGTCACAGGCAGCATATATACCGGCATATATTATATATATATATATATATATATATATATATATATATATATATATATTTATTGGGGGAGAGTTTAGGTACCAATCGAGCAGTACTCAGGGGAGGCGACATGAGCATATGATAAGGAATTGCTTGAACTCCTGTTTCATTTGTCTGGTTTCCCCTACTGTTTCTAATTATGCCTCACCTACACAGAGTAATCCAGCTATCTCTCAAAAACACTTCTTCCTCCTATTCATTTCACTACACTTAATAAGTACACCACACTTTCTCTCTCTCTCTCTCTCTCTCTCTCTCTCTCTCTCTCTCTCTCTCTCTCTCTCTCTCTCTCTCTCTCTCCCTTTCTCTATCTATCTATCTATCTATCTATATATCAACAATATATATATATATATATATATATATATATATATATATATATATATATTGGAGCCTGTGCAACAATCTGAATATTCTAGAGTGAACGGTTCGCTCCTAAAGCCTAGAATGGCTACTTAACTTAAGCCTAGAACAAAGTTTCTAAGTCGGATGTTAATATCTTTAAAATACCGTAATATATCAAGTGGGGTCTAGAGATAGGGGAAGCTTCACTCTCTTTCCTATCAACCCTAGAAAACAATATATTAACCCTTTCTCTACCGTCGCCGTACCTTTATTATAATTTAGCTATATTTAGACGATTTTGTGCAGTTTAAAAAGGATCTACGGTAATAAAAGGGATTAATCAAGATAGTTCGAAGCCTATAAATTCATAGAGTCCCTTTTGAAACTGAATATAATCGTCCAATAGTAGCCAGAATAAAGTTACAAGACGTCTCCGGTACAGAAGGGGTTAACCGTAAACATTAGCGGAAAGAGAAAACGGGAATATATAGAATAGTTAAAGTGGGTGATCCTCTAAAACTAAAGTGGGTGATCCTCTAAAACTAAGTAATACCAATGAATCTTTATATTTAACCCCTTGAGGATTTTGACGCGTTTTAAAGCCGGTTTAACACGAGCACTTTTTCACTCAACATTTATCCTCAACACTGGTCTGGCAGCTTATGAGGTCAACATTTACAATATTTCGGTTGCCTAAATGCATCTACCATCAGTCTAGTTCCGAAACCAGTGCAAAATACTCCAGAAATGTTGCCAGAAAAATGTTCATCATCGAATGTTGACTATAAAATCTCTCGTGTGATACCGGCTTTAGCAGTGTACTTTGGCTATAACTAGACGATTATATACAGTTTAGGAAGGACTTTTAGGAATAAGGGGTCAAAACTATGTCAATTATGCCTTTGACTCGCACAGATCCTTCCTAAGCTGAGTAAAATAGTTTAATAGTAGCCAAAATAGACGACCCCGCGCGTCACAATCCTCAAAGGGTTAAGGTTGCATAATAATTCAGCCCACTTCGGGGGGAAGGGTTTATTTTTGTGTCGATTATTTCATGTTTTTATTATTATTTATTATTTTCCTCCCTCGACCTCCATCAAACTTTAAAAAAAAAAATCATTAGTTCCCCCTTCTAGATTAATTGGTACATTTTTCGGTAAAAAATAAATCCCGCTCTTCCAATATTACAGGCTCACTATCGTTCGCCAGGGAAAAAAATCGACACCTAAATAACATGAAAGGTCTTAATATTGACAAAGACATGGGGCAAAAGGTCTTACAATCGACAAACTAATGGGGCAAACGTCTTAAAATGTGAATACTAATGGGACTAAGCATGAGGGAGAAGGGGGGGGGGGGGGGGCAGAAAAACGACCGATCTCCCCTTAAGTTAGCTCGTTTCAGTCTACTTGTCGATAATCCAATGCATCCAAGTGATCGAAGTATTGCTGGAACAAAATATGTATAGAAAACTGTCTGAAAAAATCGCTATTGACTTATGCCTTTCCTTGACCCCTGATAACCGCTATCCTTTCCTTCCTTCTTTTTCTAGTCTCATTCTTTCCCCCCCCCCCCTCCTCCTCCTTCTTTGTGTTATTGTTGTTGTTGTCCTTCTTCTGTTTCTTTTCCTTTTCCTCCTTATTTTTTCTCCTTTTTCTTTTTCTCCTTCTTTTTCTTCTTCTTCTTCTTCTTCTTCTTCTTCTTCTTCTGCAAATTCACCCCTTCTCTGTCCTTCTTCTTTTTTCCTTTTTCTCGGATCATCTCTCTCTCATCATCGCTAAAATTGTCTCTTTGGATTTGTTCTATATGATTCTTCCGTGCAAGCTCGGTCGTCTATTCAACATTTGCTTAGCCCCTCCCCGTTTGATTATCAGTCTCATCATCATCATCATCATTTATCATCATCATCAGCACCACTATTACCACCATCATCATCATCATCATCATCATTTATCATCATCATCATCATCATCATTTATCATCATCATCATTTATCATCATCATCATTTATTATCATCATCATCATCATCAGTATCATCATCATCACCACCATTATCATCATCATCATCATCATTTGTGTTCTTCTTTGGTATTATTTCGTCTCTTCCTCCTTCTCCTCCTCCTCATCATATCCTTCTCCTTCTCTTCCTCTCTTCCTCTCCTCCTCCTCATCATATCTTCCTCCTCCTCCTCCTCCTCTTCGTCATCTCCCTCAGAGCCTTGTTCCTCCCTGAAGCAATTTTTTTACCATTTACTCGTGAAATTTTGGGATCCCCACAATATGCCCGGGGGATAATGAGAGAGAGAGAGAGAGAGAGAGAGAGAGAGAGAGAGAGAGAGAGAGAGAGAGAGAGAGAGAGAGAGAGAGAGAGAGAGAGAGAGAGAGAGAGAGATATTATGTTTGTGAATGTGTGTGTGTGTGTGTGTGTGAGTGAATGAGTGACGGTATGTTTGTTTGTGTTGAGATCGGAAGTCATGTGTTTTCCTTTCTTTGAATCAGAGAGAGAGAGAGAGAGAGTGTGTGTGTGTGTTGAGTCATGCGTTTTCCTGTTTTATATCAGTCAATATGAGTGCAAGAAACAAATTATAAATTATATCTGCATATTCCCTATCATTGTTTATCGGCACAATCCATTGAAATAATGTATACAGTATAGTTAAATAATTTGTTATCAAGATACTTTAGTTTATGCACAATCGATTTCGCTTGAATCATTAACTTCTATTAAATGTTCTTATTACTGCTTGATATAAATTATCCAGGACCCGATTACTTAAAGATGCCATAAGTTAAGGCGATGGAGAGCCATAACAAACCAATGAAGAAACTGTTTATTTCTTACTCATGACTTAATAACTTGCTAAAAAAAAAAAAAAAACACACAGAAAATATATATATATATATATATATATATATATATATGCAAGAAAGTTACAGCAACACGTGAACTTATAATATGCCAAATATCCACAGGGAAGGAAGGAAAATAAACACGGAGTCCCAAGCGCTTTCGTGTATTACATCTCCTCTGTCCCCTGAAGATGTAATACACGAAAGCGCTTGGGACTCCCGTGTTTATTTTCCTTCCTTCCCTGTGGATATTTGGCATATATATATATATATAATAATAATAACAACAATGGACTATCATAAATTTAATGCAGCTCTACGACATATTTTTCAGTAGGCCTATTTATAACGCTAGAAACTATTGTCACTTAGGATACGACAATCGAAGAGAAATATGGCGTCGTATATGTTCCGAGTTCCGGGCTTAGATATCTTGCGGTACACTCAGATGCCATAGTATCTAGCCTGCTTAATATAATTCGTGGACCCCCCTATGTTGTTCTTTATGCATTTATAACTATCTAGATTGATGTTTAGATAGTACTTGCTTTTCAATAAATAGAATATATTGCTTGGTAGTTAATGTATAGTAATATGATATGATATTAATGCATTTGTTTTCAGATATATATTTCCATAATTTGAAATAGGTGAAGTCCCCGAATACTTATGAGTGGTCTATACTCTGGTTTGTTTCCTTGCATGTTCCTTTGTTTATATTTGAGTTTTGTTTTGTTATTCAATGTTTACAAACATTCTTGTCATTTTGCTATATAGATGGAAATTGAGAAACATTTTGGTTGAGCCTGCAGTTACTGTCTAGCCATCTGTCTGCAAGAAGCGTCTGTCTTCATCTGTCAGTTCTGTCAGTTCTGTCCATTTGATATTAACCCTATTTGGTGCCTGGGGTGGTCTCTTTGGAACCTCCCTGTTTCACACCATTAGTTTAGAAATACTCGCTTCACCCCATTCATCACATCGATTTTTTTGTTTTCTGGGCGAGCAATAGCTAGCCTGTGACTAAAAGATATCGGCCTTCGGCCGGAACATTTCTCTATCGTAAAATGTACAACTTTATCTTGGAGTTGTCTGGGTGGGCATTGTTCAGCTTGAAACAAATCTGGGAAGGCATTTTTGTTATCCTAGGGGACAACCTAAAATATATTGTTCGGAAATGACAGAAGCAAGCAAAACTATCAATAACAATTAAACATAATAAAATAACCCTCAATACATCAACTTAGATAGTGTTAATGTCACCTCATATATTTTAAGCGACAGTAAGTAATCCTGTGCTTGCTGTATTAATTAGAAGAAAAACAAAATAAGAAAAATTAAAGTTGCCCGTTTTGCAGAATCACAAACTTTGCACATTAAATATCAGATTTTGTCCATATTCACTTTGTTTTCTATTGACAAACAGGTGTGTGTGTGTGTGTGTGTGTGTGTGTGTGTGTGTGTGTGTGTGTGTGTGTGTGTGTGTGTGTGTGTATATTTTCAAAGTATGTTTTGTTTTATGAAAGTCAACAAATGGTGATAACTATTCATTTTGTACCTTAGCTGAAATCCAACCCTTAACTTCTCATACTGTTGTCCAAGGGATTAGGGTCTGATTTATGTCTAATATACTGTATACAGTATATATATATATATATATATATATATATATATAGAGAGAGAGAGAGAGAGAGAGAGAGAGAGAGAGAGAGAGAGAGAGAGAGAGAGAGAGAGAGAGAGAGAGAGAGAGAGAGACGGGAGGCCGAAGTGAATGATGTAAAGAAAGAGTGAGTAAGCGGTAAAGTTTCAAGGAGTGAGCCTGACTTTAATGTGAGCGAGTGAGAGAGGGGGCAGTGAGGGAGTTAAGAAGAGATTTATACAGAATTGTGTGAGCTTTGGGGAGTGATTGAGAGAGATCTAGTGGCAAGATTTACTGAGAGGAAAATTAAGTCTAAAAGAGAGCAAGAGATGTGGCAGAAATGTAAGAAGTGTTATCATGTATATATATATATATATATATATATATATATACCGGTATATATATATATTATATACGTTTATCCGTTGTTTATCAATGTACATGATAGGTGCATATTTCCACATTCGTCCACAACATACTAATTTCCTCTGCTTACACTTTATAAATAAATAAATGTACTTATGGTATTGACCTGATCCATAGAACACATTGAAAATTATATACACATTCTCCTTCATTAACCCTATCAAGATCGAATTACGCATTTCTGTTTATTTTCTGGCTGTTATTTGCCGAATAGGATGGGTATATGGAGGTCAAAGGGTTAATTAAGATAGTATTCACCCGTATAATACATCTCCCCAGATCTTTCCTAAGCTGTATAGAATTGTCTTATAATTGCCAGGGTAAACTGTCAAAATGCGTCATAATCTTAAAAGGGTTAATATGCAGTGGACGAGAAAGGTAAATATTTATACAATCAACCAGCAATGATTAAGAGGGTGTACGAGAGCGAGGTGGAGGGACAGAGAGGGAGATGTAGACCGAAGAAGAGGTGGAAGGATGGAGTGAGGAAGTATAATATGAACGAAGACGGTGCTGGTTGGGGGGAGGGGCGTCGACTGACTGGGGACAGAGGTGCATGGAGGCGGTTCGTTCGTGGCCACCCCTTCGGGGATCACGGCGTCGGGCAATAGATAGATAGATAGAACCAGCAATGATTATAATTACTTCTTCACCAGTTATGACATACTTCTCTACTAAGTATTACCTGGCTATCTATCTATCAATCAATCAATCAATAAATCTATCTATCTATCTATCTAATTTTCATAAACCATTCACACTGAGAGTGAGCAGAAAATATTATTCATGGAAGAAAGCGAGCATGAATAACAGAGAGCGAGTAGAATACAATAACAGAGAGCGAGTAGAATATAATAACAGAGAGCGAGTAGAATACAATAACAGAGAGCGAGTAGAATACAATAACAGAGAGCGAGTTGAATACAATAACAGAGAGCGAGTAGAATACAATAACAGAGAGCGAGTAGAATACAATAACAGAGAGTGAGTAGAATACAATAACAGAGAGCGAGTAGAATACAATAACAGAGAGCGAGTAGAATACAATAACAGAGAGCGAGTAGAATACAATAACAGAGAGCGAGTAGAATACAATAAACAGAGAGCGAGTAGAATACAATAACAGAGAGCGAGTAGAATACAATAACAGAGAGCGAGTAGAATACAATAACAGAGAGCGAGTAGAATACAATAACAGAGAGCGAGTAGAATACAATAACAGAGAGCGAGTAGAATATATTATATATATTATACACTCCCACACAGGGGGAACTAAGATACAATCAGACGAGGGGGGACAAAACAAAACTAAATTGAAAACGAAATCAGGGGGAAATGAAGCAGGGAAAATCCAGAATAATAGATATATATATATAGATATATAGTTAACAGATAGATAGATAGATAACAGATAGATAGACAGACAGATAGATAGATAGACAGATATAGATAGATAGATAGACAGACAGATATACTTTAGATATGTTATTATTTTTGTCTTTGTATTTTGGTTTCTTTTTTTGACAAATTCTCTTAGTACCCATAATTTCTACTTACGCAAGGTACTATTAATTAGCTTCATTGTATTGCTTTTCTATATAGCATCTCTTACTGAACACCTGTTCTTGACTTCCTGGTTGTTGTGTCTAGGTTATCAACAATTCAACACCCCTTTACCTTACGTGGGTGAGACGCATCGCGGGGTTTATAGTCCTATACCCTGTTCCAAATATGTAAGCCAAAACTCTTGAACACCAACCTCAATAACTCACAAACGACTAGCGTAATCGAACTCTTGTTTCTACCATATAAGAAGGGTCAGCAATGGAATAGGTGTGGAAATTTACAGCCCAGTTGCTCTAGCCCTTTAGCACCATGACGTCGTTTTACCTTTGATTTTAGCTAAAATTGGAGGGTATTATACAGTTTACGAAAAACCTATATTATTCGGAGGGTTTATTGAGATCGTATTTATCCCTATACTGTATATCCTAGAGATATATTACAAGCTGAAAGGAAAAGTGTTGCAAGGATAGAGACGCCAATCGTTGTTTCTTGATTTGTGCGGCTATGCAGACAAGGGGCATTTTCTTCAAACATATTATAAATTCAATAATTTCTAAATTAAATTGTAAACAAAGCAGATTTTTACTTGTGTAGTTTATAAATTATATGACTCCAATACAATCCATACTAAATATGATCGTGTGACACCTTCTTAACCCCATTCATCACAATGACGCAATTTTCATTATACTCTGGTTACAATTTGACGATTCCTTTCAGTCAGTCAGTAGCCAGCCCTGCTCTCTCTCTCTCTCTCTCTCTCTCTCTCTCTCTCTCTCTCTCTCTCTCTCTCTCTCTCTCTCTCTCTCTCTCTCTCTCTCTCTCTCTCTCTCTCTCTCTCTCTCTCTCTCTCTCTCTCTCTCTCTCTCTCCATACCCCCTGTGGTTGACAATCAGCACACATTCTCGTCTCCTCACCAATCTTCAGCAATTTAGTCGTATTTGCCTTGAGTGTTGTGTGGGTGTTTGTATTTGTGTATGTGTGTGTATTCGTTCGTGTGTTTTGTATTTGAATGTGTGTGTGTAGGCTATATTGTATATACGTTATGACATCCTTATATTATTTGTGTTATCATTTGTCTACTATGGCCGTGTACAGGAATGTTGTTTCTAAGACTGGGATCATATTATTATTAAGTGGAGATTAGGACAAATATAGAAATATCGAACAAGACGCATTTGTTCAATCACAGTTTACCCCGGATAAAATCATTGCACATCCACCCCTGAATATTTGAGAATAATATAGTATATATGTCCGCTGCACTGGTCCGATATTGAGCTGCAATTTGCAAGTGATTGATGGAAGTTGGGGTAAATAGCCTCGCCAGGGATATTTACCTGGATTCATCATTCTCTCCAGGTATATTCATGTTGAATATATATGTATACCGGTATATATATATATATATATATATATATAAACTGGTATACGCGTATATCTTTTGGAAGGGTTGGATTATTTATTGGGCTCAAGCTGAGGTCGTACAACATAAATTTAGCAGAATACATTGTCCTTATTCAACATTGGTGATGTATATATTACTTGTGTTCTGGGAGTTTTACTTACAAATTGTAGCTATGTGTTGGCACTGTTTAATATTATGTGCCATACTGGTAATGTGTGAGTATTACCAACATGAAGAGCCATGGTGGTATTTGTGAGTATTACCAACATGAAGAGCCATGGTGGTATTTGTGAGCATTACCAACATGAAGAGCCATGGTGGTATTTGTGAGTATTACCAACATGAAGAGCCATGGTGGTATTTGTGAGCATTACCAACATGAAGAGCCATGGTGGTATTTGTGATCATTACCAACATGAAGAGCCATGGTGGTATTTGTGAGCATTACCAACATGAAGACCCATGGTGGTATTTGTGAGTATTACCAACATGAAGAGCCATGGTGGTATTTGTGAGTATTACCAACATGAAGAGCCATGGTGATATTTGTGAGCATTACCAACATGAAGAGCCATGGTGGTATTTGTGAGCATTACCAACATCAAGAGCCATGGTGGTATTTATGAGTATTACCAACATGAAGAGCCATGGTGGTATTTGTGAGTATTACCAACATCAAGAGCCATGGTGGTATTTGTGAGTATTACCAACATGAAGAGCCATGGTGGTATTTGTGAGTATTACCAACATGAAGAGCCATGGTGGTATTTGTGAGTATTACCAATATCAAGAGCCATGGTGGTATTTGTGAGTATTACCAACATGAAGAGCCATGGTGGTATTTGTGAGTATTACCAACATGAAGAGCCATGGTGGTATTTGTGAGTATTACCAACATGTAGAGCCATGGTGGTATTTGTGAGTATTGCCAACATGAAGAGCCATGGTGGTATTTGTGAGTATTACCAACATGAAGAGCCATGGTGGTATTTGTGAGTATTACCAACATCAAGAGCCATGGTGGTATTTGTGAGTATTTCCAACATGAAGAGCCATGGTGGTATTTGTGAGTATTACCAACATGAAGAGCCATGGTGGTATTTGTGAGTATTACCAACATCAAGAGCCATGGTGGTATTTGTGAGTATTACCAACATGAAGAGCCATAGTGGTATTTGTGAGTATTACCAACATCAAGAGCCATAGTGGTATTTGTGAGCATTACCAACATCAAGAGCCATGGTGGTATTTGTGAGCATTACCAACATCAAGAGCCATAGTGGTATTTGTGAGCATTACCGACATCAAGAGCCATAGTGCCAATATAGCTAATGTCTCCGTCTTTGTTTAACCCCTTCAGCACAAGAACGCCGCCTTACCTTTGATTCTAGTTAAATTATGACGATATTTTGCAATTTAAGAAGAACCTGTGTTATTCAGAGGGTTTATTGAGATCGTATTTACCCTTTTGAATTCTAGAAAAAATATAATAAGCTAAAGAAAATCGTCTAATAGTAACCAGAATATGACGAAAATTACGCCATCGTGCTGACGAGATTATCCACCAATATGAGATACAACAGACAATCAGATATGACCAAGAGAAAGGTATCCAATTGACCACTTGCGAGTTTCAGGCTATAAGGAAGTTGGAGCTGTAGTCATCGATACTTAACAGAATTAGCAGCTAAAACGTGGTCGTAGTACATTCACACATACATAAAACCCAATTCAACATACCTTTTATCTATCAAAAACCTACATTATAATTGTATATCTATTTTATATCAATGTTTACGGCTCCTACTTCCTTATAGCCTGAAACTCGCAAGTGGTCAATTGTAGTTTTCTGGATATTCACACTGCACACTGATGAACCCTGAGAAGTTGACGATAAGACCATTTGATTTGTCGCCAAAGAACTCGAGATTCGGGCCATAAATTTATGACGTCAAAAGTTGTGATCCATAGGAACGTACCCGAACACATTTGCTCGATAAGAACACGCATAAAGTAGACTAGAGATCCTGTAGTAGAGGCAGAGTGGCAATTAATTTTTTTAGAGGCCATTTAGTTGCTTCAATTATCAAAGAACAGAGTTTGAATATATTTTTGATATAACATGATGTCTATCCAAACACCAAACTATAATGTCCTGGACCAGTTGGGTTAATCTATTAACATTTCCATAGGTAATTTAATAATCTACGCTCTACTAATGTTGTATATGTAGTAGTTAAATCAGCATGCGTACTAATTGGCGTACACATTGGGTAGCGTACCCTTGAGACCCTACAGCAACAACGATCGGCCAACCTCCTCCATATTGGTGCCACTACTGGTGTTATTAACCTCTCTTTAAGGGGACATTTTTTTTTTTTTTTTTTTTTATATATATATAAATGTATTTTATAGTTTCCCCGCTAGACCTTCAACAAGCTTAAGGGGAGGCTGGCCGTTTGTTTGGTCTATTAATTCATTTATTCATATATTTTATTACTTTCCTCTCTAGACCTCCATTAAGCTTAGAAAAACACCCCATAGACCCCCCTTCAAGATAAATTTGTGCATTTTTCGGTAGAAAAATGTCCAGGCCGAAGGCCAATTCCTCTTAAAATTGCAGGCTCGCTATCGCTCGCCAAGAAATACTCGACACCTAAATGGCACGAAAGGTCCTAAAAGTTAAAATTGACAACGAAGTAGGGCGAAAGGTGTTAAAATCGCCAAACTAAAGGGCCGAACGTCTTATAATCTCAAAACTAGGGGGGCTAAACATTAGGGAGAAGGGGGTCCAGGAAAACGGTCTACCTCCCCTTAACAAAACATACTTCCTAGATAATTATACAAGATACACAACCAATTGTTCCAAGCCTGTTATTCGTGTTAGTCATTTCAATCCAGAATGATAAACTAGGCAATGTCTTGGTTTGGGAGAACGTGCCAACATTCAGAGTATTAACCCCTTCTGTACCGGGGACGGCCTTTTAGCTTAAGGGGAGGCAGACGGTTTTTCTGCACCCCCTTCTCCCTAATGTTTAGCCCCACTAGTTTTAATATTATATGACGTTCCGCCCATTAGTTTGGCGATTTTAACACCTTTCGCCCCATTTCGTTGTAAATTTTAAGACCTTTCGTGCCATTTAGGTATCGATTTTTCTTGGCAAGCGATAGTGAGCCTACAATTTTAAGAGGAACCGGCCAAAGGCCGGGAAATTTTTCTACCGAATAATGTAAACATTTATCTTGAAGGGTGGTCTAGGGGGTGTTTTTCTAAGCTTGCTGGAGGTCTAGCGAGGAAACCAATAAAATATATGAATACATGAGTTATTAGACCAAACAAACGGCCAGTCGCCCCTTAACTCTGGCTACTATTAGACGATTGTATTCAGTTTTAAAGGGGCGTCCAGCGATTAACAGGCTTCGAACTATCTCACTTAGCCCTTTTTGCTACAACATATCGTTCTCAAACTACACTAAATCCTCTAAATATTGCTTGAGTAAAATTATAAAGATGTCACCGGTACAGAAGGGGTTAACGAAATTCCAAGTAGAAAAAGGAGGCCTCCTTAAATGTGTATACTTTAATCAATAATGCAATAACAAGATAACAAGATAACTCTAGGTGATGTCAGAATTGGTTTTTTAAGGAGCTAATAGGAAATTAAGGGGACAGTGGCTGTTTATTTGGGCTATTAATTAATTTATTCATATATTATTTTGTTTTTCTAGTTTTCTCCCTAGACCTCCATCAAGCTTAGAAAAAAAAACCTAGACTCCCCTTCAAGATGGATTTGTACATTTTTCGGTAGAAATATGTCCCGGCCAAAGGCCGATTCCTCCTAAAATTACAGGCTCGCTATCGCTCGCCAGGAAAAAATCGACATTTAAATGGCACGAAGGGTCCTAATATTGACAAAGAAATGGGGTGAAAGGTCATAAAATCCCCAAACTAATGGAACCAACGTCTGAAAATCTCAAAAAAACTAGTGGGGCTAAACATTAGGGAGAAGGGGGTCCAGAAAAACGGTCTGTCTCCCCTTAATTAACTGTTTAACAAAAATATCGTCTTACATGATCAACGTCCGCCGTTAATTTTCCTCCCCCCTAATAATGAGAGCCCAGACGTAATTTTAGCCCACACGTAATTATCACTCCAAAGTCATTATCGATTACAACTCATATTGGCCAAGGTGTCATTTCCTCGTCCAATACCTGTTATCATGTTTGCCCAAGTGAAATCATTTGAAAAATAATTACCGAAATGAGCTAGTAGCAATAATATATTTTGCCTAAGTTGGACACTTTATTTCAATACCAAGCAATTATATCTACTCACTTTCATAGTATTGGAAGTGCGTATATGCTACTGGTATATATTACGTACATATAAATCATATATAAATCGTAATACTCCCGATATACTATAAGCTATACTTGGATAGTTTACATTCAAGTGCTTTTATTCTTATTTAATAGCAAGCAACTCCAATACCGGTACATGTAATTGCCAACGTGTTTTTGTGTGTGCTTGCGTGCGTGTCTGGTTATGTTTGTTTGCATGTGTGTGTGTGTGTGTGCTTGTATTTGTGTGCATGTATGTGTGTATTTATGCTTGTACTTTAAGGTATGGAGGCAGTAGGGAGGAGGAGGAGGAGGGAGGGGGGGGGAGGGGAATATATCTTGCAGCCATGTAGTTGTAAAAGATTTGTTATGCCTGAATGAGACCAGGTGCTAGGGACTGACACCCCCCTTCTCTCTCTCTCTCTCTCTCTCTCTCTCTCTCTCTCTCTCTCTCTCTCTCTGTCTCTCTCTCTCTCTCTCTGTCTCTCTCTCTCTCTCTCTCTCTCTCTCTCTCTCTCTCTCTCTCTCTCTCTCTCTCTCTCTCTCTCTCTCAAACTAATTCTACACTGTCCTACAAGTTTATGAAATGTAGTTTCAATTCTAGTGCCGGTAACATATGACGGGGAATATCAATTATGACGAGGGTGAATACAGTTATGGAAGTGAGGCTTGCTAATAATTATGAGAATCCCACGAGAGCTGTTCGCCCTGTTCGTATTATTATTATTATTATTATTATTGTTTATTAGTTGTTCGTTCTATTAGTTTGGCAATTTTAACATCTTTCTTCCCATTTTTGTTGTCAGTATTTGGACCTTTCGTACCATTTAGGTGTCATTTTTTTCCCTGGTGAGCAATAGCGAGACTCTAGTTTTAGGAGCAATAGGGCTTGGGCCGGGACATTTAGGAGCAATAGGGCTTGGGCCGGGACATTTAGGAGCAATAGGGCTTGGGCCGGGACATTTAGGAGCAATAGGGCTTGGGCCAGGACATTTTTCTAACGAAAAATTAAGAAATTTATCTCGAAAGGGGGTCTAGGGAGTGTTTAAGCTTGATGGAGGTCTAGCAAAGAAACTAAAGATGTATTAATAAATAAATATACTACAAAAATATACCGTACCCTCTTAAAGAAAGCTTACATCACTTGTTCAAGGTACTGTGATAGCTGATGGGATGCACATGGTTACTGGTGGATTAACAGCTGTGGTCTGGTCCATCCTTCCTGGGTCACTGTGTCTACTAGAAGCAAGGGTATTGGGAGTTTTCAAGTAATCAGTAGCTGCTTTAATTAGTCTGCAGTGCATGGTACTGGCTTCTCATTCTCTCATTTATATTATTTTGTAGAGAGCTTACGGTGGAGGGTTTGATGCCTACTGATAATACCATTATGTACCCTCTCTATTATAGAAGCCAAAATCTCATGGTAGACTCCTGTAAACTATTCTTCGTCGGGTTGAGGCCGTGCAGTGTTTGTAATATAGAAAACTTAGCTGTCCGTAGCTTGTTTCCCGCATTTGGCGAAGTCACCCATCCCATCATTTATCCTATTTTTGTTGCTTCAGTCAATATAAATATGTCTCATGAGATAAGGCTTAGCTGTTTTCTGGTGAAGGGTCTCACATTCACTGAAAATATTTCAGAGACTGGAAAGTCTTGGAGGTTACACTGGACATCTTGGTTTTCGTCCCTTCTGCTGTCTTCTCAACAAATGTGATGCACCAATTGGCACCAGTAAAATAACATAAGATTTCACTGGGTTTGAATGATCACCCTGATATAATTTTAGCATGTAATAGGAGTTAAACAATTTTTGAAGTAGTCAAGCAGCCCATTACCTCGTACCAATATCTATCAGGACCTCAGGGATGGGCGACTGTGAGCTGTGATGTGGCTGGTATTAACTCAATGAAAGTGTGAGGAAAGAGTCATTTCCTGGTGCAACTGATGATATAGGTGATTTTTGTGGCTGCTTGAAGGTGAAAGGGTTAAGGAAGGTGCTGAGGTTTTGGTCTGATACGCAGAATACTCTGGTGAAATATGCAGAATTGCTATTGCCAGCCGTCCGGCTGGCTCAGTTGATAGCATGCCTGATTCCCACCTTGAAGGTCTCGCGTTCAATCCCCGCTCAGATTGAAACGTTTTTCTGGGATACAGCCGGCGGTTACCATCTCCCCATGAGCAAGGGGGATGGGTAATGGTCTCTGGTAGACTAAAGAAAGCCAAGCGCTTGCGAATCCTCGAAGGAGGAGAGACGGGCGCTATATAAGTAACCAGAAGATTATTATTATTATTTTGGAATGCAGCAGTACTGTTTAGAAAAGCCGCATTTCTTTACATCTGTGAGGGTTTTACTCAGAGGCTCTATTGTCTGGGTTTATATCAGGGTTCTTTAAATATATTAATGTTTAGTCAGCTTGGGCTTGCTACCGGGTAGTGACAACAATTTTGTCAGAGATACCAGGCAATGCACTGTAGGTAAGAAGGGTGCCTTGCACATTATTTTAAGGCAGGCAATTGTGTGTCTGTAGCCTGAAAGTATGCGCCGAGTCTAAATGTTTATGCAAATATCAGCTCTCCGCGCTACATGGGCTTGACTCATTACTCTATTGTATCCATGCATTCTTCTGTTGTACATCAGTAATATTTCACCCTTACCACCATATAATGTTTCATACATATTTTAATACATGTAAAATAGTCCGGCAGATATCTATACTGAACAAGACTATGTAAGGTGGTTGTTAGGTACAGCCTACTGTATGTAATATGAATTTACAAGCATTATTTGGGTGTTAGTAAAGTTAACTGTAGAGCATTAGGAATACATAAAAATAAAGTGGGAAACACAGTTACGCAGAATTGCCAAGGGTGATGAGAGAAGACAGGACAATGGAAAAAAAGAGATCGTACAGAAAGAAAAAATATGGAAGCCGCCAAGAAGAAAAAGAATAATAAAAGTGATGGAAAGAATGCGAGATATATGACAGAGAGAGAGAGAGAGAGAGAGAGAGAGAGAGAGAGAGAGAGAGAAGGAGGATCCGTTGGCAGAAAGACGGCATGAATGGGAGTTAATATATGGTGAGAATTAAAGGCAAAGAAATAGTAGTATAATTTGGTACTAGAATGACACACACACGCATAGACGCTCACAGAGAGAGAGAGAGAGAGAGAGTAGCACCATGGCGGAAAGAGAGAAGAGTGAGAGAGTGAAGTATTGCCTCCTCATACATAATGCAGAGAGTAATGTAATTTGTTCCACTTTGGGGCTATCAAGACGTTCTCGCCGTCACCCCCCAACCCCCCTTCCTTCCTCCCTGTCAACCCCCCCCCCCCCCCCCGCCTTTCCTTCCCCTCTGTCACCGCCGCTTTCACCTTCCTTCCTCCCTGTCACCCTTGCCCCCCCCCCCCACATTTCCTTCCTCCCTGTCACTCTCCTTTCCTTCCTCCCTGTCACTCTCCTTTCCTTCCTCCCTGTCACTCTCCTTTCCTTCCTCCCTGGCACTCCCCTTTCCTTCCTCCCTGTCACTCTCCTTTCCTTCCTCCCTGTCACCCCCTCCCCTTCCTTCATCTGTCACCCCCACTTTCTTCCTCCCTGTCACCCCCGCTTTCTAACTCCATAGCACCGCCCTCCCTTCTTTCCACCCTGTCAACCCCGCCCCCTCCTTGCTCCCTGTCAACCCCCCCTGCCTTTCTCCCTGTCACCCCCCGCCCCCTCCTTCCTCCCTTCCCCCCCCCCTTTCCTTCCTCCATTTCAACCCTACCTTCCTTCCTCCCTGTCACCACCCCCATCCTTCTCCTTGTCAACCTCCCTTACTTCCTCCCTGTCACCCCTGCCTTCCTTCCTGTCACCCCTACCTTCCTCCCTGTCACCCCCCCCCCTTCCTTCCTCTCTGTCACTCACCCCCTCCTTCCTCCCTGTCAACCCCCCTCCCTTACCCCCCCCCTTTCCTTCTTCCCTGTCACCCCTGCCTAACCCCTTTTTCCTCCCTGCCATCCCACTTCCTTACTCCCTGCCAAACCCCCCCCCCCTTTCTCCCTATAACCCTCCCCCCCCCCTCCCCCCTCGCCAGACAATAAGGAGACGGTCAAAGTCAGTACTAGTTTATTCATTATGAGGAGTCTAGACATTGTGACCCCCTAGCCTCTTCTCAACTCAGGGAGGGCCGGAACAAACGGGCTGTACATGTCCGCATCTGTTTACTGTTTGACTCTTCGCCAATGGTAGAAATGTCAGCAAAGCTCGATTCCTTAAGGTGGGGTTTTTCTGGACCCCTATTTTACTCAGTTTAGCGATTTTAGGACCTTTCATCCCATGTAATTTTCAATTTTAAGACCTTTCGTATCATTTAGTGTCAATGTTTTCCTGGAGAACGATAGCGAGACTGCAATAAAATCGAAGCCGGGACATTTTTCTACCAACAAATGTACAGATTTACCTCAAAAGGGGGACTCGGAGGCATTATTTTATAAAGGAGGTATTGGCATAATGGGAGTGAGACCGGAGGGAGTTGAGGTAGGAAGGTGCAATGGGGTACGCTAGGTTTAGATTGGAGAAATGTGAAATACTGAAATAGGAACAAACAAAAGGCAGTCACTTTGCCGATTACAGGAAGGAAAAGGGTAATACGCTGACAAAGTATTGAAAGAATACAGATAGAAGATATGTGTCACAGATGAAAGTAACTTACGAGAAAGGTAAAAGGAAAAATAATTACCTACTGAGATAAGTATGCATTAAACATTATAATGTTTTAACCCTCAAACAGCGGGCAGCTTATAATTTCCAGGGCGCCCTGAACGGGTACTTTTACTATTTTATGCATTTTTCAACTCATTCTAACTCTGTGAAACAAAAAATTAAGGAAGAAGACAAAATGTGTGGAAGACGTTATGTGTTTTGACCTGTACGGAGACACCAACATCTCATTCCCATCTGGTCTGTGGCCTTGACAGTGACGAGAGAAAGAGGAGGTGTTTTTGCGTGATAGCTCTGGATCAAGTTATTGCTTGCCTACAACACATATGCTCACTCCAATGGTTAGTGGGTGACTGAATGAAAGGTGTCCAACTGGGCCGTGACCCCAGCCATGTAACCTTGGCAACTGCTAGGTACCACCACATGTTACTGCGGAGCATTTTTTACGGCGGGATACAAAACATCTTGGGATGTTGCCTGGAGCATGCGACAGGAACAACTCCAGATGTCACCCGACCTTTAGCGGTTAAAGGTCCTAGCCGAGATGTGTCCACCAAGGGTACCCAATTGAATAGTCACCCAGGTCTAGGCCTGACGTCAGCTAGGCTTTGACTGCTAAATAAGAAGACCTGTAGGCCACCTCAATCCCCCATTACTCAAGGGAAATAGTAATAGATTGCAGTGCTTATGAAAAACAATCTTCGACCTAAGCGGAAGTTATCTTGGGTCCATTGGGTGGGATTTCAAGACTCCCTCCACTGCAACAGCAAACCCTATACCCAAACCGAGACAAGATTGTGGTTCTAAAACATGAGTTTCGGAGTATATGAAAACTGAAGGTGTATTTTCAATGATCATCAGTGTATCATCAATATTTTCTTGAAAGACAAACATATGTGGATTAGTGGGGAATGAAAATGTGGTGAATTTAACTTTATTTAAATTTAGTATGTGCTACAAATATATTTAGTTTACATTTCTGCATAATATCGCTACGTTTTTTACTTCCTTATAGCTTGAAGCTTGCTAGCGGTCAGATAGACAGAAGGTATACAAAGCGGGAACTAGTTAAGGGGAGACTGTTTTTTTTTTTTTTTTTTTTTTTTTTTTTTTTTTTTTTTTTCTATTAATTCATTTATTCCTATATTTCTTAGTTTCCTTGCTAGACCTCCATCAAGCTTAGAAACACCCCCTAGAGTCTAGACCCTCCTTCAAGATAAATGTGTACATTTTTCGGTAGAAAAATGTCCCGGCCGAAGGCCGCTTCCTCTTAATATTTCAGGCTCGCTAACGCTCGCCAGGAAAAAAATCGACACCTAAATGGCACGAAAGGCCCTATAATTGACAATGAAATTGGGTGAAAGGTCATAAAATCCCCAAACTAATGGAACCAATGTCTTAAAATCTCAAAACTAGTGGGGTTAAACATTAGGGAGAAGGGGGTCCAGAAAAACGGTCTGTCTCCCCTTAATTCAACAAATATTAAAATACACCAGGTAGAGACAACAACAATAGGTCATAACAAGAAAGACGTATAGCACGTCCAGGATATGTAAATAGAGAAGGAAGCGAGAAACTAGGTCGACATCTGCAACAGGAAGCCAACAATGACACCGGCTGTCCAGTCCAGGCAGAATCGAGTGAAGCTATGAAAACGAGACTACAAGGATATTTAAGGCAAGCATTGGTATATAGAAAATATATGCATTTAAGGGGAGTCACCGGCTTTTTTGTTATCTTTCTCTCCTTTTCTCTCTTTCCCTGGCTTGTATCCATTCGGCCCCATTCAGCCAACTGTTTTAAGATGTTTATCCCCATCCAGGTGTCGATATATTCCTGGCGAGCGATAGCGAGCCAGCATTGTATGGAGAAATCCGGCTTCGCCGGAGACAAATTTAGGTTGATGTCAAAACAAAAATCTATATATGCTGGCTCGCTACCGCTCGGCAGGAAAATATTGACACCTGGATGGGGGTAAACGTCTTAAAACATAGTCTGAATGGGGCCGAATGGATACAAGCCAGAGAAAGAGAGAAAAGGAGTTAAAGAGAAAACAAGCGAGGTGACCCCCCGTAAATGCACAACGTTGTAACCAGTGCGACATATGGTCCGGATCACCTCCTAAATGGCATCACTTCTTCCTTGCCGCTTATACTGTCGGTCCACCAAATGTCTTGAAAATGGGTTCATAGCGCATTGCCTTTCTACCCGTCAATTGTTCATGGAAATCTCCGAATCGCCTTCTAAATGTCTTCTAAATGTCTTCTAAATCTCTTCTTCCTCGGCGCATGTTAATTCATATTCTTTCTGCAACATTCCTGCCAAGAATCTATGTCCTGAGCAAGGATAATCTCTCTCTCTCTCTCTCTCTCTCTCTCTCTCTCTCTCTCTCTCTCTCTCTCTCTCTCTCTCTCCCCCCCCAAATATCATGAACATCGGTAAATAACTTTGTGAGATCTCTTTTTTTACAGACAAACAAAGAAAGAAAAGGAGGCGAAAACATAGCCTCCGTCTAACTTCGTTGGCGGAGGTCATAAAATACCCGAAGAATACATTATTTTGTTATAAACGTTCCCAATGTTAAATATAGAATATGTACAGCATCTTTCAATCATCTTTATGTAAGAGATATCCTTTTTAAGCTTGTCCAAAGTTAGATTCTAGTTAGTAGGAAGTTAAGACTGATAATGGACACGGGCGCCCACCTCGCCTTTTTTTGTTTTCTCTTTTTCTCCCTCTCTCTTTGGCTTGTGTCCATTTGGCCCCATTCAGCCTACTGTTTAAGACGTTTACCCCCATCCAGGTGTCAATATTTTCCTGGCGAGCGGTAGCGAGCCAGCATATATATTGTTTTTTTTTTATAGCAAGCTAAATTTATTCATTTTTTCGATAGAATATCTCCGGCGAAGCAGGATTTCTCCATACAATGCTGGCTCGCTATCGCTCGCCAGGATGAAATCGACACCTGAATGGGGATAAACGTCTTAAAACAGTTGGCTGAATGGGACCGAATGGATACAAGTCAGAGAAAAGGAGAGAAATAGACAAAAAGCAGGTGACCCCCCTTAATGCACCATGAGGACCAAGAGATAAATGGATACACAGTAAAGGCAGAACAGTAATAGACCAATTATGGCGCTAAAACAATGATAAACCATGGGTGTCTTGACTAACTTATCATTGTCAGAGATAGTCAACCTTTGCCCAACCTTCGTAACATGTTCGTTAGGCACCGACTGTACATTAAACTAAACATTGGGGTTCTGATCCATTGATTAAGTGAGATAGATGGAAATTTGTACCAATAAACACTCGATTAGTTAACGCTGCTTGAGTATATACACTTTATCTCGTGAGAGAGAGATAAGAGATATATAGAGAGAGATAGAGAATAGAGAAGAGAGAGAGAGAGAGAGAGAGAGAGAGAGAGAGAGAGAGAGAGAGAGAGAGAGAGAGAGAGAGAGAGAGAGAGAGAGAGAGAGAGAGAGAGAGAGAGAGAGAGAGAGAGAGAGAGAGAGAGAGAGAGAGAGAGACTCTATCCATGCTAAGGACATTAGATATTCTTGGAAGGAATGTTGCAGAAAGGATATGAATGACCATAAACGGCCTAGAGGGATAATTCTAGACTGGAAAGAAAGTTATAAAAGTCTAAATGAAGGAGGAGGGAAAGAGGAGAGTAACATTAATTGTGTTGGTTTGTCAGAGAGAACAAAATCAAAATATATTATGGTAGTGATGCGAGGATAGAAATGTTATGATTATTTTGTATTAAAGATTGCATATCGGTGAATTGATATATATAAATAATGGCATGGCATGAAGGAAATATGGAGGACTGATGAAAAGTAAAGTAGTGAGGCTTAAAGGAAGGTGGTTATATATTGAAGACTAAGAAACAGTTATATGGAGAGAGAGAGAGTGAGAGAAAGAGAGAGAAAGAGAGAGAGAGAGAGAGAGAATCAAATCAAGACTTTTAAGATTATTCCAGCAGACCGCTTAATCCCGGGCCATAGCGTTAGAGTAGCCCAGGAAGACCTAATTAAGGGAGCTGGGGGGGGGGGATTAACCCTTTCTGTACCGCCGCCGCTGTTTTTTTTATTTTATGCTAGCTATATTATGACGGTTTTGTGCTGTTTAAGAAGGATCTGTCATAGTAAAAAGGGTTACGTGAGATAGTTCTAAGCCTGCTAATTGCTAATAGTAGCCAAAATATACTTGAAAGGACGTCACCGGTACTAAATGGGTTAAGGCTTCTGGGGTACCGAGGACATCCAGAGATGTGTGTGTGTGTGTGTTTGTGTGTGTGTGTGTGTGTGTGTGTGTGGTGGAGGGGGAAGGTGGGGTAGGCTTTCACCGTTTAATTAATGTCTGGATTTACCCCTTGTGCAGGATGACGCCATTTTAACTTGTATTCTGGCTAACATTAGACGACTGTATGCAGTTTTAGGAGGACCTGTGTTATTCAGATGTTTTATTGAGTTTGTATTTACCCCTTTCGGTCCTCGAGGTAGAACATATGCTAACACAAATCGTCTAATGGTAACCAGGATATGACGAACATTAATAATATAAGCTAACACAAATCGACTAATGGTAACCGGGATATGATGAACATTAATAATATAAGCTAACACAAATCGTCTAATGGTAACCAGGATATGACCAACATTAATAATATATAATGGGTACCAGGATATGACCAACATTAATAATATAAGCTAACACAAATCGTCTAATGGTAACCAGGATATGACCAACATTAATAATATAAGCTAACACAAATCGTCTAATGGTAACCAGGATATGACCAACATTAATAATATAAGCTAACACAAATCGTCTAATGGTAACCAGGATATGACCAACATTAATAATATAAGCTAACACAAATCGTCTAATGGTAACCAGGATATGACCAACATTAATAATATAAGCTAACACAAATCGTCTAATGGTAACCGGGATATGATGAACATTACGCCACCGTGTTAACCCGTTCAGTACCGGTGACGTCCTTTTAACTTTACTCTGGCTACTATAGACGATTTTATTCAGTCTAAAAAGGGCCTCCAGCAATCAACAGGCTTCGAACTATCTCACTTAACCTCTTTTACTACCACAGATCCTTCTTAAGCTGCATAAAATCGTCTAAATATACCTAGAATATACTTTATAAGACGTCGCTGGTACGGAAGGGGTTCAAGGGGTTAATCAACATGCCAATACCCATCCTCCACATCATTCCAATACCCATCCTCCACATCATGCCAATACCCATCCTCCACATCATGCCAATACCCATCCTCCACATCATTCTCTCTCATTCATCACCGCACTATTATAATAATAATACATTCCATAGTCGTTTAAGGGAGCCCACCTCGTTTTTTTTTCTTTCTCTCCCTCTCTCTTTGGCTTGTATCCATTCGGCCCCATTCAGCCAACTGTTTTAAGACGTTTACCCCCATCCAGGTGTCAATATTTTCCTGGCGAGCGGTAGCGAGCCAGCATATACAGTATATATTTTTTGTTTTGACAGCAAGCTAAATTTGTACATTTTTCGATAGAAAAATTTCTTCGGCGAAGCCAGATTTCTCCATATAATGCTGGCGCGCTATCGCTCGCCAGGAAAAAATCGACGCCTAGAGGGGGATAAGCGTCTTAAAACAGTTGGCTGAATGGGACGGAATGGATACAAGCCAGAGAAAGAGAGAAAAGGAGAGAAAGATAAAAAATAAAAAAAAGCCGGTGACCCCCTTAACATCTTAGTAAATGTATAATGAATCGTGAGTAAGTTAAGGGGGGATGGTTGTTTTTTCGGACCCCCTTGCTCCATCATGCTTAGCCCCATTAGTTTTCAGTTTTTAAGACGTTCAGCCCATTAGTTTGGCTATTTCGCCCCATTTCTTTGTTCATATTTAGAATCTTGAAACTGCCAGGCAAGACAATCTCAGAATAATGCCGACATTATTGTGCATGTGACACTGGCCTAACCATTAAGGGGACATTTTAATTAACTATTTATTAATGTATTTATTTGTTTCTTACAATTGTTCTAGTTTTCTCTCTAGGTATCCATCAAGTTTGAAAATATACTCCCAAGTGCCCCGTTTAGAGATTGTAGGCGCCAGTCCATCAGGGGAGTCAGTACCCAGGGGAGGCGGCCACATATACGCTGGCGATAAGGACTTGCTGACACTTCTGTTGCATTTGCCTGGCTTCCCCCACTGTTCCTATATGTGCCTCACCTACACAGAGAGTAATCCAGCTGATTCTCACAAACACCTCCTCTTCCTTTTCATTTGACTACACTTAACGAGCACACCACACTTCTTTCCAATACACCTAAATTACCGGTACGTAAGCACCTTGTTTATGGCCCTCTATCACTCTTTCAACCTTGTGGGAGGGACACTCTGTACAGGCAGCTTTGTCTTTTGTCTCCTTCATACACATATGAAAAACAATGTGTGCATTTTTCGGTAGAAAAATGTCTTGTCCGAAGGCCAGTACCACTTAAATGGCAGTCTGGATATCGCTCCACTTGAAAAAATCGACACCTATGTGGCATTAACATTCTTGAAATCGCCAGACTAATGGAGTAAATATCTTAAGCTCTCAAAACTAATGGGGTTAAACATGAATGTTTCTCTCCTTTTCTCTCTTTCCCTGGCTTGCATCCATTTGGCCCCATTCAGCCAACTGTTTTAAGACGTTTATCCCCATCCAGGTGTCGATTTCTTCCTGGCGAGCCTAAGCGAGCCAGCATTGTATGGAGAAATCCGGCTTCACCGGAGACATTTTTCTATCGAAAAATGTACAAATTTAGCTAGCTGTCAAAACAAAAATATATATATGCTGGCTCGCTATCGCTCGCCAGGAAAATATTAACACTGGGATGAGGATAAACGTCTTAAAACAGTAGGCTGAATGAGGCCGAATGGATACAAGACAAAGAGAGAGGGAGAGAGATAGAAAAAAGCGAGGTGGCTCCCTTAAGCCTCGTACACTGCCTCTGTTGGAGCTCAGTACTGTCACATCCATATCGGTGAGAGCGTTCAGTCAGATTGTTTCCTAAGTACTTGACTCTAAAAGGATCTTCCTAACAAAGAAAGGTCTCGAAGTAGATACACTAAGCAAATTCATAAATATGTATATATATCAATCCCTCAACGACAAACGTAATGAAGCCATAGAACTCTTAAATTCTGATCTAAATACTATCTCCAATTGGGGCAGAGAAAACCTTGTTACCTTTAATGCTTCCAAAACCCAATTTCTCCATCTATCTACCCGCCAGGAACTCCCATCGGACTATCCCTTATTCTTCAACAATACAAAAATCAATCCTTCATCTTCTCTCAATATTCTTGGTGTCTCTTTTTCTTGTGCTCTCAGTTGGAAGGACCATATTACCAGTCTTGCTAAGGCAGCCTCCCAGAAGCTGGGTGTGCTCAACCGCCTTAGGGGGTTCTTTTCCCCTGCACAGCTTCTTGCTCTGTACAGGGGCATAGTGCGTCCTTGTATTGAGTATTGTTCACATGTGTGGGGAGGTTCCTCTCACACCGCTCTTCTAGACAAAGTTGAAAGGAAGGCCTTTCGTATCATTAACTCCCGTCCACTCACCAACTCTCTGCAATCTCTCTCTCCGCCGCAATGTTGCATCTCTCTCGCTATTCTATCGCTACTATAATAATCAGTGTTCCTCAGAGCTTTCCCAGTGTATACCACCTCCTTTACGTAGGGCGCGTGGTACCCATATTGCAACTCAATCCCACCCCTACTCTGTGCAACTCTCCAACCCTAGAGTGAAACGTTACTCTCAAACTTTCTTCTACTCAACAGCTGAGCTCTGGAACTCTCTCCCAGATCAGTCTTTCCCTCTTCCTATGACTTAAATTGCTTCAAACTCCGTGTGTCCATGCATTTTGGCTCGAACGTCCCTTGATTTTGGCCCTGTCACTCTTTCAACTATGGGGGAGGCACTCGCTGTAGGCAGTTCTGCCTTTTGCCTCCCTCAATCATATATATATATATATATATATATATATATATATATATATATATATATATATATATATATATATACTGTATATTGATTTATTTACATAAAACGATCATGTAATATCGGCTTTAGTCTTAAACTTCTTTGTTTTAATTATCTACACTAAATCATCAACATATCTACTCGCAACTTAAGACCTATTTCAAGTATTGATTTGTTTCAGGATTAGACCTCATCAACAATGTGTTCACCCAAAAAGTTCAATATTAAAGATGTGCTCTGCGTGACAAAAGGTGGAGGTGGTGGGGTTCCTATGCCGGGAGTGGGGAGGGACAAGGAGGTTCAGTGAGGGGAGGGATAGCCAGGTAGAGTGTACCCTTGGCGAGCGTGAAGCAAGGAAAAGCACTGGCAGGTACTAGCGAATCTGGCGAACACTGACCATTGTGCTTCATATATTTAAGTTAATACAATGATAGGCTATAATAGTTTTGGGCGCATATAATAAAGATATACAGTATATCTCTATGCTATGTGTAACTCAATTTTGTTAATTTAAGCAATATTTACTAAGGTACTGGAATGATGAAGCACGATAAGTTTGCTTCACTGTTTCGCCCTGACACTCCCTCCTTTAGTATTATTCTTCAAGGGAAGGGAAGGGAGAACACGGAGATACCACCACTCATATCTTGTATATTATGGAATTACCTCTTATATAGTTTATCATTTATGTTTATATTTTCTCATCAGGTTATAATTGGGGCTTGATGTAAAAGAACAAAAAATACATAAGTAATTTACTCGTTGTAGAGAAGTAAATCTAATTACTTTAATTAATCTTTTAGCTCAAATACTGCTTACTTCAAAACTATCGAAATTAATGTATGAATCCCCCCCCCCCCCCCCCACACACACAGACTTCTTAAACTCATCTAATAGTGAAACAGAAGTGTTATGAACTTCTATGAGTAACTCTACAGTTGAAATCAATAATTTGATGAAAGCTTTGATGATAATTAATATGAAAGATGGAGACATGAACATTAATTCGACATGTCTACGACGTGACACAAAATACATATTATAGCATGGACTATTTAAAATACGTGATGACTCAAAGAACAGGCATCTTGTTAATAATGTTTTTAAACTTTCTACTCGCTGCAAAGTTGCATTTTTTCTCTCATTTAGTTATTACAATAATAATTTTTCTTCAGAGCTTTCTTAGTTTACACCTCTTACTGAGTTACAAGGAGTTACAGGGAAATAGTATATTAAAGACCATGCGGTCCAATCTGGGGGAATACTAGAAGTGGAAGGAGATCAATTGTTTAGTGCATTACACTCATTACAGAGTGTGCAAAATACTATTTACTCGTTTCCTGAACTGCTCTACTGAAGAACTGTTAACAACTTATGAGGGAAGTTTGTTCCAAGTAAAACAGATCTTATATGATAAAAAGTTTCCACAAATACTAGTTCTGAACCTTTTCAATTCTAACTTCCAGCCATGGTTGCATGTTGTATTCATATTGAGATAACCATTTTATTATAATCCACATTGTCAAACCTATTAAGTATTTGAAAAACTTCAATGAGCTGACCTCATAACCTACGTGAGTAGGTGGCAACCGCCTTTCAACATATTTCCACTCTTATTTTGTCCAACTCTGTAACCCAAGAGTGATTTCTACTGCATTGCTTCCATTCAACAAGTAAATAAAGCTCTCTTCCTCAGTCTAGCTTTCCTTCATCCTACGACCTATATTCATTCAAACTAGCTTGCGTGTGTCCAGACATTTGACTCCAACGTACCTTGAATTTCACTCCTTATCACTCTATCAATTTGAAAGGACACTAGCTACAGGTAGCTTTGCCACTAGTTTATTTCCTTCGAATATAATAAAAAACAAAATTTTGACAACTAACAATACACAGCCTATGAACATGATATTCGGCTAGGAATTTATTTTGAGTGTGCAAGTAAAGCCACTGCAACAACCTAGCCAGACCCCAAACCCTCCGTGGGGTTACCACGACTCGCCTGGCTCATTATTGCATAGACAAAATCAATAATATATTTATAAACAGTGTACACGTAATAAGTGCTTCAATCGCGTATGTGTTCATATCAGCACACATAAATTATAAAACACTATTTATGTAGAAATCATGTTTATTACAATTAACCCGTTCACCACCATTACGTAATTGTCATCATATTTTGGGTACCATTAGACGATTTTCTACCTCTACAACTCAAATGGGTAAATACGATCTCAATAATGGTTCTTAATAACATAGATCCTTCTTAAACGGCATAAAATCGTCTAACTATAGCCAGATTCAAAAGTAAAAAGGCGTCATGGTGCTGAAGGGGTTAAGGGGAGTTAGTTTTATATAGTGTATAAGCAGATTTGTAAAGCTCCCTGTCGTTATTTGGGTTCCGCCTGTCGCTGGTGCCTGTGTTCCGGTCCTCTCTAACATTGCCTGCACCTGTTGCCTTGTGTGCTTTCGAGAGGGCTCTTGCTTTCACACTCTCCACACTCTCTTTTTCACACTCCCCACTCTTTTACACTCTTCACCTCTCTTTTACACTCTTCACACTCCCCACCTCTCTCTTTCACACTCCCCACACTCTTTCGCACTCCCCACCTCTCTCTTTCACACTCCCCACACTCTTTCACACTCCCCACCTCTCTCTTTCACACTCCCCACCTCTCTCTTTCACACTCCCCACCTCTCTCTTTCACACTCCCCACTTCTCTCTTTCACACTCCCCACCTCTCTCTTTCACACCCCTACCCTCTCTTTCACACTCCCCACCCCTCTCTTTCACACTCCCCACCCCTCTCTTTCACACTCTCCACCCTCTCTTTCACACTCTCCACCCTCTCTTGCACACTCTCCACCCTCTCTTTCACACTCTCCATTCTTTCTTTCACACACTCCCCTCTCTCTCTTCCACACTCTCAGCCTCTCTCTCACACTCTCCAACCCTCTCGTTCACACTATCCAACTCTCTTTCACAATATCCACCTCTCTCTTTCACACTCCTCACCTCTCTCTTTCATACTACCCACCTCTCTCTTTCACACTACCCACCTCTCTCTTTCACACTCTCCTTCTTCCTCTCTCTTTCACGTTTTGCGCCCCTCCGGTGTTTCTCCTCACACTTCCCTCCTTCTCCTCATACTATCCTCCCTCCCCTCACACCTCCTTTCCTCCCCTCACACTTCCTTCCCTCCCTTTACACTTCCTTCCTTCCCCTCATACTATCCTCTCACCCTCACACCTCCCTTCCTCCCTTCACACTTCCCTCCCTCCCTTCATACTACCCTTCCTCCCTTCATACTATCCTGCCTCCCTTCATACTACCCTCCCTCCCTTCATACTACCCTCCCTCCCTTCATACTGCCCTTCCTCCCTTCATACTACCCTCCCTCCCTTCATGCTACCCTCACTCCCTTCATACTACCCTCCCTCCCTTCATACTACACTCCCTCCCTTCATACTACACTCCATCCCTTCATACTACCCTTCCTCCCTTCATGCTACCCTCCCTCCCTTCATACTACCCTCCCTCCCTTCATACTACCTTCCCTCCCTCCCTTCATGCTACCCTCCCTCCCTTCATACTACCCTGCCTCCCTTCATACTACCCTGCCTCCCTTCATACTACCCTCCCTCCCTTCCTTCATACTACCCTGCCTCCCTTCATGCTACCCTCCCTCCCTTCATATTACCCTGCCTCCCTTCATACTACCCTCCCTCCCTTCATACTACCTTCCCTCCCCTTATACTACCCTCCCTCCCTTCATACTACCCTCCCTCCCTTCATACTACACTGCCTCCCTTCATACTACCCTGCCTCCCTTCATACTACCGTCCCTCCCTTCATACTACCTTCCCTCCCTTCATACTACCCTCCCTCCCTCCCTTCATACTACCCTCCCTCCCTCCCTTCATGCTACCCTCCCTCCCTTCATACTACCCTTCCTCCCTTCATACTACCCTGCCTCCCCTCATACTACCCTGCCTCCCCTCATACTACCCTGCCTCCCCTCATACTACCCTGCCTTCCTTCATACTACCCTGCCTTCCTTCATACTACCCTGCCTTCCTTCATACTACCCTGCCTCCCTTCATACTACCCTGCCTCCCTTCATGCTACCCTCCCTCCCTTCATACTACCCTGCCTCCCTTCATACTACCCTCCCTCCCTTCATACAACCCTGCCTCCCTTCATACTACCCTCCCTCCCTTCATACTACCCTCCCTCCCTTCATACTACCCTCCCTCCCTTCATACTACCCTGCCTCCCTTCATACTATCCTGCCTCCCTTCATACTACCCTTCCTCCCTTCATGCTACCCTCCCTCCCTTCATACTACCCTCCCTCCCTTCATGCTACCCTCCCTCCCTTTATACTACCCTGCCTCCCTTCATACTACCCTGCCTCCCCTCATACTACCCTGCCTCCCTTCATACTACCCTGACTCCCTTCATACTACCCTTCCTCCCTTTATACTACCCTTCCTCCCTTTATACTACCCTTCCTCCCTTCATACTACCCTGCCTCCCTTCATACTACCCTACCTCCCTTCATACTATCCTCCTTCCCCTCACACTTATCTCCTTCCCCTCATACTATCCTCCCTCCCCTTACACTTTTTCCCTTCCCTCACACTTCTTCCGTCCCCTCACACTTCTTCCCTCCCCTCACAGTTCTTCCCTCCCCTTACACTTTTCCCTCCCTTCACACTTCTTCCCTCCCCTCACACTTCTTACCTCCCCTCACACTTCTTCCCTCCCCTTACACTTCTGCCCTCCCCTCACACTTCTTCCCTCCCCTCACACTTCTTCCCTCCCCTCACACTTCTTCCCTCCCCTCACACTTCTTTCTTCCCCTCACACTTCTACCCTCCCCTCACACTTTTCCCCTTCCCTCACACTTTTCCCCTCCCCTCACACTTTTCCCCTCGCCTCACACTTCTTCCCTCCCCTCACACTTCTTCCCTCCCTTCACACACTCCTCTCATTCCCCTTTCCTCCAATCCCCTCTCAATCGCTAACTCCCACTCTGTTTTCTCCTGTGTAAGTGTTCTCTCTCTCTCTCTCTCTCTCTCTCTCTCTCTCTCTCTCTCTCTCTCTCTCTCTCTCTCTCTCTCTCTGCCAAATGAAATGACACCTTTCTCGGCGGAAGTTTTCAATAAAACATTTGAAATTGGAGAGTTCCCTGAAGACGGGAACTATCCATTGTGAACCTAATCTTTTATAAAAGGGATCATGAGTATCTCGAAAATTATGGGCCTATTAGTCTGACATCTGTTATAGGTGAACTCTTAGAAGGAGTACGTGAAGACAAGTTAGTTGACTTACTATGAATCCAAAAATATATTATCGACTCCCAGTATGGATTCAGGCAACACTGATCATGCTTTACTAACTGGAATTTTCCTCTACAATATTACGTGAGTATGATCAGAGTAAATCCATAGATATCCTTTACTTAGATTGTATAAAAGGCCTTTGATTAAGTGCCTCATCGTAGGCTAATATTAAAAGTGTGTACAAAGGAGTACAAAGGAAATCAAGCAACAACAGTTCTAGTGACCCTTCTAGGCTGCTTGTCCTCCAAAACACTGAGGATCAAGTGTCCAAACAGTGGTTTAGAGTGGGTAAGGGAACATTGGAAAGGGAACTACTGCCCTGGAACTAATGGCCGTGGCAGGATTAGGAAGTTAGTAGGGGACAGATGGGTTAGTAACTGAGGGGGGGATAAAATAAAGTTATTCATTACAAACGCAGTCAGTCGCGGGTTTGATGAGAGATATTTGTCTAGGCGGAGTTTAAATTAATCAACGGTGCTGCAGTCTATAACGTCTCGGGGAAGCCCATTCCACAAGTTGACAACTCGATTGAAGAAGAAATTCTTAGATTCGTGTGAGTTAAAAGATTTACCAATAATTTTGCAACCGTTTCCCCGCGTGTAATTAGATTGGTCGATAGTGAAGTACTTACTACAGTTCATATTGTCGATGCCTTTGATGATTTTGAACACTTGAATTAAGTCACCTCTTAATCTGCGCTGGGTTAAAGGAAATAGATTTAATTCTCTAAGACGCTCTTCGTATGGTTTGTTCTTTAGGCTAGGTATCATTTTGGTAACTCTACGTTGAACTCGTTCTAGCTTGTTTATATCTTTTTGGTAATAATAACAAGATTGAACGCAGTATTCCAGAAGAGGGCGAACTAAGGAATTGTAAAGGGTTAGGATAACTTCTTTGGATTTATGCTCAAATGACCTGCCTATAAAGCCAATTATTTTGTTTGCCTTCTTAACCAACTTCTGAACATTGTTGACTCGGTTTTAGGTTACTCGATATTGTTACTCCCAGATCGGTTTCTCTGTTTACATTCTTAAGCTGAGTGCCATTCATCGAATAGTTTGCTTTCTCATTTAGGTATCTGATATGTAGTACTTTACATTTATCCGCATTGAAACTCATTTGCCAAATTTGGGCCCAACATGACAATTTATCTAGATTGTGTTGCATATCGTCAACTTGTTCTTTTGAGAGTACGCTATTTTCAATTTTTGTATCGTCAGCAAATTTTGAGATTGTACAGGTGAGACCCTCATCTATGTGATGCGGTGAAGGATTTTCGGAGAAGAAATCGACTCAGCACAGGACAACCAGGAAGGAGGACCGAAGACAGCGAGGACGGCAACCTACAAAGAAATTAAATACTAATCCGTCAAGAACCGCGAATTTGGATAAAGCTCCACCAACACGACCCAAATTCAAAACCGCCAGGGATAACGACCGAGGACCGAGGACAGCCATGAATGTAAATGTAGATCCGACCATAGCCAAAAATTCAATGAAAGAACGTTCTGTGAGTTCTAAAACCGTAACTTTAAAGATTTTCTATGCAAACGCTCGTAGCATACGCAATAAATTTTCAGATTTAGAGGAACTAGTGTTTACAGAAAATTATGATGTGATTGGCATAACAGAATCTTGGCTCAATACAGAAGATAGAGACTTTTTAGCAGAGTATTCACTTCCCGGTTATGTAATGTTTGAGAACAGCCGAATAAATAAAAATGGAGGTGGCGTTTTATTTTATATCAAAGAAAGTCTTAACCCGACCCTTGTGTCAAAGCCTCAAATTGTGAACGTCGACACATCTTTTGTGCTAATAAAGAATAATAAAGGTCCAAAAATAATACTTGCGTTAATATACAGACCTCCAGCTCAATCAGTGCAAACTGACCGAGAAATTTACGAACAAATTGCAGATGTAAGTAACTCACAAGATACCGTAATTTTTGGCGACTTTAATTTACCTGTGACCAAGTGGGGCGATACTCTTACTTCACACTCCGGACATGACTTGTATACGAACTTGCAAGAGAGTTCGCTTTATCAATTTATTCGAACGCCGACCCGTGGTAATAACGTTCTTGACATTGTACTTGCAACAAAAGAAGAATTGATAGAGAATTTGAATGTTGGTGATGAATTCAGTAACAGCGACCATCGTACGATAACTTTCACTTTAAAGTTTACTAGTAACGAACCAAATAGTAGCATCGAAAAAGTCCCTAATTTCAAGAAAGCAAACTTCCATAAACTTAGAGCTATGTTTAAAGAAACTGACTGGAGCTTTGTTAATTAACAATAACGACATAAATACATCTTGGAAGTTATTCGAAACCACTTACCTAAAAGCAGTGCAAGACTGCATACCATCGAAAATACGGCGTCCAGGCCATAATAATAAGCCCAAATGGTGGAATAAAGATATTTCAAACTGCCTGCTTGCTAAAAAATTTGGTTATGATAGATTAAAATCCTCACAAAATGACGAAGAACGGGTGAAATTTGTAGAGCTACGACGCAAAGCCAAAAAGTTAATTAAGCAAAGTAAAAAGACCTTAGAGTTACATATTGCGAATCAAAGTAAAACAAACCCGAAAGAATTCTATAGTTATATCAGAAAGAAAAAAGTAGTTACTTCAACTGTTGGACCGTTAGTCGATGAAAATGGAGAATACACCAAAGACGAAGTACAAATGAGTAATGCCCTCAATACCTTCTTTGCATCAGTATTTACAACAGAAGACCTCAGTGATATCCCTACACCATCGCCGATTCAGATTGATAATTCAGATGTTCTAAGCAATATCACCGTTACAGAGTACACCGTATTGAATTGTTTAGATAAACTCAAGGTAAATAAAATGCCTGGACCTGATACAATCTCGCCTAGAGTTCTAAAGGAAGCTTAGGATGAGCTCTCCAAACCACTGACATTACTATTCAATAAATCCTTGCAGTCTGGAACTATGCCTGATCAGTGGAAGCTAGCCAACGTAACACCGATATTCAAAAAAGGCAGCAAATCCCTACCCAGTAACTATCGTCCTATTAGCTTAACCTCAGTTGTATGTAAAATGCTAGAAACTGTCATACGAGACAGACTCGTAAATCACTTAGAGGAAAATAAAATACTTAAAGATACTCAACACGGCTTTCGTAAAAAACGTTCCTGTTTAACAAACCTCTTAGACTTCTTCCACGATATCCTCAACCTCTACGATGAGAGTAAAGCTGTAGATATTATATACCTTGATTTTCAAAAGGCCTTTGACAAAGTTCCCACAAACGTTTACTTCTAAAACTAAAAGCGCATGGAATACAAGACGGTGTGTTGAAATGGATAGAAAATTGGCTCAGCAACAGAAAGCAAAGGGTAGTCATAAACGGTTAAGGCCATCTAAATGGACCAATGTAAGTAGCGGGGTACCCCAGGGATCGGTACTAGGACCAATTCTCTTTCTAATTTACATCAACGACATAGATGAGGGTCTCACCTGTACAATCTCAAAATTTGCTGACGATACAAAAATTGCAAATAGCGTACTCTCAAAAGAACAAGTTGACGATATGCAACACAATCTAGATAAATTGTCATGTTGGGCCCAAATTGGCAAATGGAGTTTTCAATGCGGATAAATGTAAAGTACTACATGTCGGATACCTAAATGAGAAAGCAAACTATTCGATGAATGGCACTCAGCTTAAGAATGTAAACAGAGAAACCGATCTGGGAGTAACAATATCGAGTAACCTAAAACCGAGTCAACAATGTCAGAAGTTGTTAAGAAGGCAAAGAAAATAATTGGCTTTATAGGGAGGTCATTTGAGCATAAATCCAAAGAAGTTATCCTAACCCTTTACAATTCCTTAGTCCGCCCTCTTCTGGAATACTGCGTTCAATCCTGGTGCCCTTATTACCAAAAAGATATAAACAAGCTAGAACGAGTTCAACGTAGAGTTATCAAAATGATACCTAGCCTAAAGAACAAACCATACGCAGAGCGTCTTAGATAATTAAATCTATTTCCTTTAACCCAGCGCAGATTAAGAGGTGACTTAATTCAAGTGTGTTCAAAATCATCAAAGGCATCGACAATATGAACTGTAGTAAGTACTTCACTATCGACCAATCTATTACACGCGGGAAACGGTGTTTTGCAAAATTATTGGTAAATTCTTTTAACTCGCACGAATCTAAGATTTCTCATTCTTCTTCAATCGAGTTGTCAACTTGTGGAATGGGCTTCCCCGAACGTTATAGACTGCATCACCGTTGATTCATTTAAACTCCGCCTAGACAAATATCTCTCATCAAACCCGCGACGACTAGCTGGCGTTTGTAAATGAATAACTTTATTTTATCCCCCCCTCAGTTCCTAACCCATCTGTCCTCTACTAAACTTCCTAATCCTGCCACGGACATTAGTTCCAGGGTAGTAATTCTCTTTCAAATGTTCCCTTACCCACTCTAAACCACTGTTTGGACACTTGATCCTCAGTGTTTTGGAGGACAAGCATACCACTAGAAGGGTCACTAGACCTGTGTTGCTTGATTTCCTTTGTATCCCATTTGTACTATGTCGTTGATGTAAATTAGAAAGAGAATTGGTCCTAGTACCGATCCTTGGGGTACCCCGCTACTTACATTGGTCCATTTAGATGCCTTACCGTTTATGACTACTCTTTGCTTTCTGTCGCTGAAGCCAATTTCTATATCCATTTCAACACACCGTCCTTGTATTCCATGCGCTTTTAGTTTTAGCAGTAAACGTTTGCGTGTGGGGAACTTTGTCAAAGGCCTTTTTGAAAATCAAGGTATATAATATCTACAGCTTAACTCTCATCGTAGAGGTTGAGGATATCGTGGAAGAAGTCTAAGAGGTTTGTTAAACAGGAACGTTTTTTAGGAAAGCCGTGTTGAGTATCTTTAAGTAAGTTATTTGCCTCTAAGTGATTTACGAGTCTGTCTCTTATGACCGTTTCTAGCATTTTACATACAATTGAGGTTAAGCTAATTGGACGATAGTTACTGGGTAGGGATTTGCTGCCTTTTTTAATATCGGTGTTACGTTGGCTAGCTTCCACTGATCAGGCATAGTCCCAGACTGCAAGGATTCATTGAATAGCAATGTCAGTGGTTTGGAGAGCTCATCCTTAGCTTCCTTTAGAACTCTAGGCGAGATTGTAGCAGGTCCAGGCGTTTTATTTACCTTGAGTTTATCTAAACAATTCAATACTTCTCTCTGTAACGGTGATATTGCTTAGAACATCTGAATTATCAATCTGAATCGGCGATGGGGTAGGGATATCACTGAGGTCTTCGGTTGTAAAAACTGATGCAAAGAAGGTATTGAGGGCATTACTCATTTGTACTTCGTCTTTGGTGTATTCTCCATTTTCATCGACTAACGGTCCAACAGTTGAAGTAACTACTTTTTTCTTTCTGATATAACTATAGAATTCTTTCGGGTTTGTTTTACTTTGATTCGCAACATGTAACTCCAGGGTCTTTTTACTTTGCTTAATTAACTTTTTGGCTTTGCGTCGTAGCTCTACAAATGTCACCCGTTCTTCGTCATTTTGTGAGGATTTTAATCTATCATTAGCAAATTGTTTAGCAAGCAGACAGTCTGAAATATCTTATTCCACCATTTGGGCTTATCATTATGGCCAGGACGCCGTTTTTTCGATGGTATGCAGTCTTGCACTGCCTTAAGGTAAGTGGTTGTGAAACACTCCCAAGATGTATTTATGTCGTTATTGTTAGTTAGAAAGCTCCAGTCAGTTTCTTTAAGCTTTGATTTAAGTTTATGAAAATTTGCTTTCTTGAAATTAGGGACTTTCTCAATGCTGCTGCTATTTGATTTGTTACTAGTAAACTCTAAAGTGAAAAGTTATCGTACGATGGTCGCTGTTACTGAATTTCTCACCAACATTCAATTCTCTATAATTCTTCTTTTGTTGCGAGTACAAGGTCAAGCACATTATTACCACGGGTCGGAGATTGTACAAATTGAAAAAAGTGAACTCTCTTGCAAGTTAGCATAGAGGTCGTGTCCAGAGTGTGTGTATGAGACATCAGTGAGCAAGTAAACAATTGGATAAAATGTTGGCTAATAGTCAGACAGCAACTATTTGTGATTCATTGTTGATTCTCTGGAATGGTCTCCTGCCACAACGGAAGTTTCCCAAGGCTTTTTCCATGGCCCACTGCTGGTTTATCATGTACGTCAATAACATCAATGTTGTCATGTCGATTATGCCAAGTTTGTAGACATTAAACATGGAGTGAATGTGAAAACCCCCAATGGTTAGGCGGGGAAGAGAGGGAGTTAGATAGGGCAGAAATAGGGGATGACACTAAGTCTTACAGTATATTGGTAGGAGAGTGGTAAAGTGGAGTCTTCTCGCTCTTTCTCCTCTCTCTCTCTCTCTCTCTCTCTCTATCTCTCTCTCTGTATCTCTGTGTGTGTTTTTCACACCACACACACACACACACACACACACTCTATGAATACAACACGTAACCATGGCTGGAACTTAGAATTAAAAAGGTTCACCACTAGTATCTGTGGACACTTTTTCATATATAAGATCTGTTCTACCTGGAACAAACTTACCACTGAAGTTGTAAACATTTATTCAGTAGAGTAGTTTAATAAGAGAGTAGATAGTGTTTTGCACACGCTGTAATGAGTGTAGTGCACTAAACAGTCTCTCTCCTTTCACTTCGAGTATCTCCTCGGAATGGTCTCTGAGATACTAACTATTCCTTGTAGCCCCCCCCCCCCTCTCTCTATCCTCTCTCTCTCTCTCTCTCGTCTCTCCTCTCTCTCTCTCTCTCTCTCTCTCTCTCTCTCTCTCTCTCTCTCTCTCTCTCTCTCTCTCTCTCTCTCTCTCTCTCTCTCTCTCTCTCGTCTCATCTCTCTCTCTCCAGCTCACACTCTCCCCATCCGCTATATAAATCCTGATCGCTCTCTGTATTCCAGCCTCAGCTAAACACCCCTTCACCTCCCTAAAAATATTGACTTTTACTGATGTCGCTTACACGAGCGGGTGTAATATGGGACGTCAGGCTCACTCTCATTGTTGTAGACTGCGACACATACACTACCAAATTTACTTCGAATCCTATGGTGAGTTTTTAATGTTTATGTTAAGGTGATACAATAACACCATGATATTTATATTAGAATAAAACTCTCATTACTTTTGGAGTAAATGGGCTACTTTTCTACCGCTATTACAATAATCAGTGTTCCTCAGATCTCTCTCAGTGTATTCCACCCACTCTGCTTCTTAGAGCACGTAGCACCCGTCTTGCAACACAATCCCACCCCTATTCTGTGCAACTCTACAACCCAAGAGTTAAACTTTATTCTCAATCTTTCTTCTATTCAATAGCTGAGCTCTGGAACTCTCTCCCAGAATCAGTCTTTCCCTCTTCCTATGACTTACATTGCTTCAAAAATTCGTGTGTGTCCAAACATTTAGGGGGCCTTTTTTTTGAACATCCCTTGATCGGGTTCAGACACTCTGTGTCTCTTCTTTCAACTCTGGGGGGAGGCACTCCCTACAAAGCAATTCTGCCTTTTGTCTCCCCTCATCTCCCATAGAACAAAAAGACTTATTTAGATATTAGCTGTTTGAACTGGGCTATTTTAGGTCTAGCCATAAATATGTATTCCTAGAACAATATGTTACGTCTTTGACTTTCTCAAAAGTGGGGATATCAGCATTTTACATTATGGACGGTAAATATTACTGATCTTTGATAATTTTGTTGGTACTGTAATTAATGTCATCAGTTAGATAAACAGGCTCATGCTATGATAGAGTGTGGTTGACACTAGTATTAAAAACATTTTACTGACGATGGTTTCTGTATTCTAAATATATCCTCTGATAATGTAAAGGTGAGGGGAATCGCTACTAGCTTACACTCGGATTGATATTGATATCACACGTTTCATTAATTCACCGCGAGGGTAAAAATAAATTATGTAGAATTAATAAAATATTGGCCTGCATTCAGTGAGGTAAAAGAAATGATACAGAACTGGTTTTAAAGTTATTTCATGCATTCAATCGATGGGCAGAAAGAAACCGATATCAATTTGTTTAAAGTATTTCATATATTTCATTATGGGCGGTAAAAACAATAAATGGAATTGTTGTTTCAGTTGTACCAGACATAGGCGGCTACCGAATATACCGAATAACTTAAGGGGCAGGCTGGGGTTTTTGCTCCCTAGACCTCCATCAAGCTTAAAAAAAACTCCCCCAAGACCCCCCTTCGAGATAAATGTGCTTACCAGTTTAAGTAGAAATATGTCCCCAGCCAAAGGCCCGGTTTCTCCAAAAAATTGCAGGCTCGCTTTCGCTCGCCCCGGAAACCCAAAAAATTACACCTAAATGCCACGGAAATGGTCTTTCAAATATACATCGAAAGTGGGGCGAAAGTCTTAGGAAATCGCCAAGCTAATGGGCGCGGAAGCGTCAAATAATTTAAAAGAACATAATGGGGCTACACATGAGGAAGAAAGGGTCTCCGGAAAAAAAAAAAAAAAAAAAAAATCTCCTCCCGGACAGTTTCATGGGAGGCGTCGCCGCCCCCCCCCCATCTCCCCCCCCCACCCGCCCCGTCTGTTCACTGGGATCATGTTCTACAGCCGAAGTACCTGCCCGGGCACCGACACTTCAACACTTATTTCCATTCTTCATGGCTTTGTTTTTTTTTTTTTTTTTTTTTTTTTTTTTTGGTCTTTATTGGGAAAGCGGGTTGTGAATGTTTTCCTTTACTACCTCGATACTTTTTTTGTTCAATCGTTTTCTTTTACGTTTTCGAGAACTCAACTATTTACCTTTCCTGATTTTGGTTCGGGACATTTTTTCATTTTTACTTCCTCAATAATTGTTTTGTTTTTCGACCGTTTTCTTTGATGCTTTCGATAACTCACTCACATGAATGTTTTACGTATTTTCCTGTCATTTTGGGTATATACCGTACATGGATATTTTTGTGTCACCTTATATATTTGCTTGTTATATTTGGCTGTCACTAAGGCGGAGATATCCACTTGAGGGATTTTTTTCTTGATATACCTTTTCTCCCTCATGTTTTAGCCCCATTGATTTTCTAATTTTAAGACGTTCGCACCATTATTTTGACGATTTTAAGAACCTTCGACCCAATTTCTCAGTCAATTTTAAGACACTTTCTGGTGCCATATTATGGTGTCGATTTTATCTGGCGAGCGATAGCGAGCCTGTAAGTTTAAGAGGAACAGGCCTTCGGCCGGGACCTTGTTCTACCTTGAAAAATGTACAAATTTCTGCTTGAAAGGGAACCCTCAATGGGGATGTAATTTTAAGCTTGATGGAGGTCTCGGGGAACAAACTAAATAACATCGCCATTAAGACGATTTTTTTATGTTATAATGTATTTCTGTGTGTTAATATCTCACCCATGTTTCTCCATCCATGTGGTGTCCCTCCTTTTATCCCCTGTATTAACATTTTACTTGTTC
>CM064509.1:33768422-33773422 GCA_032716605.1 Paralithodes platypus
TTACTAACCCATCTGTCCTCTACTAACTTCCTAATCCTGCCACGGACATTAGTTCCAGGGCAGTAATTCCCTTTCCAATGTTCCCTTACCCACTCTAAACCACTGTTTGGACACTTGATCCTCAGTGTTTTGGAGGACAAGCAACCTAGAAGGGTCACTAGACCTGTTGTTGCTTGATTTCCTTTGTACTCCTTTGTACTATGTCGTTGATGTAAATTAGAAAGAGAATTGGTCCTAGTACCGATCCTTGGGGTACCCCGCTACTTACATTGGTCCATTTAGATGCCTTACCGTTTATGACTACTCTTTGCTTTCTGTCGCTGAGCCAATTTTCTATCCATTTCAACACACCGTCTTGTATTCCATGCGCTTTTAGTTTTAGCAGTAAACGTTTGTGGGGAACTTTGTCAAAGGCCTTTTGAAAATCAAGGTATATAATATCTACAGCTTAACTCTCATCGTAGAGGTTGAGGATATCGTGGAAGAAGTCTAAGAGGTTTGTTAAACAGGAACGTTTTTTAGGAAAGCCGTGTTGAGTATCTTTAAGTAAGTTATTTGCCTCTAAGTGATTTACGAGTCTGTCTCTTATGACCGTTTCTAGCATTTTACATACAATTGAGGTTAAGCTAATTGAAGGGGTAGGGATTTGCTGCCTTTTTTAATATCGGTGTTACGTTGGCTAGCTTCCACTGATCAGGCATAGTCCCAGACTGCAAGGATTCATTGAATAGCAATGTCAGTGGTTTGGAGAGCTCATCCTTAGCTTCCTTTAGAACTCTAGGCGAGATTGTGCAGGTCCAGGCGTTTTATTTACCTTGAGTTTATCTAAACAATTCAATACTTCTCTCTCTGTAACGGTGATATTGCTTAGAACATCTGAATTATCAATCTGAATCGGCGATGGTGTAGGGATATCACTGAGGTCTTCGGTTGTAAAAACTGATGCAAAGAAGGTATTGAGGGCATTGAACTTCGTCTTTGGTGTATTCTCCATTTTCATCGACTAACGGTCCAACAGTTGAAGTAACTACTTTTTTCTTTCTGATATAACTATAGAATTCTTTCGGGTTTGTTTTACTTTGATTCGCAACATGTAACTCCAGGGTCTTTTTACTTTGCTTAATTAACTTTTTGGCTTTGCGTCGTAGCTCTACAAATGTCACCCGTTCTTCGTCATTTTGTGAGGATTTTAATCTATCATTAGCAAATTGTTTAGCAAGCAGACAGTCTGAAATATCTTATTCCACCATTTGGGCTTATCATTATGGCCAGGACGCCGTATTTTCGATGGTATGCAGTCTTGCACTGCCTTAAGGTAAGTGGTTGTGAAACACTCCCAAGATGTATTTATGTCGTTATTGTTAGTTAGAAAGCTCCAGTCAGTTTCTTTAAGCTTTGATTTAAGTTTATGAAAATTTGCTTTCTTGAAATTAGGGACTTTCTCAATGCTGCTATTTGATTTGTTACTAGTAAACTCTAAAGTGAAAGTTATCGTACGATGGTCGCTGTTACTGAATTCATCACCAACATTCAAATTCTCTATTAATTCTTCTTTTGTTGCGAGTACAAGGTCAAGCACATTATTACCACGGGTCGGAGATTGTACAAATTGAAAAAGTGAACTCTCTTGCAAGTTAGCATAGAGGTCGTGTCCAGAGTGTGTGTATGAGACATCAGTGAGGAAGTAAACAATTGGATAAAATGTTGGCTAATAGTCAGACAGCAACTATTTGTGATCATTGTTGATTCTCTGGAATGGTCTCCTGCCACAACGGGAGTTTCACAAGGCTTTTTCCATGGCCCACTGCTGTTTATCATGTACGTCAATAACATCAATGTTGTCATGTCGATTATGCCAAGTTTGTAGACATTAAACATGGAGTGAATGTGAAAACCCCCAATGGTTAGGCGGGGAAGAGAGGGAGTTAGATAGGGCAGAAATAGGGGATGACACTAAGTCTTACAGTATATTGGTAGGAGAGAGGTAAAGTGGAGTCTCTCTCGCTCTTTCTCTCTCTCTCTCTCTCTCTCTCTCTCTCTCTCTCTCTCTCTGTATCTCTGTGTGTGTTTTTCACACACACACACACACACACACACACACACTCTATGAATACAACACGTAACCATGGCTGGAACTTAGAATTAAAAAGGTTCACCACTAGTATCTGTGGACACTTTTTCATATATAAGATCTGTTCTACCTGGAACAAACTTACCACTGAAGTTGTAAACAGTTATTCAGTAGAGTAGTTTAATAAGAGAGTAGATAGTGTTTTG
Source organism: Paralithodes platypus (assembly GCA_032716605.1). Taxonomy (NCBI): domain Eukaryota; kingdom Metazoa; phylum Arthropoda; class Malacostraca; order Decapoda; family Lithodidae; genus Paralithodes; species Paralithodes platypus. The sequence goes on from CM064509.1 coordinate 33,770,700, forward strand.
CACACGCTGTAATGAGTGTAGTGCACTAAACAGTCTCTCTCCTTTCACTTCGAGTATCTCCTCGGAATGGTCTCTGAGATACTAACTATTCCTTGTAGCCCCCCCCCCCCCTCTCTCTCTCTCTCTCTCTCTCTCTCTCTCTCTCTCTCTCTCTCTCTCTCTCTCTCTCCTCTCTCTCTCTCTCTCTCTCTCTCTCTCTCTCTCTCTCTCTCTCTCTCTCTCTCTCTCTCTCTCTCTCTCTCTCTCTCTCTCTCTCTCCAGCCTCACACTCTCCCCATCCGCTATTCTAATCCTGATCGCTCTCTGTATTCCAGCCTCAGCTAACCCCTTCACTCCCTAAAACTATTTTACTTTTACTGCTGTCGCTTACACGAGCGGGTGGTATATGGACGTCAGGCTCACTCTCATTGTTGTAGACTGCGACACATACACTACCAAATTTACTTCGAATCCTATGGTGAGTTTTTAATGTTTATGTTAAGTTTGATACAATAACACCATGATATTTATATTAGAATAAAACTCTCATTACTTTTGGAGTAAATGGGCTACTTTTCTACCGCTATTACAATAATCAGTGTTCCTCAGATCTCTCTCAGTGTATTCCACCCACTCTTCGTAGAGCACGTAGCACCCGTCTTGCAACACAATCCCACCCCTATTCTGTGCAACTCTACAACCCAAGAGTTAAACTTTATTCTCAATCTTTCTTCTATTCAATAGCTGAGCTCTGGAACTCTCTCCCAGAATCAGTCTTTCCCTCTTCCTATGACTTACATTGCTTCAAAATTCGTGTGTCCAAACATTTTGGCTCGAACATCCCTTGATGTTAGCCCTGTCTTTCTTTCAACTCTGGGGGAGGCACTCACTACAAGCAATTCTGCCTTTTGTCTCCCTCACTCACATAGAACAAAAAGACTTATAGATATTAGCTGTTTGAAGGTCATTTTAGGTTAGCATAAATATGTATTCTAAACAATATGTTACTCGATTTTCAAGAATCAGCATTTTACATTATGGCCGGTAAATATTACGATCTTTGTAATTTTGTTGGTACTGTAATTCCTGTCATCAGTTAGATAACAGGTATGCTATGATAGAGGTGTGACACTAGTATAAACATTTACTGAAGATGTTTCTGTATTAATATATCCTCTGATAATGTAAAGGTGGGGGAATGCTACTAGCTTACACTCGTATTGAATTGATAACACGTTTCATTAATTCAGCGAGGTAAAATAAATTATGTAGAATTAATAAAATATTGCCTGCATTCAGTGAGGTAAAAGAAATGATACAGAACTGGTAAAGTATTTCATGCATTCAATGAGGCAGAAGAAACGATATAAATTTGTTAAAGTATTTCATATATTCAATGGGGGTAAACAAAATGGAATTGTTGTTCAGTTGTACCAGACATAGGCGGTAGAATATACAATAACTTAAGGGGAGGCTTGGTTTTTGCTCCCTAGACCTCCATCAAGCTTAAAAAACTACCCCCAAGACCCCACTTCGAAATAAATGTGTACAGTTTTAAGTAGAAATATGTCCCCCAGCCAAAGGCCGGTTTCTCCAAAATTGCAGGCTCGCTTTCGCTCGCCCGGAAAAAAATTACACCTAAATGCCACGAAAGGTCTTAAAATATACATCGAAATGGGGCGAAAGTCTTAAAATCGCCAAGCTAATGGGGCGAGCGTCATATAATTTAAAAACATAATGGGGCTAAACATGAGGAAGAAAGGGTCCGGAAAAAAAAAAAAAATCTCCTCCCGGACAGTTTCATGGGAGGCGGGGATCATGTTTACCGAAGTCCTGGCACCGCACTTCCACACTTATTCCTACTTCATGGCTTTGTTTTTTTTTTTTTTTTTTTTTTTTGGTCTTTATTGGGAAAGTGTTGTGAATGTTTTCCTTTACTACCTCGATACTTTTTTTGTTCAATCGTTTTCTTTTACGTTTTCGATAACTCAACTATTTCCTTTCCTTATTTTGGTTGGGAATTTTTTCATTTTTACTTCCTCAATACTTGTTTTGTTTTTCGACCGTTTTCTTTGATGCTTTCGATAACTCACTCACATGCTGTTTACGTATTTCCTGTCATTTTGGGTATATACAGTACATGGATATTTCTGTTCATTATATATTTGCCTTGTTATATTCGGCTGTCATTAAGGGGAGATATCCACTTGAGGGATTTTTTTCTTGACTCCTTTCTCCCTCATGTTTAGCCCCATTGATTTTCTAATTTTAAGACGTTCGCCCCATTATTTTGACGATTTTAAGAACCTTCGACCCATTTCTGTCAATTTTAAGACCTTTCGTGCCATTTAGGTGTCGATTTTATCCTGGCGAACGATAGCGAGCCTGTAATTTAAGAGGAACCGGCCTTCGGCCGGGACCTTTTTCTTCCGAAAAATGTACAAATTTATCTTGAAAGGGACTCAAGGGGATGTAATTTTAAGCTTGATGGAGGTCTAGGGAACAAACTAAATACATCCCCTTAAGACGCATTTTTTTTTTATAATGTATTTCTGTGTTAATATCTCACCCATTGTTTCTCCATCCATGTGTGTCCCTCCTTTTATCCCTGTATTAACATTACTTGTTCACCCATATTTCCCTACCCTTTGAAATATATTATCCCTTCCATAATCTAAACTCCCTGTGAATATATTTATCTTAAAATTATCCTCGAAAGTCTGCAATAACTAAATTAATTGTCT
>CM064509.1:33775922-33822813 GCA_032716605.1 Paralithodes platypus
GTATGTAGGTGCCCTTGTCGCAGCCAGAGTTAAAGCTGTGTACTACTTAAGATAAGTTATGTTAAGGAATTGTGTATGTTCAGCCTAAATGGCTGCCGGCTCGAAATAAACCTATCTATCTATCTACTCAGGCATATTACCCTTTTTATGTTTTTGTTTCTTTTAAACTGGGGGTGGCTGACTCAGTACCACTTGCAAATAGTAATATTAAATGTCGAATTGACCTGATGTCAGAAGATATATTATTTCAACATAATGTGGCTTTGAAAAAAGTAGGAAACTTTGTCAGTGGACATTGCAGGTGACCCCCAACTCATGGCTTTTGTTTGGTACCAACGAGAATAAAACATACCAGAAGAGTTTACTGCAGTGCCATGATATCTACCACCTCGAGAGAACACAGTTTTATTGGGGTGATTTTTTTTTTTTTTTTTTTTTTTTTTTTTTTTTTTTTTTTTTAAAGAAACATGAACTAAGACTGGATGAAGAGATGTATGCACAGATGTTACATAAACTTAAGTCATCAAGTTGTACACACTATAATGTAAGCATATACATAACTGTCTTGTAAAATCATTAGGAATATAACAATCAATACAAATATAAAACTAACTAATCCAGTGTTTCAGAGTGTAGGGTCACAAGGACCAAGAAATATTGCATTAAGGGTCGTCATCAAAATAGTTTGGGAACCACTGATTTAGACCTATCCTGCTATTTAGGTGTCGATTTTTTCCAAGGCCTTTGGCCGGGAAATTTATCTACCGAAAAATTTATAAATTAATTTAGAAAGGGGATCTAATGGATGTTTTTCTTAATTTGATGGAAGTCTAGGGAGGAAACTAGAAAAATAATGAATACATGCAAATATCGCCCGAAAAGTGAACCATCTCCGCTTAAGTTAGGTTACGTTAGTTTAGTTGACATTACAAGTGATGCTAGTAATAGTGGGGATGATGGTGATAATAGTAGTGATGATGGTTGTAGTTGTAGTGATAATGATGACTGTAGTGATGATGATGACAATAGTAGATATGATGGTGACATTACTATAAGTAGCGCCAACGAACTTGACAATAATCTTGATCCCTGACCTCTCTGTAACCAAGGATAGTCAATATAAGTAGGTTATGGTGTTAGAGCAAATAGTGACTATAATAATAAAGAACACTGGTAGTAATGGTTATACTGTGTTAAGCTAATTATACTAGTAATTAATGGTTAAAATACCGATAATAACTGGTGCTATAATAATCTTTGTATTTTAAGGTGAAGGTAAATTTTCAGGTCATCATGATTACGGAGATTTTTTACCGAAATATGTTGTTATTAATCAATTAATGCTATATATATGAGGCAGAGACCTTGTAGTTTCATATATTTTCATTAAGTCTCGAAATATCAAGTTTTAGTATATTTTATAAATAAATGTGCATATACATAATTATGAGGTAATATGTTATAGATGATAGCGTGCATACCAATATATAACATATACACTAAGAACATGTTTAATTCTCAACATTTCATATTGGAGAGAGAGAGAGAGAGAACGAGAGATAAATAGAATGGCAGGGGTTGATACCTGATTAGGGACTATTTAATCCTAAGGAAATGTAGTCATTAGCGAAGGAATGGACACACACTTGTGTGTGTGTGTGTGTGTGAGAGAGAGAGAGAGAGAGAGAGTGTGTGTGTGTGTGGGGGGGGGTCTGAGTGAGAATGTGTGTGTGACATTTTCTACCGTTCCTGAGTTAATCACTGTACTAGACAATCTATTCCACACATCTACAACTGTTTCCAAACCAACGCTTACCTACATCTCTTCTAAAGCGGAACTTGTCCAATTTGATTAACCTAACCTAACTATACCTAAACTAACTAACCTAACCTAAGTATACCATTTTCTCCCCTTCCCTCAGATTGAAACTATTGCTTCAGGCTTGTAGACGGCAAAATATTATGAAGGTTACTGCTGATTAGGCCTACAACTTGCGGCTTTGCAGTAAACAGTAAATGATGGGGATAGATAAAACATTCAATTATATTGAAGTTTGAACATTATGTATAAAACTATTAGTTTTGCAGAAAGATAATTGGTAACAAAGCTCATGTGCATTACTAGTAAAGCAAAATCGACTACCAAATGGTCTGGGCAAAGACAAAGTATAATGAAGACAGGCCACTGTTATGGGCGGCCAGGTCGTCGCTGGTCAGCATAGCCACCTAGCGGCCAATTGGAATAATCACTTCAGTTGGCGACATCATTCAATTGGGAGAGGTGTGTGTTTCTCGTACACATGGATGTTGATGGCTTATTGTTGCCACGATGGGTATTACATGATGCTCCGCTATAAACTGCTCCAATAAAACAAAATTAAATAGAGACCTGTCTTTTTTCCGCTTTCCAAAGGATCCTGAAAGGCGAGATTTAACTGTGTTTTGTAGGCTAGGAAATGCAGTGGGTGACATTTAACAAGTTACAAGTGGTGGGTGAATTGCGGTAGATGACATGAAGTAAATTACATTTATGCGGTACAAGTGGTAGGTGTTGTGTGGTAGGTGACATGAATTGTATAACATTTAACACGGTACTAGTGGTGGATGATGTGTGGTAGGTGACATAAAGTGGATAACATTTAACACGGTACAAGTGGTGGATGATGTGTGGTGGATTACATGAAGTGGATGACATTGACCAAGTTACAAGTGGTGGGTGGTGTGTGGTGGATGATGTGTGGTAGGTAACATAAAGTGGATGACATTTAACACGGTACAAGTGGATGACATGAAGCGGATGACATTGAGCAAGTTACACGTGGTAGGTGGTGTGTGGTGGATGATGTGTGGTAGGTGACATAAAGTGGATGACATTTAACATGGTACAAGTGGATGACATGAAGCGGATGACATTGAGCAAGTTACACGTGGTAGGTGGTGTGTGGTGGATGACATGAAGTGGATGACATTGAGCAAGTTACAAGTGGTGGGTGGTGTGTGGTGGATGACATGAAGTGGATGACATTGAGCAAGTTAAAAGTGGTGGGTGGTGTGTGGTGGATGACATGAAGTGGATGACATTGAGCAAGTTACAAGTGGTGGATGGTGTGTGGTGGATGACATGAAGTGGATGACATTGAGCAAGTTACAAGTGGTGGGTGGTGTGTGGTGGATGACATGAAGTGGATGACATTGAGCAAGTTAAAAGTGGTGGGTGGTGTGTGGTGGATGACATGAAGTGGATGCCATTGAGCAAGTTACAAGTGGTAGGTGGTGGATGACATGAAGTGGATGACATTGAGCAAGTTACAAGTGTTAGGTTGTGTGTGGTGGGTGACATTCGGTAGGTGGCCTGGAATGATTAAAGTGTCAAAGTGTTAACCGCCTCCGAGGTTCAACGGATGGACATTTGGTGGGCGATCTGCAACAATCTTACTGCCTACTTCGTCTTTCAGATATATATCTGTACCCTATTTCTTTTGACCCTAATCTGGACCAACACTAACACCACAAACAAGATAGTAAGCCGCAGGTAATTTATTTCCGGTCGTTTTGAAGACGAAGGCAAAATACGCAGACACCATGAAAACAAATTATGATTAGTGCGGGAAAAGCTAAATTGACATTACGAAAAATAGATGCTTGATATTGCATTGAAAACACGGGTTGATAGGCTAGGAACGAATCGGAAAGAAAAACATGTTATGGGCATAAACAACATAATCACGTTAATTCAACAAACATATGCATAATAATTTACCAACACCTCGACGACGTATACAGACTAATAACACACACAACAAAGCCACTCCAACAGCTTCCTCTCTCTCCAACACTCCTTCTCCCCTCTCTACACTATTCAGAAAAAAATTGAAAGTAGAAAGTACCTACGAGGTGCCGTTGTAAAGGCTTATTCATCAATACCTTCACCTAACCTGGTCTGTATCTGTCCCAGTATGAACATTTCGCTAGTATAATTTGTGTTTTCACTTGTGGGCATGAAAGGATCGTAACACTCGATTCAGTTTGAGGTATAAATCTACAATACAGCTGACCGTGATTCCAACAGTCCATGAGAGCTTACTGGGAAAAGCTGATTTATTGTAAAGTCTTGCATGCCGGACCATTTCACCGCTATGTCTTCCAGAGCCGCTTACCGCTTTTATTTCCAGCTTGCCTTCTTTTTATAAGCCCATATTTAAGTTAGGAAGAGAAAGAGATTTACATAGATACACTGGCCACACAGACCTTACAATCCTTGCGGCCACAGTGGCGGAGGGTACCGAGTCATTGTACTCTAGTCTCTCAGCTCTAGTAGTGCAGGTTCTATCCCAGCTACCTGCGGGTGAGGTCTCTGCTGTAGAGGTTAGGTGTGGGTACGCCACCGCTGGGTTACACTTGGTTCTCTGCTCACATCCTACCCAATCTGGGGGTATGTACTGTAGGTTCGCTTGTGGCAGTCAAAGTCCTCCTGTTGACTATTCAGGATAAGTTAGCTTAAGGAATTGTGTATTTGTCAGCCTCATTGCCTGCCGTGTCGAAATAAATTTATTATTGTTTTATCCCAGCGAGGTGGTCCGGACTTAATTCTAGTAGAGATAGCAAACCCGATTGTAAGGGAAAGTGGAAGGAACTGATTCTATACTGACCTGACCAAGCACAGCCTAACCTACTTTAATTTACCCTACCTATATTAAATATGTCCTAACCTAACCTACCCTAATCTATTCTACCTTACCCTTACCAAACCAAATCTACCCTAATCTAACCATGTTTAACCCTTTCAGTAACGGGGACGTTTTTATATTATAGTTCAGCTACATTTTGACGATGTTATGAAGCTTAGGAAGGATATAAGGTAGCTAAAAGGATTAATTGAGATAGTCTATAGCCTTTTAATTGGTAGACGTAATTCCTGAAATGAATACAATCGTCACCACCACCACCTGACCCACTGCTACTACCATCTGACCCACCAATAATAACACTACCACCACCACCTGACCCACCACCACCACCACAAGCTGATCCACCACCACCACCAGCTGACCCACCAACCCCACCACCACCACAAGGTGACCCACCACCACCACAAGCTGATCAACAACCACCTCCACAAGCTGACCCACCACCACCACCACAAACTGGCCCACAACCACCACCACAACCACCTCCACAAGCTGACCCACCACCACCACCACCTGACCCACCACCACCAGCTGACCCACCAACTCCACCACCAGCTGACCCACCAACTCCACCACCACCACAAGGTGACCCACCAACTCCACCACCACCACAAGGTGACCCACCACAAGCTGATCCACAACCACCTCCACAAGCTGACGCACCACCACCACCACTAGGTGACCCACCACCACCACAAGCTGACCCACCACCACCACCACCGCCAGGTGACCCACAACCCCCACCACCACCACAAGCTGACCCACCACCTCCTTCACCACCATTAGAAGCTGACCCACCACCACCTTCACCACCACTAGAAGCTGACCCACCACCACCTTCACCACCACTATAAGCTGACCCACCACCACCACCCCCACCGACCACCAACATATACCTGGAAACTTGTCAACTTTTACCTCAAGTTTGGCCAATATTGCTAGTTGGTCGAACCCCTTCACCCCCACCCCCTCTCCCCCTTCCTGCACCTCCCCATCTTTACCCTTTCCACCTCCCGCCCCCTCTCTCTCCCCTCAGCCCACCTTCCCCACCTCCCCCTCCCTCAGCTCTCCCCTCTGCCTCCGTGTCTCTTTCTCCCCCTTCCTCTCTTTTCCTCGTTATTCTTCCTACCTTTTGAATTGTTCTCAAGTCTTTCTACAACAAATATTACAGTAGAGCATATATATAGGGTGATATAAAATTCGGTTACCCACTTGGCATACATTGGCAACGCTGACTTTCTATACATAGCAATAGACTGTGTGAACCAGCCATCTTATGGATATTTTGTTTTAGCAAACTACAGTATATCTTCACAACCGTTATATACATTGCGTTGTGGTGGTGATGATCTATAGTGATAAAGATAATGATATGTGTGTGTGATACAGTGAAGTTATTTACAGTAATAGAGTAATAATATAACAATTTACATTATATAATAATACTTACATGCAAGTTCCTCATAAAGGTCTTTTCTTTAAAAATGTCTTAGTAATTTGCAGACTATTTACCTAACTAATCATTATGTGATAATAAATAATGAATAGTTAGTAGTAGTAGTAGCAGCAGAAGTAGTAGTAGTAGTAGTAATAGTAACAGTAGCAGCAGTAGTTGCATTACAATGAAATATGCCGGTATAAGCCTAATACAACTTGACCACATATTTAAATATAAAATTGTATTAGGCAAAGTTTTAATTCCAGCTAAAACATTAGGGATTTCACATTTATTCCAGTCCTTTTTTCTATTACTTTTATTACATTTATTCCAGTCCTTTGTTCTATTACTTTTATTACATTTATTCCAGTCCTTTGTTCTATTACTTTTAGCAAAATTGAAGAGGTAAGAGCCAGCAGTGAAATTGGAGGGCTAGCTTTTAATATAAACCTGTAGGGATTACCGCTCTATTAACGAGTACCGCCCAATTGGATGGGTCAGTGTACGCAGCTTTAGTTGGCACGTACAGTACACACACACACACACACACACACACACACACACACACACACACAGACATATATACATTATATAGAGATAGATGGATAGATAGTCAGTCATATTTTTATTTCACAAAAAGATAAACAATGTATGCTTTATAGATATTTGGTAAATTTAGTTATATATATATACTGTACAATGTATGTACAACATAAGAAATTAAGAAAATATGTGTTTTTGCTTAGAGCAATGCGGGCTCAGTATACTGCACGTGAAATATTTGTGCCTTTATAGCATTATCATCATTTGCAATAAGGTTACAAAATCCATATACTGTATACCTATCAATGTTTTCTCAACCACTTTAACATTTAACAATAGGGATAGATAGATAGATAGATAGATAGATAGATAGATAGATATTTCCCCTGGCCTGCGCTTGAGTGTAGGTGCGTGTGAGGTAGTAATGACTGACCAAGTAATTCCATTAAGGGGGTACACCTCGCTTCTTTTTTTTTTTTATCTTTCTCTCCCTCTCTCTTTGGCTTGTATCCATTCGGCCCCATTCCAGCCTACTGTTTTAAGACGTTCACCCCCATCCAGGTGTCAATATTTTCCTGGCGAGCGGTAGCGAGCCACCATATATATATTTTAGTTTTGAGAGCAAGATAAATTTGTACATTTTTCGATAGAAAAATGTCTCCGGCGAAGCCGGATTTCTCCATACAATGCTGGCTCGCTATCGCTCGCCAAGAAGAAATCGACACTTGGATGGGGATATACGTCTTAAATCAGTTAGCTGAATGGGGCCGAATGGATACAAGCCAGGGAAAGAGAAAAAAGGAGAGAAAGATAAAAACAAGCCGGTGACCCCCTTTAAGGGCTGCGGGTAAATACACACCCAACACTCAACATTAACAAACAAATAGAAATAAAAATAAAACCTTAATCTTGACATTAAACGCAAAAGAAAGTAATATACTTGGAAAAGATATAGAGTAGAATCTTTGTAAGTGCTATCATTGATATTTACTCCAGCCATTCCCCCAATACACTGTTCAATTATGTTATTTAAAATTGCCTCATTATGGGAACTTTAATGTTTAGCTTACACTGAAAATCATATAATAATTCACCCGCTGTTTAGGCGCCGAGTTTCCATAAATTATGTGTTCGGTAAAACTTTGAGTATTGGTTAAAAATGTTTTATTGGTCGAGAAATATCCAACTCAATAATGTGAATTATCGTAATATTTCATAGAGAAATCTTGAAACGTTCAGTTGAATTCTGTTTTGTGCTCAAAAGGACTTTGCGTTTTTTCAGGTATATCAGGTATGTATCAGACAGTGTAAAACATCATATTGCAGGTATACCTGAAGCATGACATATCACAACTCACTGTTTTCATGTGAGCTTTCGATATTGAATAATGTGTGTGTACATATTTGTTACATGATTTTTCATATTTATTGATTTAGGAGATGGCTGAATGTGTTTATCTTGTAGCATATCGAGTTATATTTATAGGCTTTATTGTATAACCTAATAACATTTCTATATATGGGGCTTGATATAAAGGAAATATATACGATACAGAAAGTATAAGTTTTCTTATACACGTAGGAGGTGTAGTGCCTTCCCGATACCGAACAAATACTGAGAGCATGAGTGTTGTGTAAAGAGAACGTATTGATAAGCATCCCAGTTTCTGAAGGTAACGACACGTTTTTTTATATATTTCGTCCACATACACGAAGGTTTTCACCATGGCAATATATATAAAATATTTTACAATGTTACACCTTGTCCTTTAATATTTTTTTTGTTTTTGTTTTTTGTTTTGTTTTTGAGGGGGGGGGGGGTTATAGGGTTTTTATGAACCCACTTTTCCATTATGTTTAGCTCCATTCGTTTAAATTAGTTTGGTGACCTTTCTCCCTATATATATTTCAATATTTAAACCTTTCGTGCAATTTAAGTGTCGATTGTTTCCTGGCAAGCGATATCAAGTCTGTTATTTAGGACATTTTTCTAGCGAAAAATTTACAAATTTATCTAGAAGCGCCCGGGGCTCTAGCGGGGTTACTAAGAAATATGTAAATAAATAGTTAAATTGACCAAAAATAAACACTACCCCCTTAACGTTCACTTTCTTGTGTTTATCGTTCGGAGGTGTTCAATCATTTCTGACCACGCCTGTACAAAGCTTTTTATTTATTTATTTGTTTACTTATTGTTTTTTGTTTTTTTTTGTTTTTTACCCTCTCTTGCTCGCATCACCTTGCCTTATCTCTAGCACTCAATATTCTCCTCTGGCCGGCTCTAATTTATGGGGGCTCTTTAACCTTCGGCGCTCTGTGTGTGTGTGTGTGTGTAAGAGAGAGTGAGAGAGAGAGTGTGTGTGTGTTTAAGAGAGTGAGAGAGAGGATGTGTGTGTGTGAGAGAGAGAGTGTGTGTGTGAGTGATGGGTGACTTGAATGAGTATGTGTGTCTGTGTGTGTGACTGTGTGTGTGTGTGTGTGTGTGTGACTGTGTGTGTGTGTGTGTGTAAGAGAGAGTGAGAGAGAGAGTGTGTGTGTGTTTAAGAGAGTGAGAGAGAGGATGTGTGTGTGTGAGAGAGAGAGAGAGAGAGTGTGTGTGTGAGTGATGGGTGACTTGAATGAGTATGTGTGTCTGTGTGTGTGACTGTGTGTGTGTGTGTGTGTGTGTGTGTGTGTGTAAGAGAGAGTGTGCCTGTGTTTAAGAGAGTGAGAGAGAGGATGTGTGTGAGAGAGAGAGAGAGTGTGTGTGTGAGTGATGGGTGACTTGAATGAGTATGTCTGTGTGTGTGACTGTGTGTGTGTGTGTGTGTGTGTGTGTGCATCTAGACTCAAACCTATGTATGAGTGTGAGTGCGTGTTCAAGGCCAATTTTCTAGCAACCCCTGAATATGAAAAAGGATCACATTTCCACCTGACTTATTACTCGAAAAGAAGTAAAATGCCTGCAAACGTACGAAGCATAATGTTTTATAAGTAGTAGTATTGATATTTATTCCACCTATGTACCCAATTCACTATTCATGTATATTATTTAATGTGGCCGGATCTACAGCTAAACAAAAAAAATCTCTCGTCATTTAGGAGTAGATATTCAAATATTATTTATTATATATATTACAAAATTACTCCTGCGTAAATATTGTAATGAAACATTCCATGAAGTTCTATATCTTGATTATAATAATATAGTTAAAGCTACTTACCACTTGTCCAATGTTTATATGACCTTCCTTTATCTTAAGTTTTATTTTTTATTTTTTGTTGTTGCTCCAAACACCTCCGTCAAGCTTAAACAAATAGCCCCAAGAACCTCCTTCGAAATATGTTTGTCCATTTTCCATATCAAGCTTAACAAAACATCCTCAATATCTCCCTTCATGATAAATTTGTAAATTTTTCGGTAGAAAAATATCCCGGCCGAAGGCCAGTTCCTTCTAAATTACAGGCTCGCTATCATTCACCTGAAAAAATCGACACCTAAATGGCACGCAAGGTCTTAACCCCTACTGTACCGGAGGATACAGTAATAATAGTCCCCCCCAGTCCCAAGCAACTGACGGCTCCCAGCCGTCGCTGGTATTGGACGGGTTAATATTGACAAACAAATGGAGTGAATAGTTTTAAAACTATAATGGGGCTAATCATGAGGGAGAAGGGGGACCAGAAAACCCACCACTTCCTTTAAATCCTGTTGCTCATACACAGCGCTTGTCCCAGGTTCATGTCTAGCACTGTACTTTCTTCCTCTCATCATTTTGCCGTACGCCACACTCAATATTCACTTACGCTTATCATTACGCCTTACCTCACACTCAATAATCACCTACGCTTATCATTACGCCTTACCTCACACTCAATAATCACTTACGCTTATCATTACACCTTACCTCACACTCAATAATCACTCACGCTTACCATTATACCGTACCTCACACTCAATAATCACCTACGCTTATCATTACACCTTACCTCACACTCAATAATCACTTACACTTATCATTACACCTTACTTCACACTCAATAATCACTTACGCTTATCATTACGCCTTACTTCACACTCAATAATCACTTACGCTTGTCATTACGCCTTACCTCACACTCAATAATCTACCTCACACTCAATAATCACCTACGCTTATCATTACGCCTTACCTCACACTCAATAATCACCTACGCTTATCATTACACCTTATCTCACACTCAATAATCACTTACGCTCATCATTACACCTTACCTCACACTCAATAATCAGCTATGCTTATCATTACACCTTACCTCACACTCAATAATCACCTACGCTTATCATTACGCCTTACCTCACACTCAATATTCACTTACGCTTATCATTACGCCATACCTCACACTCAATAATCACCTACGCTTATCATTACACCTTACCTCACACTCAATAATCACCTACGCTTATCATTACGCCTTACCTCACACTCAATAATCACCTACGCTTATCATTACGCCTTACCTCACACTCAATAATCACCTACGCTTATCATTACGCCTTACCTTACACTCAATAATCACCTACGCTTATCATTACGCCTTACCTCACTCAATAATCACCTACGCTTATCATTACGCCTTACTTCACACTCAATAATCACTTACGCTTATCATTACGCCTTACCTCACACTCAATAATCACTTACGCTTATCATTACGCCTTAACTCACACTCAATATTCACTTACGCTTATCATTACGCCTTACCTCACACTCAATAATCACCTACGCTTATCATTACGCCTTACCTCACACTCAATAATCACTTACGCCTTACCTCACACTCAATAATCACTTACGCTTATCATTACGCCGTACTTCACACTCAATAATCACTTTCGCTTATCATTACGCCTTACCTCACACTCAATAATCACATACGCTTATCATTACGCCTTACCTCACACTTTCACACTCAATAATCACTTTCGCTTATCATTACGCCTTACCTCACACTCAATAATCACTTACGCTTATCATTACGCTGTACTTCACACTCAATAATCACTTTCGCTTATCATTACGCCTTACCTCACACTCAATAATCACATACGCTTATCATTACGCCTTACCTCACACTCAATATTCACTTACGCTTATCATTACGCCTTACCTCACACTCAAACCTCCCCTCTATTCCACCCTAAGTGCAGCGAGCGATGTATAACCCTCGACCCTTCCATACGATCCCCTACCTTAGCCTAGAGATCCTGTAGTGAAAGAGACCGGCCATTTTTTCCTTTAGACGTCGTTTTGGTGCCGTAATTATCAAACAATGGGGGGGGGGGATTATTTATTTTTGTTAATGTAGAATTGTGTTACTAAGACCAAACTACATATCCTGTTCAAGTTTGGCGGAATTGTTTGTTATGGGTATGGACATCATTGGATTGTAATTTAGTTAAAATAGGACTTCAGAGGCCATCAACCCTATATTGGATTATTAAGCCAGCACACTGTAAGTCAATAATACCGTCAGAACTGGAGCCCCTTTGCGAGGCCTCCAGTCCCTTGTGGATTGTAAAGAGAGGACATAATGACCTCTCCCCCCACCCCCCATATGGCGGAGGTTGGCCGATCTCTGTTACTAAAGGGTCTCTACCTCAGCCCAGTATATCCAGTGTTGCAGTCAGAATATATTATTTACCCTCTGCTTAAAGGGAAGATATTCACTTGAGGCATTTTTTCTTAACCCCTTTCTCCCTCCTGTTTAGCCCCATTGCTTTAAACAAAATTAAGACGTTCGACCCATTAGGTTGGCGATTTTAAGAACATTCGCCCCATTTCTGTCAATTTTAGGACCTTTCGTGCCATTTAGGTGTCGATTTTTTCCTGGCGAGCGATAGCGAGCCTATAATTTAAGAGGAACTGGCCTTCGGCCACGACATTTTTCTACCGAAAAATGTACAAATTTATCTTGAAAGGGGGTCAAGGGGGTGTATTTTCAACTTGATGGAAGTCTAGGGAACAAACTAGAAACCTCCCCTTAATCTCTGACCTGCTTCCTTGTACGCATTATTCACTGCATATATTTTTACATGGCTTTAGTGTTCTGTTATTCTTAATTTGTTTTATCCTAATAGTTTCAGTAATTAAGTTTACATTTTTAAATTAGCCAGGCTCATGGTATTTTTCATTCTTTTACGAATATGATCCTTATATTATAAATTGTACATGGAATAGTGACCATTATTGTCCAGTTTGTCAGTTCATTATAGACCTTACCGTATTCACCAAGTGCTTTTCAGGAGGACCTGTCGTTCTCAAAAGGCTCAGTCGGACTTTATATATTCTATTGTAAATTATATTGGTGTACATTTTACACCTTGTAAATAGTCATGGCTAAGTAAACATTTTTTAAGGGAGCCCACCTCGCTTTTTTTTTCTCTTTCTCTCTCTCTCTCTTGTGTTTGTACCATTCGGCCCCATTCAACCTACTGTTTTAAGACGTTTACCCCCATCCAGGTGCCAATATTTTCCTGGCGAGCGGGAGCGAGCCAGCATATATATTTGTTTTGTTTTGACAGCAAGGTAAATTTGTACATTTTTCGATAGAAAATGTCTCCGGCGAAGCCGAATTTCTCCATACAATGCTGGCTCGTTATCGCTCGCCAGGAAGAAATCGACACCTGGATGGGGATACACGTCTTAAAACAGTTGGCTGAATGGGGCCGAATGGATACAAGCCAGGGAAAGAGAGAAAAGGAGAGAAAGATAAAACAAATCCTGTGACCCCCCTTAAGTGAATTGAACTTGCTCATTGACTCCGGTGTTTATTGAGGGGAGATTTGTATTTATATAATTATATATCTCTTTGTTCATTTGTGTATCAATATATCTATGCTTTCTTTGTTTCCTCCCAAGACCACCATCAACCTTTTAAATATACCCCCAAGATCCCCTTTCGAGATAAATGTATACATTTTTCATATGAAAAGTATCCCGGCCTTTCCTTCTAAATTACCGGCTCGCTGTATCTCGCCAAGAAAAACAATGGACACCTAATTGGTACAAAAAGGTCTTAAATTCGCCAAACTAATAGAGCGAGCGTCTTAAAATCCCAAAACTAACGGTGCTAAACATGAGGGAGAAGGGGGTTCAGAATATACCAGAACTCCCCTTAAGCCGGTATCACACAACGCCATTTCCCTAGACTTGAATCATCAATACTGGCATGGCATCTTGAAAGTTTTATTTATTTTGTTAATTTTGTTTTGTCACTTATATTTATCTATCTTCAATCAATTTTGTTTTTTATGTGTAGTAGTATTTTTTTCTTTTACAATTGTCACCTACATTAATCTATCTTCGATCAAGTTCCGATACCAGTGCAAGAGATCCCAGAAATATTGCCGCAAATGTTGACCGTGGAAAAATTGCCGGTAGAAGCTCTCGTGTGATACTTGTTTGACTTGTCTGTGTTGCATTGCCCTTGTTCTCCTCTATATACTTTTACCTCTATAATACCTCTCTACTGTATACCTCTATAATACCTCTCTACTGTATACCTTTTACCTCTATAATACCTCTCTACTGTATACCTTTTACCTCTATAATACCTCTCTACTGTATACCTTTTACCTCTATAATACCTCTCTACTGTATACCTCTATAATACCTCTCTACTGTATACCTTTTACCTCTATAATACCTCTCTACTGTATACCTCTATAATACCTCTCTACTGTATACCTCTATAATACCTCTCTACTGTATACCTCTATAATACCTCTCTACTGTATACCTTTTACCTCTATAATACCTCTCTACTGTATACCTTTTACCTCTATAATACCTCTCTACTGTATAATACCTCTCTACTGTATACCTCTATAATACCTCTCTACTGTATACCTCTATAATACCTCTCTACTGTATACCTCTATAATACCTCTCTACTGTATACCTTTTACCTCTATAATACCTCTCTACTGTATACCTCTATAATACCTCTCTACTGTATACCTCTATAATACCTCTCTACTGTATACCTCTATAATACCTCTCTACTGTATACCTTTTAACTCTATAATACCTCTCTACTGTATACCTCTATAATACCTCTCTACTGTATACTCTATAATACCTCTCTACTGTATACCTCTATAATACCTCTCTACTGTATACCTCTATAATACCTCTCTACTGTATACCTTTTACCTCTATAATACCTCTCTACTGTATACCTTTCGGGTCCAGACATTTTGTGTTCATGTTTCGTATCTGTTTAGCCCTGTTCGCTCAGTTAGTTTGGAGAGTTGAAGACGTTTCACCTTATTTGTTTGGCGATATTTTGACGCTTCTCCCCATTCAGGTTACGCTGATTTTATTCGGGGAGAGCGATAACGAGCCTATAACTTAAAATAAATCTTACCAAAATCTTACACATTTAGCTTAATAGGGGTCTGTGTGGGGGTTATTTTAATTCGAAGGAAGTCTGGGGAGGCGTTTTTGTTAGCCTTGGGGACAAACTAAAACATACATTGCTCAAAATGAACAACAAAAACAAAACAAAACAAGCAAAATCCTCAATAACAAGACATGATAAGAACCCCCAAGATAGTGTTAAGGGGGGATGGTTCAATTTTTGGGCGATTTTTGCATGTATTCAATCATTTTCTAGTTTCCTCCCTAGGCCTGCATCAATTTTTTATAAACATCCATTAGATCCCCCTTCTAGATTATTTTGTAAATTTTACTGTAGTTCGTCCAACATTACAGGCTCACTATCGTTCGCCAGGGAAAAAAACGACAGCTAAATAGCACGAAAGGTCTATATATTGACGAAGAAATGGGGCGAAAGGTCTTAAAATCGACTAACTAATGGGGCAAACATCTTAACATCTGAAAACTAATGGGGCTAAACATTAGGGAGAAAGTGGTCGAGAAAACCGGCCCATGTCCCCTTAAACCATGCACGGTTATTTAGACTGTGAGGACATGTATCTTCCTCAGTGTTCGTATTTCTGTGTTCCAGGTTCAGGCATATCAGATAAATTGGATTATATTAGTCCGGTTCATATGCCTGTCTGTTCTTTACACTCCTCCGTACTGAATTTTTCTCTTAATCCTTTACACTCGCACACGCGCGCGCGCGCGCGCGCGCGCACACACACACACACACACACACACACACACACACACACACACACACACACACACACACACACACACACACCTTCCTGTGGTGTAATGGATAGCTCGTCTGGCTCACAACCAGAAGGTCCGGGGTTCGAGACCCGGGCGGGGAAGAGACATTTGGGCAAGTTTCCTAAAGGTGTAGCCTCTGTTCACCTAGCAGTATAAATAGGAACCTGGTATAAGTGAACGAAATTGTGACGTCCCCTCTGGGGGTTGGTGGTCTGTTACAAGTGAGAAGGGTATCGTATAGGTTAACCTAAGCGATCGGGTGAGACTGGTATAGGTTAACCTAAGCCATCGGGTGAGACTGGTACCGTACAGATCAACCCAAGCCACCGATTTCAGATGTCGCCAATTGACTAATTACAGACAACACTCACATCCATCACCAAACGATACACTAACACATGACATGCACTTCACGCAATACATTTCCAGTTAAGGAGGTGGGATAATAATGAGCTGAAGCTCGCATTGCATGGAATCCCCTTGACAAAACAAGTTGGTGAATTACACACACACACACACACTCACTCACTCACTCATCCTGTAGGTCCTGTAGGTAGTAGTTGCAGGCAATGTTGTCCGCCCGTGGTCACGCTGATGCACCACCACTAGTATAATTCCATCTGCCCGTCTCTGCGCCAGCTGGTCCATGATGCTGTTGCTAGCGGTGCGGAGGTGGTAGTGGGGCAATTTGGGTTGATCAGGTAGTGTCCAGTTGATTTTTTAATTTATCGAGACTTGGTTCAATTGAGTAATGCAGATATCTGGGTAGAATGTTAAAGAGAAGAGGCCCTCATGTCGCAAAGGCGTTCTCTTTGAGTTATAACTCTGGTGACTGCTCTGGGGTGTACCCGCTGTATGTGGCAGAGACGGTCCAGTCGTTGATGGATGTGAAAACGTATATTAAGGTTGTTGGTTGTGATGCAATCAACATTTTGTAGACATATAAGATGGCATCTTTCTAATGAGAAAAGCTTGACTGTTTCCAACTTTCCCCGGTAGTCTAGGTGTTGGACGGCAAAGATTTTACTGGTGAATGAGCGTTGAACTGCTTCGAGTAATTGCTTTTCTCCCACCTTCCATGGGCTTCACAGCTAGCTGACAGCAATATTCCAACAGTGAAATGACCAGTGACTTGTGTAGAGCGTCTGCAAGGGGATCGTGTCACATGTTCGGAAGGTTCGTAGGATCCATCCTGCTTGGTTTCGAACCCCTTTTTGTCACGTTGGTTATATGCATTCCAAATGTACCAACTCGGCTGAGTGTAACACCGAGATCTCGTACATGATCATTTGTATCAATGCAAGATCCGCCATGTGCTGTATATGTGTGGATATTCATATTTCGCTCTGCACTGTAGTTCAAGTGTTCAAATTTGTTATTGTTAAAGGACATATTGTTTTGCTCTGCCCATGAGTAAATTGTAGCAAGATCTGCCTGAAGTAAATCTGCATCTGTTGTAGAGGACACATACCTTATTACACAAGTGTCGTCAGCAAAGGAGGCGACGGACGAATGCATGACATGTTTATTTATGTCTGATATGTGCATCAAGAAGAGTATTGGTCCAAGAACTGACCCTTATGGCACCCCACTTGTGAGTTATGAGAAGTTGAGGGGGTCAAGATTATTGTCAAGTTGGTTGGCGCTACCTATAGCTGGAAATTCAAGTCTCCAGTGAGCACAATGGTTGGCATGGGTGGTGGTTATCTAAAATATCTTTAATTTTTGTTAGTTGATCCATAAACTTACTAGTTAGACATGCTGGGGGTCTATATATAGTGATGTAGATCATATTAATGGCTCTAATATTTAATACCTGGAACTCTGAATAGGAATTAGATTCTGAGAATAGAACATTAGTGAGAGCTGCAATGTAATTGTTCACGTAATTGATAATCCCCCCTCTTTTATGGCCAGATCTATCAGTTCTAAACGAGGTGTAATTTTCTATATCTATTTCAGTGTCTCTTATACTTTGGGTAAGATGTGATTCTGTTAGGGAAAGTATGAGTGCATTATCTACTTGTCCCATTACTGCAGCAGCTTTACTTTGCCTCTGAATTTGTAAGGCAATAGGCCCGCTATATTTAGTATAATTATTGTATGCAAGGTGCTGCTGTTGACCTCTGTTCTTGTTACTGTAGCCCTTATGATGGAGGGATGCACCACTGAGTCAGATGGATTTTCAGTGCCTGCATTATTTGTTCTTGCACTTTTTGCATTTGCTGCATCTGTTGCACTAACAAATGTACCGTGGGATCATTTGGGGGAAGTTGATTTACTTACGTATCTTGTGTTCGTTGAGGTCGATTTAACCACTCACTCTGTGTTTGGGAATTCGGTGCAGGAATGGCTGAACGAGTAGGTGGTGGTGGGTAACTGGTTGTTTGTTGCTGTTCTATATTCTGGTCGGATGGATATCGCCCAATGCCTTTCAAATGGAGTATTTTGCAATCCAAGTTTAACAGTCCCTCCGCCTTTCTGAACCATTGCATATAGGTGGGTGTAGGTATTTGCACTTATCACCATATTTACATCCCTTTACGGGATATCTTGTACCTGTTACATAGGTTTGGGTGAACAAAAGGGCATTCATGTCCATTTCGGCCAAATTTACACTGATTATTTTTATAGTAGTAGCATAATTTGGTTTTCCGTTCGTCTTATTAAACATTTCTGTTATTTGTTATGGGTGAAGTGCGTGTTGTTCTTTGGAAAAAGGTTCATTACACTTACCACCGTTTTCAGTGGTGTTTTCATTGTTATTTTCCTTGTCTTTGTTTGGCTGTTTAGCCTCCCTTTCCTTTTCCCTTTCCAGTAGGGTATAGACGAGCGCAAACTGCCGGTCGCCTTGTTCACCCAGCTGTTCACAATTCACAACGGCATAAACAGGGAGGTGTGTGCAAATTGCATGTATTTATTTTTTACACGTTCGGAATTTCAAACACTCTAACAAGCACTGGTTGTTACATGCTAAACAGTTTGTGTCTGCAGGAGGCAAGTTACTTTTCGGTATAATACTCATACACACACACATCCATACTCACTCACTCACACACACGCACACACTCATTCACTTCTCCTTCTTTGTTATCCTTTCCTTCCACTTTCCCTTACTCACGGGTTAGCGATCTCTACGGGAATTAATTCCTGACCACCTCGTTGGGATCGTAAGGTCTCTGTGGTCAGTGTATCTATATACATATCTCTCTCTCTCTCTCTCTCTTCTAGCTCTATATCTCTCTCTCTCTCTATATATATATATATATATATATATATATATATATATATATATATATATATCTCATAATCAATAAATTATTCCATCATTAAATAGTTTTATCTCTGATACTCTCTCTCTCTCTCATAATCAATAAATTTTCCATCATTAAAGTTTTATCTCTGATACTCTCTCTCTCTCTCATAATCAATAAATTATTCCATCATTAAATAGTTTTATCTCTGATACTCTCTCTCTCTCTCTCTCATAATCAATAAATTATTCCATCATTAAATAGTTTTATCTCTGATACTCTCTCTCTCTCTCTCTCTCTCTCTCTCATAATCAATAAATTATTCCATCATTAAATAGTTTTATCTCTGATACTCTTTATGCTTCTGATAACCCTTCTCTCCTTTCATTTTTCATCTCCTTGACATTTCCCTTCAATATATTCGTATCTTTTCCTACGCTCTCACTCTCCTACCCTCACTCTCACTCACATTATGTCTCACTCACTCTCACTCTCTTGCTCTCACTTCAGAGACAGATTGAGTTGACGCTTTTAATCACCACCTCATTTCTTTCCACCTCTCCTCGTTCTTCTGGCCATTATATATACAGTATATTATGCATTGTATTATAATTTTTTTTCTTCTTCTAATTCTCTTTCATTGTCTCCTCTCTCCTCAGTCCCAGTTTCAATTCGTGTTTCTTTCACGTACTATATCTCTTTGACGTCTTCATTCTCTCCTATTCGTTTGGTGTTGTTTTGAGCGTCGGTATATCACTCTCTTACAGATACTGCTGCGTTGGCTGTAATTTGCGTTATTGTTTGATCGCTCATATCTACGGTATCTATCGCTGTAGCATTCAACCTTTCTCTCTCTCTCTCTCTCTCTCTCTCTCTCTCTCTCTCTCTCTCTCTCTCTCTCTCTCTCTCTCTCTCTCTCTCTCTCTCTCTCTCTCTCTCTATATATATCACTATATATATATATATATATATATATATATATATATATATATACAGTATATATATATATCTATACCGGTATATATATATATATAATTATTATATACTGTATATATAACTAAGACAAATAATGATACACTGTGAAAAATATGCTAAAAACCTCTCTTGGGAGTCGAACCCTGACCCAATTCTCCCTACCAACAATTCCTTTGAGACCTCTGGTGGACGCTTCTGAACTAGCGCCAGAGCTACGACTGTAGACATCACTATACCCAACACCTAGGATATGCACAGTTTATCTCAATTTGTGTGTGATTCTACACGTTTTTATTATGCAGTATACGATTACACTAAGTGTTTATATAGTATAGTAATAAAGGGAAAGTCCATATGCAGCTGATAATGACTACAAACATAATTATAAGCTGATTAATTATCATACCAAAATTGGCGCGAAAATACCTGCTGACTTTGTATTGTAAATATAGGTTATTTATGAGTATGGGTTATTTTAAAATATATGAAACAAAAGTATGCATAGACCAAAGTATGTGTCAGCTACAGAAATTTTGACTAACTGCATATATTATATAATTGTTGAAGGAGAGGGAGGGTGGATAGCTCCGCGATGTCGCCCATTTCCCACAATGCACCGCGGTAAACCTTGTGTTCAGCACCTCTATCGGCCACTGTAGGCATTTATTGGAAGGGAGAATTGGATGTTAGGCCGAGGCCTTACCTACCACCACTATAATTTTCGATAGATAAGTTTGTATTCACAGTGATCCGTTGTTTTTTGGAATTAGTATCAGCAACACGACACAAGGTAGAATCTGATAGCTGGCTGAATTTTGGTCAAACTAAATTTTTTAAATTGCCAGATCATAAATGTCTCAAAGAATTGCCGGAGGGAAATGGGTACGTATTTAAAAACCATCATATCTTACACAATACACTGTACAGTACAACTTACGGGACACTGATAATTAATCAACATATGTACTATAATATATATATATATATATATATATATATATATATATATATATATATACAGTATATATATGTATATATATATATATATACACCAAGGATCACTAGGGGCCTCCAGCATTTCCCCGGCCCCAGACCTCTCCGGGAGTGCTGATAGTGTTAATGGGCCATGTTTTATTCAGTTCAGAAGAAAGTAAATACAGTAATAAATATATATCAATATAATTATATAAAAAAAAAAATATTAAATTATTACATAAATAAATATATCCATAAATATATAAAGAAATTAAATACATTAATAGCTATATACATACTGTATATGCACGAATACTTGAATATATACATAAATAAATATATGAACAAATAAGTAAATATACAGTATAATACCATCCATAAATATATACAGTACATCCATGCAAAATAATTAAATGAATTAATTAATATATATAAAATGCATAAATGAATAATTAATAAATAAATATATACACCAATAAATACATACAAAATATATAAATATAATATGAATAATAATAGTAATATATAATTCGTCACGAAATCGGCATCCGAAATTTGTCCACAGCATTCAATCAGGCAAAACTATATAATTCTCTCCTGGGATTAGGGATGTGTGTGTGTTTGTGAGAGAGATAGAGAGAGATAAAGAGAGAGAGAGAGAGGGGGGTAGGGAGAGAGAGGGGGAGGAGGCATTGAAGAGGGGAGGGGATAAGTAAATGC
Organism: Paralithodes platypus; assembly: GCA_032716605.1. NCBI lineage: Eukaryota > Metazoa > Arthropoda > Malacostraca > Decapoda > Lithodidae > Paralithodes > Paralithodes platypus. The sequence continues at coordinate 33,797,683 of CM064509.1, forward strand.
AGTAAGTATTCCAAATTACGCAATGCATATGTTAACAACATATTATTTCAGGCCACACAGGTGTGTGTGTGTGTGTGTGTGTGTGTGTGCGTGCGTGTGTGAGAGAGAGAGAGGGTGTGTATGTGTGTTTTTAATAATAATAATAATAATAATAATAATAATAATAATAAGATGAATAATAAAATAGAAATAATAATAATAATAATAATAATAATACTAAAACTAATAATAATGTGTGTGTGAGACTGTGTATGTGTGTGTCTGGATGTGTGCATTTACTGTCTATGTGCAGGAATGTGTATGTATGTATGTATGTATGTATGTATGTATCTATGTATCTATGTATGTTTATCTGCCCACGTATAATCTGAGCTCTCCCACCACCTCCAGTACATCTCTCTCTATCTCTCATAATCTGCCCCTCTCACTTACCCTGGCTTTATCTTCCCATCTGCCCTCGCCTACCTCCCCCAGCAGTTAGGTCCCCGAGTCTCTATAGTTTGCTGAATGGAGGGGAGGGGGGAGGAGGTCGTGTTTATGGGGATGGAGGGGATTGGATTCAACTGCACAGAACGGGAAGGCTTAGGGGAGATGAAAGGGAATGAGAGGGCCGGCTGGATAACTTAAATGGTAGACTGTTTCAACCAGTAGATCTCAACCACTGCCAAATCATCCAATGCTTTTAGAGGATTGCTAGATTGAGCTACATAGAGAGTAAAAGACAAAAGGAAGACGGAAGATGAAAGGGAGTTGGATGGTAGACTGGAGAATTCAAATGTAGTCCATTCACTGTAATTACTCCAGAAAACTTGGCCATTGTAGCTCAAATAATGCTACAACAAATGGGCTGCAAATGCCCACATGTATTTCCTTGTTGATTAGTTCTAAATGATGAAAGATATATTTACTCGACCACTCTATTCTGTTTTTAGCTAGGCTATAAGATGTGTGTGTGTGTGTGTGTGTGTGTGTGTGTATGGAGGGGGTGCGGTTGGTGTCAAAGGGGGGCGGAGGGGGTCAAGATCTCTGGTCTAACTTTACTGCATAACTTATAGAAAGCGATATTTTCAAAAGGTAGCTCTTGATCAATTTCAAATCAACATGTAATACATTTGGCCATTGATTGCCTGATTGATGTACATCTAATGATATTATTATTATTATTATTATATGAGATGCCGAAGTCTCCAACCAGGGTGCAGAAACACCATCAAGATCAATCCACACAAAACACCCGAAGGCACTGGAGAGAGACTACGGCAACTTAGGAAAAAATAAAAATATATACTGTACTGTATACTGTACTATACATATACACATATTAAACACAGATAACATATTATGCAGTGGAGGATATCAAGCATAAATATAATACAATAAAATAGAATAAAATAAGTTTAAAAATTAGAATTAATGCTGCAAAAAAGCATTAACTCTAGACTTACAAATGGAGATATGAGCTGAATTGACTAGCTCATTTGGCAACTTATTCCACAAGTCAACCATGGCCGGCACAAAACACCGTGAAAACTGTGTAGTAGAAAAATTAACATGGCTCCTGGCAAGATCATTAAGATTGCTTGTGAATCTAGTTGCACGAGCCCGGACATAGGGCCCAGGCAGAACCCCATGTAAGGGATGCTGAGGGTTGTTAAAAACTTTAAATAAAAGACTAAGGGCACCAACTTTACGTCGATGACACAGATCAAGAGACAAATGGAATTTAGCGACCTGTCAAGCAACTTGAGATGGCAGTCAGCTGCTGACAACCAGACAGGTGAGCAGTACTCGAAATGTGGCAAAATAAAAGCATAAAAAGACTTGATAACTGTGGCGTCACAAGCAAATGTTTTATAAACCTTGCGAAGCAGACCAATTTTTTGGGAAATGGAAGAGGAGAAAGAACGAATATGCTTTTCAAAAGTAAGTTTGGGATCAAGAGTAACTCCTAACAAACGCAGAGTATCCACATTCTCAATTTGCTCGCCAGAAACTTGTAGATAAGGATGGGGAGGATCCAAGGTACGAGATCTGCTGATGATAATGGAGTGTGTTTTACTAGCATTAAGTTTCATGCCCCAAAGTTCACACCATGATGTAATTTTGGCTAAATCCCTATTCAGAGCAGTAGCAATTACGTGTCGATCTATTGGTGATGCAATTGACGCATATAAAGTTGTATCATCAGCATAGGAGATTAGTTTATTTTCAAGCTCGGAACACAGGTCAGCAGTAAAAATAATAAAAAGCAAATGCCCAAGGACATTGCCTTGTGGAACACCAGAAACAACAGTAACAGAAGGGGAATGACACCCATCAATGACCACAGACTGAGATCTTTTCGTCAAAAAATCTTCAAAGATCCTTAAAAAATTGCCACCAATACCAATGAGCTGTAACTTAAACAGAAGTGCTTTATGGTTGACTAAATCAAAAGCAGAACTAAAGTCAATAGCCACGACGCGAGACTCCTGTCCCTGGTCCAATGAAGATTGCAAGTCATGGGTGAGTGTCAGAAGTGCATCACATGTACCCAGTCCCTTACGAAAACCAAACTGTGAGTTTGGTATCAAATTATGACTATTACAATAAGAGGAAAGGCGTTGGACAAAAAGCCCTTCATAGAGCTTGGATAGGATAGGTGTAATGGAGATAGGGCGATAGTCATTAGGAGATGATGAGGCAGTATTTCCCTTTGGAATAGGAGTGATAATAGCCTTACGCCAGCAAAGAGGAAAACTACCTGATTTCAAAAGCAACCTAAACACCACAGCCAATTTAGGTGCCAAGACCACTGCAACCTTTTTAAAAAAGAGAGGGAAAAACCCATCCGGGTCTGTGCCACCATAGGTATCAAGATCCAGCAAGTACCTTTTCAGTTCAGCTGATTTGAATGCCATTGAATTGAGGTTGGGTCTAGGGAAACATGTCAATGGCAAAGACAATTCCTGATTACTCGCTTATTAATAAAAATATTAGATAGAATATTGGCCTTCGATAATGGATCAAAAGAGATGGAGCCATCAGAATCACAAAGAGGAGGCATGGAGGAATCTATTCCAAATAAAGAGGATTTCAAAGCGGACCACCATTTATGAGGCTGTGTAGCTCCTGCCAGAACATCCTGAAGATGGGAGTTGTAATCCCTCTCAGCACCATCATAAACTCTCTGTACAGCTGCCCTTTTAAAAACATAATTTTCCCAATGCACGGGGGTTTGATTACGCCTCCATAGACGATATGCAGCCTGTTTGTCATCAAATGCACGCTTGCAGTCATCATTAAACCATGCTTTATCCCTGATACGAGACTTAATTGTCTTTGATAGAACTCTTTTGCGAAGGATACCAAGAAGGGAATTGTTGAGAGCTGAAACTGGGTCATGAGATCTTAGTATGTGATTACACTCAATATTACAAACATCATTACAAACGTTGTCCCAGTTAACCCGGGATTTAAGGTAGACTTTACGTGAGAGAGTAATATCAGGAACAGAAAAATCAAGATTAATTTTACACATGATGGCATTGTGGTCGGAAGTGCCAACAGGTACAAGAACGGAGGTTTCTACAACGCCAGGAATATCTGTTAGTACTAGATCAAGACAATTTCCAGACATATGAGTAGGTCTTTGGATTAGCTGTTCACAACCAGATAAGTTTGCAAAATCCAATGCAGCATGACCATTTCTATTAGTTGGAGAGACCGAGTTCAACCACTCTTGATGATGCGCATTGACATCACCAACAAAAATAAAAGATGATTTGACATCTACAGACTGTATTGAAGCCATGGCTGTTAAAAGGCAGTCATATATGTCATTGTTAACATCAGGATTTCTGTACAGGCTAAAAATGTAATGATTATGATACTTGCTGGAAACTTTAACTAACTGCATCTCATGGCATTTACAAAATGCTTAGTTAAGTGCTGAGCATTATACCCAGATCTAATATACAAGCTCATTCCACGAGCACGAGGAATAGAATCACGCCGAATAAGACTGGTTTACCGAAGTTAGGTATAAGAAGTTCAGAATAATCTCTATAACCAGAGACAAGGGTTTCAAAACAAAAGACAATATCATAATCAACAGATGCCAATGTAAGATCCTTGATGTTCTTATAGAGACCACGAATATTGGAATAAAATACACGACAACTTGTAGCAGGTTGTCTGTGAGGACCGGGATTAACTTCTATATCACCGGACAAAAGTAGAAAAAAAACAGAAAAGTTGAAGCAATCCATACACAAATACATAAAGATGGATATAAACAGATCGATCCAGACGGAGCCATCACATCTGGGTAAGGTATAAAACAAGCCCCAAAGACACCACATCCAGCAGTAGCGGGGGAGCAGTAGAGTGGGACTAGGATTTTACAGAAAGAAGCAAATCTCCTGAAAATCCACCAGACTCAAAAGTCTTCCTCATTGGCCTGCTAACCACCGTGGGGAAAAAAACAGGAGATTGCAGGAAAAGGAAGGAAAGTTGCTGTAATGTAAACGGACAATGGAAGACCTTGGTGCAGGCTATGGCAACATCCTAAACATCCATCATGGTAAAATACCATAAGTTTACTAGATGGCCGTTGACTAATATATACAGTAGTTCATCCGCCCTTTGACAGGTATTGCTTTTAGTCCTGCAGGGTGTCTAGCCACCCACCCTCCAAGTGAGGACCCGGAGGGGGAGCCGGTTTAGTCGCCGACAATCCGACCATGAAACAGGTAGTATCAGATTACATGTTACTGATAGCAGGAATACCTGACCTGACACCAATACAGAATAGCCAGAATACAGTTTAAACAGTCATCACCCATACTGAAAAGGTTAACACCCGTAGCTATGACAGATTTGGAGTTTAAAGTAAAAATATGCAAACCCACTGGATCGCCGCCATATTTCACCATAATAAATACTATTTTTTTGTCCTACCAGCCGTCGCATATTCGTTAAGGGGGGTGACGCGTTTTTCTCTCGCCTGGTTGTATCCATTCGGCTCCATTCAGCCTACTGTTTTAAGACATTTATCCCCATGCAGGTGTCGAATTTTCCCTGGCGAGCGAAAGCGAGCCAGCATTTTATGGAGAAATCCGGCTTCGCCGGAGAAAATGTTCTATCGAAAAAATGTACAAATTCAGCCAGCCGTCCAACCCATTATCCAAAATATGGTGGCTCGCTATCTTTCACCAGGTATAAATCGACACCTGGACTCAAGAAGGGCTAGGGCAAAAGGGCTGTAAAATACTACACGTATTCCCTGGCTGACTCTTCCCAAATGGTAGAAAACTAGATTGATTTATCGAGTCGTATTTTAGTTAGAGATATGTAGTGATGATTGTTGGCCTTATAATAATGACTTGACTAGACTATATAGGGTAAATGCAGTAAAATAATACCAATAAATTATAAGGGGTCAAATATAGGTGGAGTAAGGACGAGAAAGAAGGACCGGGAATTTAATATCTGAAGGGAAACGAGTCAGTAAAGAGGACGTGGGCTGTAATAAAGGAGGTGAAGTGACGGAGAGGCCAAGGAGATAATTAAAAACGAAGACAGCAGGCAGGAAGGAAGAAGGAAGGAAAGAAGAAGGCAGGCAGGCAGGCAGGCAGGCAGGCAGGAAGGAAGGAAGGGAGGCAGGCAGGCAGGCAGGAAGGGAGGGAGGGAGGGAGGCAGGAAGGAAGGGAGCGAGTAAGGAAGGAAGGAAGGAAGAAAGGAAGGGGATAATGAATTGAAGAGCATAACACTAAGAATGTAGAGAGGAAGGAAGGAAGGAGGAAAGTGAATTGAAGAACATAGCGGCAAGTACTCGTAGATAAATGAGGAGATGGGTGGGAAGCATAATTAGAAATGAGTGATAAAGCAAATTGAAGGAGAAGAAAGGAGCATTGAAAAGGAGATGATGGAATGAGAATCAGACAAAGTGGAGGAAGGTGGAGAGAAAGTGGAGAGATGATGAAAGGGGAAGTAAAGAAAGTGAAGGATCATAAAGAGAGAACATTAGAGAGCAACGCGTGACAGAATACAGGGTATGGAAATATATTAGAAAGAACAAATCTGAAAGAGGATGAAAAGAGAACCAGGAAAACGAGTGAAAATACAATAACAAGGCAAGAAAGATAAGAGGATTAAGGGGAGTCACCGCTTTTTATTCTCTTTCTCTCCTTTTCTCTCTTTCTCTGGCTTGTATCCATTCGGCCCCATTCAGCCAACTGTTTTAAGACGTTTATCCCCATCCAGGTGTCGATTCCTTCCAGCATTGTATGAAGAAATCCGGCTTCGCCGGAGAAATTTTTCTATCGAAAAATTTACAAATTTAGCTTGCTGTCAAAATAAAATATTTATACATGCTAAATATTGACACCTGGATGGGGGTAAGCGTCCTAAAACAGTAGGTTGAATAGGGCCGAATGGATACAACCCAAAGAGAGAGTGAGAGCAAGAGAAAAAAAGCGAGATGGGCCCCCTTAAAGGTGGGGGTGCATGGGTTGAGATAAACTTGGAATGATAATCGCCAAGCTGTACATAATTATTTTGCAAAATGCAATGGCACCGAAATAATTATTAACAATGGTATAAAGGATTTTGTGGATCGTCTATACCGGGCCTGTGACGACACAGGAGTGTAAGTCCACCATCCAGTCCAGGATAAGGATACTGGTGTGACGTCACTATGACGTCACAGACCCGGTATAGACGATCCACAAAATCCTTTATACCATTGTTAATAATTATTTCAGTGACATTGCATTTTACAAGATAATTATATGCAGGTTGGCGATTGTTTTTCCATGTTTACCTCAACCCATGCGCCCCCACCTTTAAGGGATGATGAGATAAACAAAATAATCGAAAAACAAAATAGAGAATTAGTGCGATAACAATTAATTTAACAAAACAAAGGGGATCAAGGCAGAACATTAATTATAACGGTGAAGTACGGGAAGCGAAAGACAATATATCAGACAAGGTGAGGAAAAAGGACGTAGAGGAATAACAGATAAAATGATAGAGTGAACAAGGGAAGAAGAAAATAATAGAATGGAAAACAAAAATGATGATGAGATAATCGACCAATTCAACAACGCGGGTAAAAAAACAGAGTATTAATTTTTGAGAAGAGAGAGAGAGAGAGAGAGAGAGAGAGAGAGAGAGAGAGAGAGAGAGAGAGAGAGAGAGAGGATAATGAGAACATTTACTTCGTTTGTCTAAGAAACTAAAAAATACAAATCAAAAGGTTCTCAAGTGAAAGATTGTAGAGAACGAAAATTAATCGAAGGATATATATATTTATGATTCTAGAGCTTGAAAGAAAAACCTATAACAATAAAGAAATTCTCCAATAGAAGGACATGGTGAGTAATGAAACAACGGAGATAGGAGAGTAAGCTACACTCTATTAAGGGAGCCCACCTCGTTTTCTTTCCATCTCTCTCCCTCTCTCTCTGGGTTGTATCCATTTGGCCTCATTCAGCCTACTGTTTTAAGACGTTTACCCCCATCCAGGTGTCAATATTTTCCTGGCGAGCGGTAGCGAGCCAGCATATATATATATATTTTATTTACAGCAAGCTAAATTTAATCATTTTTCGATAGACAAATGTCTCCGGCGAAGCCGGATTTCTCCATACAATGCTGGCTCGCTATCGCTCGCCAGGAAGAAATCGACAACTGAATGGGGATAAACGTCTTCAAACAATTGGCTGAATGGGGCCGAATGGATACAAGCCAGAGAAAGAGAGAAAAGGGGAGAAACATAAAACAAAAACGGTGACCCCCTTTAATGAAAGGTATAAATGCTATACAAGAGATCATTGGGTTTACTGACTGATATACCATTGTAACTGGTATAAAGGCGGTGTCACACGAGCGATTTTTCCGTCAATTTTTAGGAACAATTGTAGTCTGGCAGGCTTAAAATTTCAGTTACATAAAATATCTGCCACCTAATAATATAATCTACCGGTAGTCCAGTTCCCTATCCCAGTGTAAACAAGTCTCAGAATATCACGAGAAAAAACTTGCTCATCGAAAATTGCCGGAAAAAGCGCTCGTGTGACACTGGCTTAAGACGGGTTCATGACTGTCAATATACCAATAAGAGGGTAGATTATTATGGGCACGTTATTTACCCTTTTCATATCCATACTTCTTGATAATGTAAACAGCATATGGTACTGGACTATAAGAAATAAATTATTGATTCCGTGCAAAGGAAATGGATGATATGGAATTGATCTCCAGGTAAAATGGTGTCACACGAGCGCATTTATCGTTAATATTATTCAATAGTCAATATTTTTCTGGCAACATTTTTGGGATCAATTGCACTGGTATTGGGAACTAGACAAATTATAGATTAATTTGGGTGACAGGTATATTTTATAGGTATACTTCATAAGCTGCCAGACCAGTGTTGAGGGAGAAAGTGCTGGTGTGCTATCGCCTTCTAACTGTGAACGTCAATTGGATATGATGGAGGAGGAACGCATATAACACACACACACACACACACTCTTATGCCCACCCTTTTTTGTTTCAATTCTTATTATAATCGTCTAGTTATGACCATGGCTTGAGGCTGAAGGAATAGTTGGACTAATTAGTCTAAGGAATACATAGGAATACAAGCAACAACAGACACTAGGCTAAAATAAGGAATGATGCCACAGCGAACAATTGGAGGGCCTCTGCTTCCGATAATTTGTAGACTAGAATGAAATATTAGTACTATCAACACATTACTTGGGCACAAACTCAGTCAGTCAGGGATTCATAACAAGATATTTATCTAAACGATATTTAAATGCCTGGACAGTGTGGCAATCTACATCATTTCTAGTCAATGCTGCTCTATATGAACGTCTGGAGGAACTGTAGAGTGTAAAGGCTGGTTCACACATAGCCGAGTCGGTGCGCGAGTCCAACACGAGTGATGAAATTTTGCTATTCAGCAATGACTCGTTGAGACTCCTCAACACTCGTGTTAGACTCGTGTATACTCTTTGTTTACTCGACACACTCGTGGGTACTCGCCACGGGGTCCAAAAATGTCATGCATGCATGAAATTTTGGCGAGTACCCACGAGTGTGGCCTACATACGTGTAGACTCGTGTACATACGTGTTAACTCGTGTTGAACTCTGAATAACTCTTCGTTATTCGTGTTAACTCGTGTTGACTCATGTAAACCCGTGTAACACTCTTTGGTGATTCGTCGATTATCATCATCATTTCGACGTTGTATTTTGTATGTCAAAATCAAATGTATGTGACTCCAGGTGTTGTTTTGCATCCAATTAATATTTATAGTTACTTTATTCACATAAAATAATAAGTTTAATTTACAATTTTACTTTACTCAAGTTTTAAATGACTTGTTAACAGAGAAACCAATAAGTAATATGAATTAAATACTTTTTGGAAGAATAGATAAAATAATTATGATGATTAAACAATTTGAAGGACATACTGTAGTTCATGGTAGAACATATAAGGGAAATATGCTGAACATTATTATAATACTGTTATGGATATAAGAACATAATACTATGCGCTGTACTGTCCCTGAAAACATAATAAGGGTCGTATTTGTCATTAATATCATAAATTTCACATGAAAAAAACAAAAAAACGAAAAAAAATATATATATATATATATATATATATATATATATATATATATATATATATATATATATATATCCCCGGCGCTGTAGGCATACTCCCTCCCCTCCCCGTCCTGGCCTCAACCCCGACCCCGTTACTGTGATGATGTTGATAAGCCTTGTGCTACACCCTATTGACAATGCAAAACTATTGAACATACTTAAAGTGTATGTTACTTGGTCTCTATATAATCTGTGAATCATTTCCGATATGATGGAATTAAGGATTTTTTTTCCCCACCAACTCATAATCACCAAAAACGACACAAATGCCAATTAAAAACATGTTACAATATTTCCCGATCATTTTGTGTATACCTTGGAAAAAAAAAAAAAAAAATCTATCAAACGTAAATCTTCTGTCTCCGAAGCTGGCGCGCTGTTGGGGCGCCTCGCACAGCAAGACGGAGGAGAGGGTTGAAATATTTTGTAGACTATCTTATTTATTGTTTATCTATGTGCTGGAAGGATATTATATTTTTCAATTCCATCGCATTAGAAATGATTCAAAGATTACAAAGAGTCCAAATAAGACATAGTTATGTTAATGTATAAGGGAGTTAGGTAAATGCATTAGATAGATAGATAGATAGAAAGAGAGTTGCAGAGGGGGAAGTGAGCGATAAACACAACTATTATGAGACAGACGGACTTAATTGGTTCTGAAAAGACAAAGGAGACATTTTTATTGACTCTTTTTCATGTTATTATTTGTGTGTTAGAAGGGTAATATTATTTTCAATTCCATCTTATTAGAAATGATTCATAGATTAAAAAAAGACCAAATAAGACATAGTTATATATATATATATGTATAAGGGAGATAGATGCATTAAATAGACAGAAAAAACAAAAAACAAAAAGTGATCTCAATTTCTCTGGTGAACATTACCCAAATATATGAGAAAAATAAAAATAAAATCATAGTAATGAATATTATCGCTGATATATATATATAGAAAATAAATAATCATGTACGAGGATGGATTGTTAATATTGACACTCGTGTTGACCCGTGTTACACTCGTTTTGACCCGTGTTACACTCGTGTTGATCCGTGTTACACTCGTCGTGACTCGTCCGTACTCTTTGTTTCCGTGCTTTGGAATGTGGCCGTTATTTTTCAAATTTTTGGACACTCGTGTTTGGTTCGTGTTACACTCGTTTTGATTCTCAGTTACTCGTACAGACTCTTGCATGGACACGTGTTGACTCGTATTGACTCGAGTTAACTCGTGTTACACTCTCCTTGACTCGGGAGCAATTGCTACTCGCGGCCGACTCGGCCTCCAGCGACGGCGATAATCAACGAGTGTGACTCGTGTTGGACTCGTGCACCGACTCGGCTATGTGTGAACCAGGCTTAAATATTAGAACCTGAGTGGGTCTGATGATCCAGGAATCCGGTATGAGATGGGCTACTTAAAATCATCAAATGTTTAGTAAAATATAATGGAAAGGCGTCATAAATTTTAAAGGGTTGAGGTACAGTATCTTGGGACTAATTAAACTGTTCGGTACGTATATCTAGAAGATTTATTGAGGCTATAACAGAGGCTGAATGGGTGTGGGAAACAAGGAAGCCAGTATGGATGAAAGGTGCTGGATAACTGGAAGACGAATGTGGCGGCCGGCATGTGTACAAGGTTAAATTAGATGGAAGGCTGTTTGGCTTTCGTTAGGGCCTATTAAACCGCCCTGGTGAAGAATGGAAGGGGTACTGTTCTATAATGAGAGAGTGGAAGATAGATACATAACAAACAGACAGATGAATAGACCGACGAATGTTAGTATTATTGATGAATGAAGGAATAGAGAAAAGATGTGAGGTATTTCGGTACATGAGACAAAGAGGAAGGGAGTTGACTGGTGTACTGGTATTCAGAGGAAGGGAGTTGACTGGTGTGACTGTACTGGTATTTAGAGGAAGGGAGTTGACTGGTGTACTGGTATTTAGAGGAAGGGAGTTGACTGGTGTACTGGTATTTAAAGGAAGGGAGTTGACTGGTGTACTGGTATTTAGAGGAAGGGAGTTGACTGGTGTACTGGTATTTAGAGGAAGGGAGTTGACTGGTGTACTGGTATTTAGAGGAAGGGAGTTGACTGGTGTACTGGTATTTAGAGGAAGGGAGTTGACTGGTGTACTGGTATTTAGAGGAAGGGAGTTGACTGGTGTACTGGTATTTAGAGGAAGGGAGTTGACTGATGTACTGGTATTTAGAGGAAGGGAGTTGACTGATGTACTGATATTTAGAGGAAGGGAATTGACTGGTGTACTGTTATTTAGAGGAAGGGAGTTGACTGGTGTACTGGTATTTAGAGGAAGGGAGTTGACTGGTGTACTGGTATTTAGAGGAAGGGAGTTGACTGGTGTACTGGTATTTAGAGGAAGGGAGTTGACTGGTGTACTGGTATTTAGAGGAAGGGAGTTGACTGGTGTACTGGTATTTAGAGGAAGGGAGTTGACTGGTGTACTGGTATTTAGATAGATAGATAAATAGACAAACTGGAAGATTATGGGAGCCCACCTCGCTTTGTTTTTCTCTTTCTCTCCCTCTCTCTTTGGCTTGTATCCATTCGGCCTCTTTCAGCCTACTGTTTTAAGATGTTCACCCCCATCTAGGTGTCAATAGTTTCCTGGCGATCCATAGCGAGCCAACATATATATATTTTTGTTTCGACAGCAAGCTAAATTTGTACATTTTTTTATAGAAAAATTTCTCCGGCGAAGCCGGATTTCTCCATACAATGCTGCCTCGCTACCGCTCGCCAGGAAGAAATCGACACCTGGATGGGGATAAATGTCGTAAAACTGTTGGCTGAATGGGGCCGAATGGATACAAGCCAGGGAAAGAGAGAAAAGGAGAGAAATATAAAACTAAGCCGGTGACCCCCCTTAATATTATAGAACACAGATGAACACACACAAATGTCTACGTTAATGCTGAGTAGTGGAATAGAGGAGTGGAAGGTGTACCCAGTTCTCCAGACAAGGGAAGGAGGGTTGACTGGTGGACTGGTAGTTAGGTAGATAGACAGACTGTTAGATAAATGTGTAGGAAGCAGATATATTAAACAGATAGCGAATTTTCACGTTAAACTTGAATAGTGGAATACGAAGTATACAAAGAAAGGAAGGTTGAGGGTTGGGCTGGTATTTAGGTAGATAGACAGAATGGAAGCTGAATACATAACAGACATATGAATATGCAGATAAATATTAGCATTACTGGTCAATAAATGTATAGAATGAATGGAAGGTATATCGGTACTTGAGATGAAGGGAAAGAGGGTTGACTGATGGACTGGTATTTAGGTAGATAGACAGATGGACTGGTATTTAGGTAGATAGACAGATGGACTGGTATTTAGGTAGATAGACAGATGGACTGGTATTTAGGTAGATAGACAGATGGACTGGTATTTAGGTAGATAGACAGATGGACTGGTATTTAGGTAGATAGACAGATGGACTGGTATTTAGGTAGATAGACAGATGGACTGGTATTTAGGTAGATAGACAGATGGACTGGTATTTAGGTAGATAGACATATGGACTGGTATTTAGGTAGATAGACAGATGGACTGGTATTTAGGTAGATAGACAGATGGACTGGTATTTAGGTAGATAGACAGATGGACTGGTATTTAGGTAGATAGACAGATGGACTGGTATTTAGGTAGATAGACAGATGGACTGGTATTTAGGTAGATAGACAGATGGATTGGTATTTAGGTAGATAGACAGATGGACTGGTATTTAGGTAGATAGACAGATGGACGGGTATTTAGGTAGATAGACAGATGGACTGGTATTTAGGTAGATAGACAGATGGACTGGTATTTAGGTAGATGGACATATGGACTGGTATTTAGGTAGATAGACATATGGACTGGTATTTAGGTAGATAGACAGATGGACTGGTATTTAGGTAGATAGACAGATGGACTGGTATTTAGGTAGATAGACAGATGGACTGGTATTTAGGTAGATAGACAGATAGATTGGTATTTAGGTAGATAGACAGATGGACTGGTATTTAGGTAGATAGACAGATGGACTGGTATTTAGGTAGATAGACAGATGGACGGGTATTTAGGTAGATAGACAGATGGACTGGTATTTAGGTAGATAGACAGATGGACAGGTATTTAGGTAGATAGACAGATGGACTGGTATTTAGGTAGATAGACATATGGACTGGTATTTAGGTAGATAGACAGATGAACTGGTATTTAGGTAGATAGACAGATGGACTGGTATTTAGGTAGATAGACAGATGGACTGGTATTTAGGTAGACAGATGGACTGGTATTTAGGTAGATAGACAGATGGACTGGTATTTAGGTAGATAGACAGATGGACTGGTATTTAGGTAGATAGACAGATGGACTGGTATTTAGGTAGATAGACAGACTGGTATTTAGGTAGATAGACAGATGGACTGGTATTTAGGTAGATAGACAGATGGACTGGTATTTAGGTAGATAGACAGATGGACGGGTATTTAGGTAGATAGACAGATGGACTGGTATTTAGGTAGATAGACAGATGGACGGGTATTTAGGTAGATAGACAGATGGACGGGTATTTAGGTAGATAGACAGATGGACTGGTATTTAGGTAGTTAGACAGATGGACGGGTATTTAGGTAGATAGACAGACTGGAAGATGAATACATAACAAACAAATAGATGAATGAACAAACGTATTTTAGCAATATTGATGGCGAGACATTCTATGGCGAGGCCATAGGTTTCCTATCTTCTGATCTTTCAATTATTGCTGATTGGGGCAGAGAAAATCTTGTTACTTTCAACGCCTCCAAGACCCAGTTTCTCCCTCTATCTCTCCATCACAATCTTCCACAAGACTATCAACTATTCTTCAACAAAATACAACTCAACCCTTCATCTTCTCTCAACATTCTGGTGTATCTTTTTCATCTGACCTATCTTGGAAAGATCATACTACCACTCTTGCTAAAACAGCTTCCCAAAAGTTAGGTGTGCTCAACCGTCTCTGTGGGTTCTACGCCCCCGCACAGCTTCTTGCTCTGTATCGGGGCACAGTGCGCCCCTGTACTGAGTATTGTTCGCATGTGTGGGGAGGTTCCACCCATACCACACTTCTCGAACGAGTAGAATCAAAAGCATTTTGCCTGATCAACTCGCTTCCTCTTACTAGTTCCTTACAATCTCTTTCTACACGCCACAATGTTGCATCTCTTTCACTCTTCTGTCGCTATTACAACAATCAGTGTTCTTCGGAGCTCTCTCAGTGTATACCCCCTCCCTTACGGCGAGTGTGATGCACCCGCCTTTCAACACAGTCCCACTCTTGTTCTGTCCAGCTCTCCAACCCGATAAATTGGCAAATTTTCTGTCCTTCTGCTCAACAAGTGAACTCTGAAAATCTCTCTCTCCATCAATCTTTCCTTCATCCTATGACTTGGACTGCTTTAAACTTCATATGTCCAGGCATTTTGACACCAACGACCCTCGAATTTGGCTCTGTCACTCTTTTAACTTTGGAGGAGACACTCGTTACAGGCAACATGCCTTTTGTCTCCTCCATACACATAGGAACAAACAAAGCAAGAATGAATGAATTATGATTAGACAAGCAAATGATAGCATTATTGATGAATAAATGACTTAAAAGAATGACAGATAGATAATTAGAAAAGCAAATTATAGCATTATTGATGAATATAAATTAACAGAAAGAATAACAGAGATGAATAGGACAAACTAATTATGGCAGTACTAATGAAAAAAGGTTTAGAAAGCATGACAGATACAGTATATTGGTACAATTGGATGCCATACTCTCTAACCCACGCTTAAATATTCGTAGACCTAAGGGGAAATGGGTCGGTTTTCCGGTCCCCGTTCTCCCTCATGCTTAGCCCCTTTAGTTTTCAGATTTTAAGATGTTCGGCCCATTAGTTTGGTGATTTAAAGAGCTTTCGCCCCATTTCTTTGTCAATATTAAGGCTTTGTGTCATTCAAGTGTCGATTTTTTCCTGGCGAGCGTAAGCGAGCCTGTAATTCTAGGAGGAATCAGCCTTTGGCAGGGACATTTTTCTACCAAAAAGTGTACAAATGTATCTTAAAGGGAGGTCTAAGGGGTGTTTTTTAAAGTTTGATTGAGGTCTAGGGAGGAAACTTTAAAAAAATAAAAAATAAAAAAATAAAAATAAATACGCCCATACTTCTTAGCCTACTTCTAATTATTGCAGTATATATCTTGAAACGAAATTATGGATATAGTCTTCTATACATCAACTAAATAACTCTATCTACCTATCTATCGCCGGACGCCTTACTCCCCTTACGAGGGTGGCCATACACAGAATGCCCCCAAGCGGACCTATTCCCTGTGAGAGGGACAACCCGAACCAGTTTAGTGAACGACTTACAGGATTGACCACTCAATTTAGGATCCGTCCGACTCCGAGGCCCTCTTGTATCTTGTTAGCACTATTTTTCTACAGTGGTGTTCGGCTAATCCATCCACTAACTTGCCCTACCCTTAGGTTAGCTTAACCTCAGTTGTATGTAAAATGCTAGAAACGGTCATACGAGACAGACTCGTAAATCACTTAGAGGAAAATAACATACTTAAAGATACTCAACACGGCTTTCGTAAAAAACGTTCCTGTTTAACAAACCTCTTAGACTTCTTCCACGATATCCTCAACCTCTACGATGAGAGTAAAGCTGTAGATATTATATACCTTGATTTTCAAAAGGCCTTTGACAAAGTTCCCCACAAACGTTTACTGCTAAAACTAAAGCGCATGGAATACAAGACGGTGTGTTGAAATGGATAGAAAATTGGCTCAGCAACAGAAAGCAAAGGGTAGTCATAAACGGTAAGGCATCTAAATGGACCAATGTAAGTAGCGGGGTACCCCAGGGATCGGTACTAGGACCAATTCTCTTTCTAATTTACATCAACGACATAGATGAGGGTCTCACCTGCACAATCTCAAAATTTGCTGACGATACAAAAATTGCAAATAGCGTACTCTCAAAAGAACAAGTTGACGATATGCAACACAATCTAGATAAATTGTCATGTTGGGCCCAAATTTGGCAAATGAGTTTCAATGCGGATAAATGTAAAGTACTACATGTCGGATACCTAAATGAGAAAGCAAACTATTCGATGAATGGCATTCAGCTTAAGAATGTAAACAGAGAAACTGATCTGGGAGTAACAATATCGAGTAACCTAAAACCGAGTCAACAATGTTCAGAAGTTGTTAAGAAGGCAAACAAAATAATTGGCTTTATAGGCAGGTCATTTGAGCATAAATCCAAAGAATTATCCTAACCCTTTACAATTCCTTAGTCCGCCCTCTTCTGGAATACTGCGTTCAATCCTGGTGCCCTTATTACCAAAAAGATATAAACAAGCTAGAACGAGTTCAACGTAGAGTTACCAAAATGATACCTAGCCTAAAGAACAAACCATACGAAGAGCGTCTTAGAGAATTAAATCTATTTCCTTTAACCCAGCGCAGATTAAGAGGCGACTTAATTCAAGTGTTCAAAATCATCAAAGGCATCGACAATATGAACTGTAGTAAGTACTTCACTATCGACCAATCTAATTACACGCGGGGAAACGGTTGCAAAATTATTGGTAAATCTTTTAACTCGCACGAATCTAAGAATTTCTTCTTCAATCGAGTTGTCAACTTGTGGAATGGGCTTCCCCGAGACGTTATAGACTGCAGCACCGTTGATTCATTTAAATTCCGCCTAGACAAATATCTCGCATCAAACCCGCGACTGACTGCGTTTGTAAATGAATAACTTTATCCTCCCCTCAGTTACTAACCCATATGTCCCCTACTAACTTCCTAGTCCTGCCACGTTAGTGGCAGGGCAGTAGTTCCCTTTCCAATGTTCCCTTACCCACTCTAAACCACTGTTTGGACACTTGATCCTCAGTGTTTTGGAGGACAAGCAACCTAGAAGGGTCACTAGACCTGTTGTTGCTTGATTTCCTTTGTACTCCTTTGTAAGCAGTACGGATTTGTATCAGGTTTACTCCCCTAGACAGGTTGCCAACCAAGGCTGACGAGTCCCATCAACCCGGATTTGTATAAGATGGTCTCCCCTAGATGAGTTGCCGACCAAGGCTAACGAGTCCCATTCACCCGGTAAACTAAATAACTATACATAGTATTTATTGAAAAACGCGTTCTATCCAAAAAACTATCCAGATAGTTATAGGCCTATATGTGCATAAAGAATAACACCTGGGGTCCACGAATACATATCAGTGGGTTAGAGACTGTAGCATCCGATTGTACTAGAACACTGGGGGGAGTTGACCAAGGCGACCACATTTAAGTAGATAGACAGATACATTGACGAAACGTAAGAGACTATAAACAGAACGGTTGATTTTGACTTTACCGAAGGAAGAGAGGCATATATATATATATATATATATATATATATATATATATATATATATATATCTATCTAAATATATATATATATATATATATATATATATATATATATATATATATATATATATACTGTAGGCCTATATATCTTTTTCTATGTGAATGAGGGAGACAAAAGGCATAATTGCCTGCAGCGATTGCCTCCCCCAGATTTCAAAGAGTGACAGGGCCGAAATCAAGGGACGTTCGAGCTAAAATGCCTGGACACACGGAGTTTGAAATAATTTAAGTCATAGGTAGAGGGAAAGACTGATTCTGGGAGAGAGTTCCAGAGCTCAGCAGTTGAATAGAAGAAAGTCTGAGAATAGCGTTCCACTCTTGGGTTGGAGAGTTGCACAGAGTATGGGTGGGATTGTGTTGCAAGGCGGGTACTACGTACCCTACGTAGAGGAGGTGGTATACACTGGGAAAGCTCCGAGGAACACTGATTATTATAGTAGCGATAGAATAGCGAGAGAGATGCAACATTGCGGCGAAGAAAGAGAGAAATTGCAGAGAGTTGGTGAGTGGACAGGAGTTAATGATACGAAAGGCTTGCCTTTCTACTTTATCTAGGAGTGCGGTGTGAGAGGACCCTCCCCACACATGTGAACAATACTCAATACAAGGACACACTGTGCCCCTGTACAGAGCAAGAATCTGCGCAGGGATAAAGAACCCCTTGAGGCGGTTGAGCACACCCAGCTTTTGGGAGGCTGCCTTAGCGAGACTGGTAATATGGTCTTTCCAAGTGAGAGCAGAAGAAAAAGAGACACCGAGAACATTGAGAGAAGATGAAGGGTTGATTTTTGTATTGTTGAAGAATAAGGGATAGTCCTCTGGAGGTTCCTGACGGGTAGTATGATGGATACATTGAGTTTTGGAAGCATTAAATGCAACAAGGTTTTTTCTACCTCAATTGGAAATAGTAGCTAGATCAGAAGATAAATATGTTATGGCTTCATTACATTTGCTTTTGAGGGACTGCTGGCTGGGGCGTTCTGGAAAACTAATTGAGTGGTGTAAGGTAGAGTCGTCTGCATATGAATGGATGGGACTGGATGTAGCCTACAGTTGAGAAGATCATTTATAAAAATTAGAAAGAGAATAGGAGATAGGACAAAACCATGAGGAACACCGGAGTTGATAGGATGAAGAAATGAGCGATGGCCGTCCACAACCGCAGTTATGGAACGGCCGGAAAGGAAATTAGAGACAAAGGCACAGATGGAAGGACAGAAACCGAAGGATATATTTATACTGGGATATTACCGTGTGTGTGTATGAGTGTGTGTGTATAGGTGAGAGAGAGAGAGAGAGAGAGAGAGAGAGAGAGAGAGAGAGAGAGAGAGATGGTGTATTGGAAATGGATAATATATGAAAGGGAGTGAATGAATGTGCTATATTAAAGCAGCCATAATATCTCCCATTGTGTTCCCCTTCCCCCATATAAGCCTTCTCTCTCCCCCACACCACCACTGATCTGCTTCATCCTGCTCTTTACATCTCTCTCTCCCTCTCTCTCTCTCTCTCTCTCTCTCTCTCTCTCTCTCTCTCTCTCTCTCTCTCTGTTTTCTCTCTCTTTTTTTTTTTTTTTCTCTTTCTCTTCTCTCTCCTCTCTCTCTCTCTCTCTCTCTCTCTCTCTCTCTCTCTCTCTCTCTCTCTCTCTCTCTCTCTCTCTCCATACATAACTTGCCTAAATAAAGGATATACCGAGGCATATTGATATAGCTCTTTGCTGATAATTATATACCATGCTTTTTCTTAGTCATCTTTAAGAGGGGTGACCTGCTTTTCTCTCTCATTTTCTCTCTTTCTCTGGCTTGTATCCATTGGCCCCATTCAGCCTACTGTTTTAAGACGTTTATCCCTATCCAGGTGTCAATTTTTTACTGGTGAGCGGTAGCGAGCCAGCATATTTTTTAAATGTTTTTGACAGCAGGCTAAATTTGTACATTTTTCGATAGAACAATGTCCCCAGCGAAGCCGGATTTCTTCATATAATGCTGGCTCGCTATCGCTCGCCAGGAAGAAATCGACACCTAGATGGGGATAAACGTCTTAAAATAGTTGGCTGAATGGGGCCGAATGGATACAAGCCAGAGTAAGAGAGAAAAGGAGAGAAATTTTAAGAAAAGCAGGTCACCCCCCTTAAATTAGTTTAGCCACTCAAATATCTTTCATCTATCCCTTAGTGTTGTTATTATATATCTGTTCGTCCCTCAGATTCATTCTCTTCTTTCACATTTCAATTCCAAACACAATGATGTTTTGATATTTTTACTACATTATTCCGTCTTGAAACAAAACACAATCACCCCCAATTTTGTGTCTTAATATTTCTTTGGTGTTTTTTGTTTAGCTTGAAAGAGGTTTAGGGAGGAAAATGTAATTATAAATATATGAATAAATTAACCAATGAAAAACCCTCCCCCTTTAAAACCACAATGTTTTGTATATGTAGCCAGTTTATTTTATGTACAGTATATATGTTTTGTATATGTAGCCAGTTTATTTTATGTACAGTATATATGTTTTGTATATGTAGCCAGTTTATTTTATGTACAGTATATATGTTGTTGTTTTTACTCTACTTTCTATGATAGCGTATGTATGTTTTCTCATTAAACTTAAATTATTTCATTATTTTGCTCAAAGGTTGATTATCATTATATTTGGCCCATTATTATTCTTTGCCAGGATTAACATATATTTGGCCCATTATTATTCTTTGCCAGGATTAACATATATTAGTCTAATGACCAAGGTAATTAACGTAGGATTTTGCCCTCTTGGAAAATTCTTTGTGTTTAGTTTATGAATGACTTTGGAAAGGTTATTTAATATTAATATTATTGTTGCGTTTATTGAATCCGAAGAATTATTATTTAAGAAAAAATTAAAGATCTTACTATTGAATAATAAAATGTCAATGTTTAATGTTTATTAAACTTAAAGAACTATTAATAGTTAATAATAAAACTAGAGGTATAGTGATTTATTTATATGATATTTTTATTGTATAAGATTGTTCGTTAATTTGTATTGATATATATATATATATATATATATATATATATATATAATATATACCGGTATATATATATATACAGGTAATTATATATATAATCCTTTTTTTTATTTTTAGTATTTCACTTCACTCAGCACTTGCACTGCAGTCCCTGTTATGCTATATAATGTTATTGTATTATAATTATTATACAAGGTAAAAGAACACATAAACCACTTGGTATGTAGTCCTCATTGCCGTAGTTTGTTTTTGTCTATATGATGTTAAATGTAGCAATATTAACATAATGTATTACTATGACAATAAACTATTTTGAATTTAATTTTGAATTGAATTGAATTGAATTGTGGCATAATTTAGGTAACCTGATCAATTAACTCTTCTCAGTTAACCATGATGTACAGTCGCGCTAATAAGTCATTTCCCAGCTGGCATTACGTTTGGCTTGCTCAGTGCTGTATTATTGGTTGTCAGATGTTGAATAGGGTGGGTACGTGTAGGAACATGTTTGTATATTTCACTCGATATGAAGAAATGAAGCTTAAATATTGCTGATACCAATTTAGTATTGATCAAACCATACTTGGTGCCGAGACACCACTCATTAGCGCGACTGTACCCATCAAACTACTTCTGAATACTACTATACGATTTTATTAAGATTATATTTGGGCTGTAAGATAATAAGGGATACCGAATACGCATTATGCTCCTTACTGTAGATTACTTTAAGGGGAGATTTCCACTTAAATATTTTTTTTCTTGACTCCTTTCTCCCTCATGTTTAACCCCATTTTTTTCTAATTTTAAGAACTTTCAACCCATTTCTATCAATTTTAAGACCTTTCGTGCCATTTAGGTGTCGATTTTATCCTGGCGAGCGCTAGCGAGCCTGTAATTTAAGAGGAACCGGCTCTCAGCCAGGACATTTTTCTACCGAAATGTACAAATTTATCTTGAAAGGGGCTCAAGGGGGGTGTAATCTTAAGCTTGAAGGATATCTAGGGAAGAAACTAAATACCTCCCCTTAAGTCCTTCCTAGGCACCAGAAACTCGTTCAGTATTAGTAAGAACGAAGTGAAAAAAAGACGCTATGTTACAAAAAGGGTTAACCCCTTCTGTACGGGAGACGCCTTTATTGCTTTATTCTGGCTACTATTATTAGACTATTTTATTCAGTTTAAAAAGAGCCTCCAGAAATAACAGGCTTCAAACTATCTCACTTTATAATTTGTACTACCACAAATCCTTCTTAAACTGCCATAGTATCGTCTAAATATAGCTAAACAAATTATAAAGATGTCGCCGGTACAGAAGGGGTTAATGATACATACACTGCCTTATTACACATTACCCACAGTCAGTTGTGAGAGAAACAGTTACTCAAATTCCTTCGTTAAAATTCAAGGACATAAAAAAGGTATGTATTATCAATGAGTGAATTGATAGAAATTGACCTATTATCCCTATATTGGAAGGGGTTATTACTACCAACGTACCTATATAAGGGTATACTATCATGGACAGTTTATTCACTCATCATATAATATTTTACTGTGTAGGGTTTTTTCTTTATGGACATACAACTTCTTTTCAAGAGTCTGCACCTCGGGACTGTTATTATTTTCATTATTATTATTACTAATTCCGACTATTTACAATCTGCCCAATGCACAAATATTAGAGGTATACATTTTTCGTATATAATTACTAAAATGAAGAATAGGTTGGATAAAAAGCCTCAATACTTTTCTCCAGTCTTTGTTTTCTCGCAATAATTCCTTGTTCATTAATCTTACTGCTAATTATTTTCCTTTAGGTCACGTTGGAGATCTCTTACTCCCGCTGTCTGCCATGCACACACACACACACACACACACACACACACACACACACACACACACACACACACACACACACACACACACACACACACACACACACACACACACACACACACACACACGTTTTCTCTCTCACACATACACACCACGCTCATAAACCCATGCGCACACACACACTTGTACACACACATAACACTTACTCACTCACTCACACTCGCTCACTCTCACTCTCTCTCTCTCACTCTCACACTCACTCTCACTCTCTCTCTCTCTCTCTCTCTCACTCTCTCACTCTCTCTCTCTCTCTCTCTCTCTCTCTCTCTCTCTCTCTCTCTCTCTCTCTCTCTCTCTCTCTCAAGCACACACACACAAATACATAGTGTACACAGTGGCCGATTGGTCAGAACCAGGGGACGTCAATCTGGTTCATGGAACGATTTCTGGTGGGGTTTTATGTATTGCATTATTACAAAATATAGGTGAATCTTTGATGGCTGGGAATTAAGCTAAATTTGTCTCCATATACTCTTGGAATCTTTTGAACCTGACATTTATGGTGTGTTTAATTTGCTAACAGGTAAATAAATATTTCAAAATTGAACTGCTGACTGTATCCTTGTTAGAAGTGCGTACGAGCTTTCATTGTAGTTAACACTAAGTATTACGTCAGTATGGTGGTCCATAGCATTAATTTGCCCACAGCTGTAATGATGCGTTTACTACAAACATATTTTAACTTATATATCAGTAAAACTTCAATGGTCATAACTTGAACTTCGTCATAACACGAAAATGGTTGATTGCATCGTGTTGGCAACGGCAAGGGTATGTATATGGCAAGTTGAAGAGCTTATACTGAAAGTAAGTACAGCACTAAATGACTCTCAAAAAGTATACTGGGAATCGAACCCGAGTCAGGTTTATTACCAGACCAGTGCTATGAACACTGCCCCTCCCCCCCCCCCCCCCACCACCTGCTGTACGCATTGTCAAAACTACCAATTATATATGCAAGCTGTGTAGACCTTTATAACGTACGTACCTCTGGCGTATTTACCGCACATACGGTACCTACTTCTATTATATATGCAAGCTGTGTAGACCTTTATAACGTACGTACCTCTGGCGTATTTACCGCACATACCTACTTCTATTATATATGCAAGCTGTGTAGACCTTTATAACGTACGTACCTCTGGCGTATTTACCGCACATACCTACTTCTATTATATATGCAAGCTGTGTAGGCCTTTATAACGTACGTACCTCTGGCGTATTTACCGCACACACCTACTTCTATTTATATAGGTGTATATTGGCTCCCGGACAACTCAATTGGTAGACCAATTGAACCAGTAGATCTCAACCAGTGCCAAATCAATCAGGGCCAATTAAGCTCGTGCCAGCTAAACTTAGCTTAACGTAGCCTAAGGAAAGTTTCCATTATTAGTTGAGTTGGAAATGGTTGAAATGGTCTTCTGGTTGATTAGTCAGTCACCATTTTCATTGCATTATAACAAACGTGTCCTTATTTGTCACCACAGTGTATGACAAACTCCATTTTTACGACTTCTTACATCTTCTTTCTGGTTTCGCAAGTATATTTCCTCCAACACGTCAATAACGTTACCATTTCCACCACCTCCACTTCCACCATCACCTTCACCTCCACTACTTCCACCTCTGCTCTCATCCCCACCTCTTTTGCTTCCACCTCCAACTTCACTACCTGCACCTCATCTGTCCCCTCCACTACTTACACCTCATTATCCACCTCCACTACCTCCTCCTCATCCAGCTATACTACCTCCACCTTAGCTCTCATCCCCACCCATGCAAGCCTCCAACATAACCTCCACCTTCACCACTATCTCCAGTTCCACTACCACCACCTCCAACACACTATATCCACCAATTCCACTACCACCACCTCCAACACCACTATATCCACCAATTCCACTACCACCACCTCCACCTCCAACACCACTATATCCACCAATTATTCCACAACCACCACCTCCACCACTATATTTACCTCCACCACCTCCACCAATTCCACCACGTACGTCACTTCCAGAAAATCAATATCAAGGTAGTTGTGAGGCTGA
>CM064509.1:33822913-33860413 GCA_032716605.1 Paralithodes platypus
GGTGTCAACACGGGAATAATGAATTTCGGTGTAACAATAGCGACATGGATGAAGTGTAATAGCCAATTATCCCTGTGTATTTTAGGGACACCATGTAGTATATCATAACAATAGAATAATTGAGCAACACACAGTAATTTAAGATAATTTTACCGTTTTGTGTGTGTGTGTGTGTGTGTGTGTGTGTGTGTGTGTGTGTGTGTTTGAAAATATATGCCGGAGAGAGTGGATGTGAGTGTTTTCGTGTGTATGTGTGTGTGTGTGTGTGTGTGTGTGTGTCTGGGAGAGGAGAGGAGAGAGCACCAAGTGAGAGAGAGAGAGAGAGAGAGAGAGAGAGAGAGAGAGAGAGAGAGAGAGAGAGAAGTAGAGAGAGTGAAAATGAGATACAATTTTCACAAAGTTTGATGTATGTGAGGGTGTTCGAACCTGATGACACAATAACCCGCCCTTCCAACTTGCTGGTCCTTACCTTTAATCTCAGTGCTCTCCTTTTCTTCCATTGTATATAGAGTCAGTTGTCTTTAAGTGTGTGTGTAGGGGGGTGGGGGGTTTCTGTATCCCCTTCTACCTCATGCTTAGCCCCATTAGTTTTGAGATTTTAAGTCATTCGGCTCATTAGTTTGGCAACCTTAAGACCTTTCGTGCCATTTAGGTGTCTTTTTTTTCGTGGCAAGTATTATCGAGCCTGCAATTTTATGCAGCTGAGGAAGAAGCTGTGGGAATTACTGTAAAAGGGTAAAGACTATCGCAATTTACCCTTTGACTTCCATATACTCCTCCTAATCAGAATACAATCGTCTAACATTAGCCAGCAAACAGAAATGAAATGCGTCATAGGATCTTCTAAGGTTGAAACGCGCATGTGATAAGGCCCTTACTTACCCTCTCTCATGGTCTCCTTATTTCCTTTTACTCTGCATTGCTTCTCCTTTCCTCTTACCCTCTATAGTTTAGGAGATCCGCCGCTCCTTACTCCACTCACTCTCTCTCTCTCTCTCTCTCTCTCTTTCTCAGTATTATATCTTACTTCTCTCTCTCTCTCTCTCTCTTCCTTCCATCTCTCTCGTCTCTCGTTATGCACTTCTCTCTCTCTCTCTCTCTCTCTCTCTCTCTCTCTCTCTCTCTCTCTCCATATAACACCCACCAACACACCCACACCCACACCCACACACACCTCCCCCCCCCCCCCCCCTCTCCCCTCAGGTAAACAGCAGGGGGGTATTATGAGCAAAGTTAGCGTCGTATATTAGGTGTTGAGAGAGTGAGTGGGAGAGGTGAGAGGAAGTGATGGGGTAGGCAGGGGAGTATTGTGGGCAGGTAGGGAGGTAGGCAGGGAGGTAAGTAGGTAGGTAAGTAGGCAGGGAGATAAGTAGGTAGGGAGGTAGGTAGTTAGGGATGTAAGTAGGCAGGGAGGTGGGTAGTTAGGGATGTAAGTAGGCAGGGAGGTAAGTAGGCATGGAGGTAAGTAGGCAGGGAGGTAGGTAGGAAGGGAGGTAAGTAGGCAGGGAGGTAGGTAGGAAGGGAGGTAAGTAGGCAGGGAGGTAGGTAGTTAGGGATGTAAGTAGGCAGGGAGGTAATTAGGCAGGGAGGTAAGTAGGCAGGGAGGTAGGTAGGCAGGGAGGTAAGTAGGCAGGGAGGTAAGTAGGTAGGGTAGGACAGGGTTATAGGTAGGCAGGGAGGTAGATATGCAGGGACGGAGGTAGGTAGGGTAGGGCAGGGAGGTAGGGAGGTGGGTAGGCAGGAAGGTAGGGAGGTAGGTAGCAGGGTAGGCAGGGAGGTAGGTAGGCAGGGTAGGACAGGGAGGGAGGGAGGTCGGCATGGTCTCTTTCTCCTTCTACTTCAAGTATCACCTCGGAATGGACCGCAAGGACTCTGAGATACTAAATATTCCTTGTAACTCCTTGTAAATCTCACTCACTCTCACTCTCTCTCTCTCTTATTATTATTATTAGGAGCTTCATGCTAAGAAAAGCAGTATTGCAAGGTTCAAGCTAGGAAGGGACCACCCACCCTATAATGGACCGACATCCAAAAACGGTCACCACAGTGTCTTTAACCCGATCAGAGCCCGAATCCACTTATACCTGGGGAAACCTTAAACCACAAACCCTAACTTAAGGGAAAAGGGTTTTTTTCTGGACCCCTTTTTCCTTCATTTTTAGTTCCATTAATTTTGAGATTTAAAGACATTCGCCCACTTAGTTTGACTATTGAAAGACCTTACACCTGTTTTTTTTTTTTTTTTTTTTTTTTTTTTTTTTCAATTTTATGACCTTTTTTGCCATTTACGTGCCGATTTCTTCCTAACGAGCGATACCGAGCCTGCAGTTTAGTGGGAACCAGCCTTTGGCAGGCACATTTGTCTACCGAAAAATGTATAAATTTATCTCGCAAGGGGATTTCGGGGGTATATATTTTTAAACTTGATGGAGGTCTAGGGATCAAGCTAAATAGGTCAAGGGGGCAAACTGAAAACAAAGGGAAAAAACGCTTAAAACCGAACATGACCAAGCCCAACCAAGACTGCTCAGGCCAAGTGCAGTGGCCGTGTTCATTGTTATTGTTCTGATGTGGACCGTTTAGGAGTGAGGCTGTTACGACCTGCTTTTTAGTGGAGCGGGAAGGGGGGAGAAGGGAAAGTGAGAAAACAAATGTGTGTAAGGTGTTTGGAAAGGTCGGTCAAAAAATCGTTCACTTAAGCCAACAGGTGCTCCACAAACTTCAAGCTTCTATTACAAAACAGACCAAAACAAAAAACGAAAAAAACCCCGCAAAGAGGAAGACAGTCAGTGTTGGTAGCCGGTGCGATATATGCTACCTGAGATTGGATAGCCCGATAGAGTTATGATTTATCATTTCCCAAAGTTATGCCCTTTCCTCCTGTGACGCCTTATATACAATATATATATATATATATATATATATATATATATATACCGGGTATATATTAATCTCCCTGTTAAAACAACCTATCGTCTAGAGAGAGAGAGAGAGAGAGAGAGAGAGAGAGAGAGAGAGAGAAGCAGGCAAGAGGCCGTGAGAGGTAGGCGTGATTGAAGCAATGGAGTGGGTAAGGAGGAGAGAAGGGTTGGGGACTAGTATAAAACAGGAATAGGAGGGGAGAGAGAGATGGAAGAAAGTGGGAGGTATAGCATAGGAAGGAGGGAGGGAGGGGGGGGGGTAATGGTACAGCAAGGGGGAAATAACATATAAAGAGGGCGGAAGTCGTGAGAGGAGAGCTGTGGTGGAAAAACGGACAGTAAATTAAAGGAAGGTAGAGGCAAAATGAGGAGTTCTATCTCTGGTGTATAATTTGTCTAATACTAGAAATTTTTACTGAACGTATGAATGATATTTACAAACCAATTTTGTGAGAAATTCAAATCTCTGCATGAACCCTTTGGCTCCTCTATATGATTCTAAACTGCACAATATAGTTGAATATTACGACTATGGCATCCCGTTCACCCCATTATGTTGACGATTTTAAAACCTTTTGTCCCATTTATGTGTCAATATTAACATCTTTCGTGCCATTTAGGTGTCAATATTTTTCATGGCGAGCGATATCTAGCCTGTACTTTAGGAAGAATCTGCCTTCGGCCGGAACAAGTTTTTGCCAAAAAATTTACACATTTATCTAGAAGAGGGATCTTGGGGAAATGTATTTTTTTTAGCGGGATAGAGGTCTGGGGAGAAACTAGAAAAATAATGAATAAATATACAAATCGACCAATAAATAGACCCTTCCCCCCCTTAAAGGAGTTGATGGGGGAGTGTGAGGGTGGATTAGTGGATACAGAAAGGTAGGGGCAGCAGGAAACGAATAGGGTGCATAAGAAAAAAAGAAAAATGGATGGTACCGCCGAGAATAGAAGGGAGAGAACAGGCAAAGGTAATGACAGCAAAATTAAGGAAACAAGCAGGTAAATATTGTGTGAAAGTGAGAAATACCATAAAATAAAGGAAACAACCAGGAGAATGTTGTGTGAAAGTGAATAATGCAATAACATAGAGGAAGCAAACAGGTAAATGTTGTGTGAAAGTGAAAAGGTAGCTTAAAATATAGGATACAAGCAGGTGTATAATAGTGTGAATGTGAATAATACAATAACATATAGGAAACTAGCAGGTGAATGAATGTGTGAAAGTAAACACAAAAACAATCAAATAAAAGAAACAAACAGGTAACTATTGTGTGAAAGTGAAAAATAACAATAAAAACAAGTAAGTGAATGATTGCGTGAAAGTGACTAAAGAAGCTTAAAATAAAGAATACAGCCAGATGAATGATTGTATGAAAGGGATAAATACAATAACATACGGGAACCAAGGAGCAGGTGAATGATTGAGCAGAAAGTGGAAAAAAGGTAACTTAAAATAAAGGACACAGGCAGGTGCATGATTGTGAGAAAGCGAATAAGTAAAAGGAGAAAGGAAAGCGAGAAACCAATGATAAAGAAAGGCTAAGCACAAATAGAAGGTATAGAGGAGGAACAACAGAGAGGACTAAGGTGGAAAAGAGAGGTGGAACAATAAATACACAGGGAACGAAGAGAGTACCTGATAATGAAGAAGAAAGAAGAAAGAAGAGGAAAGACGGAAGGATAGGGAAAGGGAGAAAGTGAGAATGTGAAGAAGAAGAAGATGAAGAAGAAGAAGAAGAAGAAGAAGAAGAAGAAGAATGACGGAATGGATAAGATAGGGAAACAGGGAAAGTGAGAATGTGAAGAAGATGAAGAAGACGAAGAAGAAGAAAAAGAAAAAAGGAAGGAAGGATGAAGAAGAAGAAGAGAGAAGAAGAAGAAGACTAGAGAGTTACGGGGCACTCAGAAGGAAAGAAAATGAAGGGATGGTAACGAGAAGGCGAAGAAATGTGCGCGAGTGGACAAATAGTTGAAGCAAAAAGAAAGTGGAAAGAGAGAACGCATAGAGCCGAATAGAATAAAGAAGGCTTAGACAAGGAGACCCAACATGGAGATAAATATGGGTTAGGGAAGGGGGAAAGGAGAAAGAAAAAGTGAGAGGAGAGAGGGAGAAACAGACTGGAGAGGGAAGTGAGGGAGGGAAGGAGAGAAGGAGAAAGATATATATCAAAGCGAAAGAGGTAGAACTAAAAGGAAACGAAGAAGGAATAGAACGAAAGAGAATAAAGAAGAATTAGAAGACAGAAAAGCGGAATGAGGAGGGTAAAAGAGTGTGGGAAAGGTTGGTAATAACATTTAAATGAGGGAAACGAGGTGGAGGATTGTCTGAGAGTGGGAATAGTGGAACTAAAATAAAAATACAATAATAAAATATATATATACAAAAAAGGTGAAGAGAGCTTAAGTGAATGACGAGGATATAGAGAAGGAGGAAGTATGCAATAGAGAAGGAGAGAAGGAGGAAATATACAATAGAGAAGGAGAGAAGGATAAAGAGAATGGAGAGGGAAGTGATAGGGAAAGAAGGAGAAAGAGAATGGAGAGGGAAGTGAGAGGGAGAGGGATACACCGACTGGAGAGGGAAGTGAAGGAGAGGGATAAACAAACTGGAGAGGGAAGTGAAGGAGAGGGATAAACAGACTGGAGAGGGAAGTGAAGGAGAGGGATAAACAGACTGGAGAGGGAAGTGAGCAGGAGAGGGATAAACAGACTGCAGAGGGAAGTGAAGGAGAGAAGGAGAAACAGACTGGAGAGGGAAGTGAAGGAGAGAAGGAGAAACAGACTGGAGAGGAAAGCGAAGGAGAGAAGGAGAAACAGACTGGAGAGGAAAGTGAAGGAGAGGGATGAACAGACTGGAGAGGGAAGTGAAGGAGAAACAGACTGGAGAGGAAAGTGAAGGAGAGGGATAAACAGACTGCAGAGGGAAGTGAAGGAGAGAAGGAGAAACAGACTGGAGAGGGAAGTGAAGGAGAGAAGGAGAAACAGACTGGAGAGGAAAGTGAAGGAGAGGGATAAACAGACTGGAGAGGGAAGTGAAGGAGAGAAGGAGAAACAGACTGGAGAGGAAAGTGAAGGAGAGAAGGAGAAACAGACTGGAGAGGGAAGTGAAGGAGAGGGATAAACAGACTGGAGAGGGAAGTGAAGGAGAGAAGGAGAAACAGGCTGGAGAGGAAAGTGAAGGAGAGAAGGAGAAACAGACTGGAGAGGGAAGTGAAGGAGAGAAGGAGAAACAGACTGGAGAGAAGTGAGAGAGAGAGAGAAGGAGAAACAGACTGGAGAGGGAAGTGAAGGAGAAACAGACTGGAGAGTGAAGTGAAGGAGAGAGGGATAAACAGACTGGAGAGGGAAGTGAAGGAGAGATGGATAAACAGACTGGAGTGGGAAGTGAAGGAGAGAAGGAGAAACAGACTGGAGAGAGAAGTGAGAGAGAGAGAAGGAGAAACAGAGTGGAGAGGGAAGTGAAGGAGAAACAGACTGGAGAGGGAAGTGAGAGAGAGAGAGAAGGAGAAACAGACTGGAGATTGAAGTGAGGGAGAGACGGAGAAACAGACTGGAGAGGGAAGTGAAGGAGAGAAGGAGAAACAGACTGGAGAGAGAAGGAGAAACAGAGTGGAGAGGGAAGTGAAGGAGAAACAGACTGGAGATTGAAGTGAAGGAGAGACGGAGAAACAGAGTGGAGAGGGAAGTGAAGGAGAAACAGACTGGAGATTGAAGTGAAGGAGAGACGGATAAATAGAGTGGAGAGGGAAGTGAAGGAGAAACAGACTGGAGATTGAAGTGAGGGAGAGACGGAGAAACATACTGGAGAGGGAAATGAGGGAGGGGAGACAGATGGAGAAGGGAGAGGGGGGGACGGACTGGAGAAGGAAGTGAGTATGGGAGGAGAGAAAGAGAAACACAAGGAGGAGAGAAGGAGAGAAAGATAAACAGAAGGAGGAGAGAACGAGAAACAGGAGGAGGAAGAAAGAGAAACAGGAGAGAAAGAGAAAGAGATGGAAGAAAGAAAAAGAAACAGAATGAGGAGAGAAAAATAAACAGATGGAAGAGAGAAACAGGAGGAGAGAAAGAAAATCAGAAGGATGAGAGGAGGAAAGAGAAACAGACACTGGAGATAAAGAGAAACAGAAGGAGGAGAGACGGAGAAACAGAAGGAGGAGAGATAGAGAAAAAGAGAAGGAGAAGGAGAGAGAAATAGAGAAAGACAAACAGAAGGATATAAAGAACAAAAAAAGGAGATAATGGTGAATAGACTAAAGAAGGAAGTAAGAAGGGGAAGAGAGAGGCGGCGTACACAGAGGTTTGCACCACTGTCGGGTTCCCTGATAGAGATTAATGAAGAGGTCAGGTGATGCTGATGTCCACCCTCCCTAGCCTACCTGCCTGTCGTCTGTCTGCCCGTCTGTGTCTTAGTCTCGGGTTCTAATCATAAACAATATCAAGACACGTGTATGATGTCTGTCTGTCAGTCTGTTTCTAGGTCTCAGGGTCTCATCATAAACAATACCAAGAAACGTATATGATTATAATTATATGAATTACATTATTGACCCTACTGTAGATTCAGCTTCAATTATCTGTAATTGAACGTTTCTTTACAATATGTTTAAGCAATCAAATGTTTACTTTGAAGTTTGTGTAAGTAAATACAAACACGATTTTCAAGAAATTTAGAAGCATTCAAGATTTCATTGGATGTAAATATTTATGCAAAGATTATTGTACTTGAATCTATTATAAATTATGTTCATTACAAGTATTTGTTTTGCTTTTTTAACTGAAAACATAGTTTTGAGCTTCATATGTTCAATCGATAATTTACCGGTTAAGTTTTTACGAAATAAATACCGGTACCACAGAAAATAAATACCGGTACCACAGAAAATACCAGTTTTGTAAGTTACATTGTACTGATTTACATACAATTACTCTGCTTGATTATTTGTTGTTTGTGACATTATAATGTATATATTCTCTATTAACCCGTTCAGTACCGGTGTTGTCCTTTTGACTTTATCTATCTATCTATCTATCTATTGCCTGACGCCGTGATCCCCGAAGGGGTGGCCACGAACGAACCGCCCCCATGCACCTCTGTCCCCAGTTAGTCGACGCCCCTCCCTCCATCCAGCACCGCCTTCGTTCATATACTTCCTCACTCCATCTTTCCACCTCTCTTTCGGTCTACCTCTCCCTCTCTGTCCCTCCACCTCGCCCTCGTACACCCTCTTAGTCATTCTCTCGCTTTCCATACGTTCCATATTTGTTTTTGTTTTTTTTCTTCTATATTCCAACTACTCCCTCTCGGGCATAGGCTGAGAGCCTGTACATTCCACCGCTCAACACGGTGAAGCCCGTGAGGTCTTGTTCCAGTCTGGGGAGTGAGACATGTGAAGCATCCATCATGGCTCGAAGCAGCTCCATCTCTGAAGCGGCTGGTTGCTTCGCTCAAGCGCTTCACCGTCTCACCCTCCAGACTCAGACCCTCACTCTCAGAACGCCACCTATTGAGCAGTGAACTCACTGCTGGCCGAACCATCTCAAGTTAGTCCTTTTCACACTTTCCAGCACATCTACCTCCACACCACACCTCCTTCTTACTTCCTCATTAGTCTGTCTATCCCTCCATGTAACTCCGCACACACTTCTTAAGTAATTCATTTCCACTGCTCTCACTCTTGGTCTGAGTCTCTCAACCAACGTCCATGCTTCGCTTCCGTAAGTCAGTGTCGGGATTACCACACTGTCATGCAAGGACTTCTTCACTTCCATACTGACCACCCTATTTCTTGTTACTGCTTTCAGCGTTCCTACAACCCTCTTCCCTGTTGTACCCTCTCCCGCACTTCTTCATCCATAGTCCCATCTTTACTCAACACACTGCCCAGATACTTAAAAGAGTTGACGATCTCCATAGCCTGACCGTTCAGCTTCACCTCACACTCTGTGACTTCACCCCTTTCGAAGACCATAACCTTGCTCTTCCCCGCATTTACCTTCAAATTCCGTTTTTCGCACACTGTTCCAAACTCATTTACCAGACCCTGCAACTCCCATTCATTATCACTCATCAGAACTGTATCATCCGCAAACATCAGTATAGGTAGCTTCCACTCAATTCCCTCCCTTTTCAGCGATACACCAACATCCACTGCTCTTGATAGTATTTCTTTCAGGACTCCATCCATATATACAGTAAACAACCACGGGGACATTCTTTATTCTGGCTGATATTAGACGATTTTATGCAGTTTAAAAAGGGCCACCAGACATTAACAGACTTCGAACGATCTCACTCAACCCTTTTTACTACCACAGATACTTCTTAAACTGCACAGAATCGTCTAAATGTAGCAAGAATGAAATTATAAAGACGTCGCAGGTACAGATGGGATAACACAAACTATGAACATATACCGCTATTTCTCCAAATTATTAAGTTATTTATTTGGTTTACATATTTGTTTATTATTTATTATTGTTATAATTTTTTGTTTTATATATACAGTACCGGTATATACTGTATATCTCTCAACCTCGGGACTGTGAGCTTCTCGTAGCCTGTAACTCTTGGGAGAATTGCGGGAACCAACAATGATCCACTGAAACTACATTGTCGTAATTATCTTATTTTTGTCGTCCTTTGAGGCAGCATCTATTTAAACACGCCACATATTACTAGTTGGGCATTCCCATTCTGTCGACATGTGATCTTCGAATAGGGCTGGATATCTTCTTGATGTGAAGGGGTAATAATATGGATGGTTTTATTTCAATGTGTTAGTGTAACCAGGATGTAACTGCAGGATCTTGCTGGGATTATCTCGAAAAATCACCAGCGTTTTCCATGGACTCGAATACGTGATCATCTTTCCTGCAGTTCACCGTGCTATCCATTAATCCCGTGAATATCTTTGAAATTAACTAATATGAAAGATATTTTTTGTATGGTCCTGACCTTTAACTATCTTCGTGTAATGGTTTGAACGTGCAAGTTTTGTATGTGGTATCCATGGGTTCGAATCCTGGGCGGATCGCAGGCTTTCATTCATTTCATTTAGGGGTTGTTGGTGATAAAAACGATGTCAAATTAACATATTGTTTTCCCTGTTCCATCTGCAGCACTTTTTCAGTCAATATTTGTCAGTTAATCTGATCTGTCAGTTTTGAAATTTACTTATATAAGAATTATGTCACTTATGATAGTCTACCTACAGTCAAGTTATTAATATCATTGCATAATAGTCTTAGACTGATGCCAAATTAATGTTTCTGATTAGAAAGTGGCGATTAAATATCTCACGTAATATTCCATTAACCTGCTGGTATGCTTTGGTTTTCATTATCTTTCATTTGTATCCATGCTCAGCTTATTGCTGTATGCTTTCATTTACGTTTACCTGTTTTCCTTATTGCCCCTTCTTCCTCCCTGTTTTATATATACGGCCCCGTAGCTTATCTTGCCTGGGTGCGTTTTCTTCCGTTCTGTAGACTGAATTAAATGGGCACTTTTATCTGCGTTTCAATTGACCATTTTAGTTCCACAGTTTCCGAACGAACACAGTAAAACAATAATTTAGAAACGAAGTAAATTGCTTTCAGCCTTATTGCCAATATTAATGGAATATGTACCTAAAAGTTTTTTTTTTTTTTCTATGTGATTGAGAGAGCCAAAAGGCAGAACTGCCTATAGCGAGTGCCTCCCCACATAGTTGAAAGAGTGACAGGGCCAAAATCAAGGGACGTTCGAGCCAAAATGCCTGGACACACGGAGTTTGAAGCAATTTAAGTCATAGGAGGAGGGAAAGACTGATTCTGGTTGAGAGTTCCAGAGCTCAGCTGTTGAGTAGAAGAAAGTTTGAGAGTAACGTTTCACTCTTGGGTTGGAGAGTTGCACAGAGTAGGGGTGGGATCGAGTTGCAAGATGGGTACCACGTGCCCTACGTAAAGGAGGTGGTATACACTGGGAAAGCTCTGAGGAACACTGATTATTATAGTAGCGATAGAATAGCGAAAGAGATGCAACATTGCGGCGGAGAGAGAGAGATTGCAGAGAGTTGGTGAGTGGACGGGAGTTAATGATACGAAAGGCCTTCCTTTCAACTTTGTCTAGGAGAGCGGTGTGAGAGGAACCTCCCCACACATGTGAACAATACTCAATACAAGGACACACTATGCCCCTGTACAGAGCAAGAAGCTGTGCAGGGGAAAAGAACCCCCTAAGGCGGTTGAGCACACCCAGCTTCTGGGAGGCTGCCTTAGCAAGACTGGTAATATGATCCTTCCAACTGAGAGAGGAAGAAAAAGAGACACCAAGAATACTGAGAGAAGATGAAGGATTGATTTTTGTATTGTTGAAGAATAAGGGATAGTCCGCTGGGAGTTCCTTACGGGTAGATAGATGGAGAAATTGGGTTTTGGAAGCATTAAAGGTAACAAGGTTTTCTCTGCCCCAATTGGAGATAGTATTTAGATCAGAATTTAAGAGTTCTATGGCTTCATTACATTTATCGTTGAGGGATTGCTGGCTGGGGCGTTCTGAAAAACTAATGGAGTAGTGTATGGTTGAGTCCTCTGCGAATGAATGGATGGGAATTGAGGTACAGTTGAGGAGATCATTTATAAAAATTAGAAAGAGAATAGGAGATAGGACAGAGCCCTGAGGAACACCAGAGTTTATAGGGTGAGGAAGTGAACAATGGCCGTCCACAACCGCGGCTATGGAACGGCCGGAAAGGAAATTAGAAATAAAGGCACAGATGGAGGGATAGAAACCGAAGGAGGGTAGTTTAGAAATTAAAGATTTGTGCCAGACTCTATCGAAGGCTTTCGATATGTCTAGTGCGATAGCAAAAGTCTCACCGAATTCCCGAAAGGAAGATGACCAAGAGTTAGTAAGATATGAAAGAAGATCACCAGTAGAGCGACCCTTAAGGAAGCCATACTGGCGATCTGAGAGCAGATTAGGAGAAGAGAAATGCTTAAGAAATTTGGAAGCAAGAATAGTTTCAAAAACTTTAGAAAGACAAGAGATGAGAGCAATTGGATGATAGTTGGAGGGTTGAGAGCGGTCACCCTTCTTTGGGACAGGTTGAATGTGAGCAATTTTCCAGCATTATATAATGAAGTTATATAATAGTTGCCAACAAAAAATATAGGAACAAATAGATATATTCTATTGTCAATTATCAATAGAAGCGTTTCTGCGATATTTGCAATAGTATCGAAAGCTAAGTCGAAAATATGTCTGAATTTTGATGCAACATATAACTATATATTGTTCGAGCAAAATTGCCGACATAGAAGTGATCGTTTAATATACAGCTTCTTCGCCATTGGTTTTACTACTGCAGTGTGTATCCTATTTAAATATTATTGTTATCAAAATATATAACTTGTTTTATTATGTGTTATTGCTCCTCTCTACTTCTGCGATATTACTATATTCACCTTCATTTGTTAGGTGCCTTCTGATTCTAATTATCTATGCCCTGTCTTATTTTGCTCAACTATCCCTTCTTCATCTTCATGTGTGTGTATTAAATAATATGTCTGTTATCTATGTATATATCGATGTACCTATTAAACAGTATACTTAGTATATAAACTGAGTGTGTGAAAAACTAAAATGAGGTTGAACGGTCAGGCTATGGAGAATGTCAACTCATTTAGTATTATGGCAGTGTGTTGAGTAAGGATGGGAGTATGGATGAAGAAGTGCGGGAGAGGGTGCAACAGGGGAAGAGAGTTGTAGAAAAGCTGAAAGCAGTAACAAGAACTAGGGTGGTCAGCATGGAAGTAAAGAAGTCCTTGCATGACAGTGTGGTAATCCCGAAATTGATTGATGGGAATGAAGCATGGACGTTGGTGGAGAGACTCAGACCAAGAGTGAGAGAGGTGGAAATGAGTTACTTTAGAAGTGTGTGGGGAATTATATGGAGGGATAGACAGGCGAATGAGGAAGTACGAGAGAGGTGTGCTGTGGATGTAGAGGTGCTGGAAAGTGTGAAAAGGAACACCTTGAGATGGTTCGGCCATGTGGAACGTATGGGAAGAGAGAGCATGACTAAGAGAGTGTACGAGAGTGAGGTGGAAGGTCAGAGAGGGAGAGGTAGACCGAGTGAGAGGTGGAAGGATGGAGTTAAGAAGTATATGAGTGAAAGCGGTGCTGGAAGAGAGGAGAGATGTCAACTGACTGGGGACAGGTGTGCATGGGGGCATTTCGTTCGTGGCCACCCCTTCGAGGACCATGGCGCCTGGCAATAGATAGATAGATAGATAGACATAAAAACAGACATTATGGCCCCTTCCTGCGTTTCATTATGTCACTCTCCTTCTCCTTTATCACTTTCCTCCTACTCACCCCATTCGTCTCAACTTGACAACTTTCTTTTATGCGTTATATTACGGTGTCCATGTCCGCGTCACATTACTCTCATTTCCCCTCTTGTGTGCTGCTTATGTGTCTCCTATGAGCTTTTTATTGGTCTCTTATATGCTTCGTATGAGCCTCTTACAGTATATGCCTCTTATGTGCGTTTCTTATGGGCCTCTTATGTGTTTCTTATGTGGATCTTATGTGCTTCTTATGAGCCTCTTATGAGCATCGTATGTGCTTCATATGCGCTTCATATGGGCCTCTTATGTATTTCTGTTATGGCTCTTATGTGCTTTCTTTGTGCTTCTTCTGTGTTTCTTATGTGCCGCTTATGTGGCTCCTGTGTGCTTCTTTTGCGTCTCTTATGAAGCTCAAAGGTGCTTCCTATGCGCTTCTTATGGGCTCCTTATTTCTTGTTATGTGCCTTCTATTTGCCTCCTATGTGCTTCCTATGCGCTTCTTATGGGCATCTTATATTCTTCTATTATGTGCCTCTTATATGCTCCCTATGGCCTTCTTGTGTGCCTCTTATGTGCCTTTTATGTGGATCATGTGTTTCTTATGTGCTTCTTGTGTGCCTTTTATGTGCCTCATGTGTTTCTTATGTGCTTCTTGTGTGCCTCTTATGTGCCTCATGTGTTTCTTATGTGCTTCTTGTGTGCCTTTTATGTGGCTCATGTGTTTCTTATGTGCTTCTTATTTTCCTTTTATGGTTCGATTCAGTCCGAGATAGCTTTGAATAATTATGGGCGGAATTAGTATTTCAAAGTATACAATCTGCTTACAGAAAAGAAAGAAGATCTTTGCAAGAAGCTTTTGATACAGAAAGATACAGAAGGATATAGGATGAAAGATCAGCGAAAGGTAAAGCAAGGTTTAGTTGATACAAAATATATTATAAATAAAGACAGATAAAGAAATACAAATAAAGAAAGATAAAGAAAGAATATGAAATAACGATAAGTAAAGATAAACAAAAAGAAAATTGACAAAAAGAATAAGTTTGTAGAGTTCGACCAAGACATTAATTTACGACCGTACCACCACCCCACCACCTACTCCTCAGCCAGTGTCAAGAAAAATGGTGGCCTAGCAAATGTTTGTGCTCTGCAGAACATACTAATTATACTCTCCTTTTTTCCATCGCACATTTCTCTAGTATTTTATGCCTGTCTGCACACTTCCACAAACTCATCACTTCCTACGCCTCTGCATCCTCTCATTATTTCCTCCCTGTTTGCCTCTTTTCTTTCTCCCTGTTTTTGTTGATGTTGAGTTTCAAGGTGGTGGATAATCCTTCACACACCCTATGAAGTGGTGTTTGTCGAGCCACAGCGATCACTCAGGAAACAGGAGACCCAAACGTCAAGGGCCCAGTAAGGGCCCTTATACAGGAACCTGCTCTCACGGGACGTAATGGATGGAATGGAGAAGTGAAGTGATGAACGATGATACCCGGCAGAAAGACGATGCGTGGTGAAGGGAGGAGGCGAGGATGTGGGAGCCAGACTACCACATAGAGGCTGAAGGCAGCTCAGGGCACCAACGGGGAAGGTGGGGCCCACGAAGTATGTAGAGCCGAGACCCAACCACCATTGTACCACATCCCTCCAGCAGGAAAGTCACGGGAGACGCTGAATTCCACCAACCAGATGGTCAAAGATGGCACAGGGAACCGAAGCCAGCACAGATCGAGAGGGGCAGCAAGGGTATATGGTTAGGTAGCTAGAGGTAGTTAATAGGCCTGTCTAGCCCAGCACGGGGGTTACAACTTACAAGGATCCAGGCTATGATTGATTGCTTCCTTGAATATTATCGCTTCCTTGAGTATTAACCGGGCAGAGGAATTTCCTGAAGGTCTTCCACGTTTTCCGTTTATGTTGACTCTCATTGTAACATGGGTGCTTATTGATGGTGAACTAGAAACATATAAATAACTCGTGTTAATGAGGTTCTATGTCACTTAGTATATGTGTATTGGACTCTTGCAAAAAATTGACAACATCGGAATTTACTAAACTGATAATTTTGCTATCAACCCAATGGACTACTTCCATATTATCTAACATTTCTTCCCAGTTTGCTTCCTTTCTTTATCCCTATTCATTTGTAACATTTCCACCTGCTTACACTCTCTTTTTTCCGCTGCACAATATTTATTATCTCTCTCTCTCTCTCTCTCTCTCTCTCTCTCTCTCTCTCTCTTTCTCTCTCTCTCTCCACTACCACCACCACCACCATTTCCTCCTCCTCTCCCTCTCATTACCTACCTGCCTATCGTCTCGCGTCTCTGGTAATCTCGATCTGATCTGCTGTCCCGCAGTCCGTCTCACACCGGGCCCTGCCTGCCTGCCTGCCTGCCTACCTCCCTGCCTGCTTGCCTCGGTATCTTCCTCCTACGACACTTATCTCCCCCTCCCTCCCCGCCTCTCACCTCTTTCTCTCTCTCTGTCCTTCGCATCATAATGCGCAGCTTTGACACCGCACCAAAGAACATAATAACCTGGTGACCAAACAACTCGACCCAGTCTGATCGAAGCTTAGCCACAAAGTTGAGTGAAACTGTGTAATTAAGTTGTTTATATCTACATAATGAAAACGTGTATATCGTAAAGACCCACACAGTACCACATATACTAAACTACCCGAACACACTAACAGACAAAATACCTTTCTCTTACAAAATGTCGGAGTAGCATCACACGAAAAAAAATTGTGTTGCGGTTTCCGGACATCTCAACCAGTAAATCATTTCAACCAATAGATAATTACTAGTCCACATCAACCTATTCTGTTAGGTTAGATTATATTAGGAATTTAAATTGGCCTTTGTTTAGTCGCCACTGTTTGATATCTACTGGCTGAATTGGTTTTCTTATTGAATTGTCCAGAAAACAAAATACACGCACACCGTTTCTTCGTTTGTTGCTACCAAGATCATTTTTACGAGAAAGTTAAAATACCTTTTGGCTTTTACATACATACATACATACATAGATACATACATACATTCATAGATACATACATTTAAAGACAATGCTCCACACGAAGTTTCCCTAGACCCAACCTCAATTCAATGGGATTCAAATCAGCTGAACTGAAAAGGTACTTGCTGGATCTTGATACCTATGGTGGCACAGACCCGGATGGGTTTTTCCCTCTCTTTTTTAAAAAGGTTGCAGCGGTCTTGGCACCTAAATTGACCGTGGTGTTTAGGTTGCTTTTGAAATCAGGTAGTTTTCCTCTTTGCTGGCGTAAGGCTAGTAATACTCCTATTCCAAAGGGAAATACTGCCTCATCATCTCCTAATGACTATCGCCCAATCTCCATTACACCTATCCTATCCAAGCTCTATGAGAGGCTTTTGTCCAGACGCCTTTCCTCTTATTGTAATAGTCATAATTTGATACCAAACTCACAGTTTGGTTTTCGTAAGAGACTGGGTACATGTGATGCACTTCTGACACTCACCCATGACTTGCAATCTTCATTGGACCAGGGACATGAGTCTCGCGTCGTGGCTATTGACTTTAGTTCTGCTTTTGATTTAGTCAACCATAAAGCACTTCTGTTTAAGTTACAGCTCATTGGTATTGGTGGCAATTTTTTAAGGATCTTCGAAGATTTTTTGACGAAAAGATCTCAGTCTGTGGTCATTGATGGATGTCATTCCCCTTCTGTTACTGTTCTTTCTGGTGTTCCACAAGGCAGTGTCCTTGGGCCTTTGCTTTTTTATTATTTTTACTGCTGACCTGTGTTCCGAGCTTGAAAATAAACTAATCTCCTATGCTGATGATACAACTTTATATGCGTCAATTCCATCACCAATAGATCGACACGTAATTGCTACTGCTCTGAATAGGGATTTAGCCAAAATTACATCATGGTGTGAACTTTGGGGCATGAAACTTAATGCTAGTAAAACACACTCCATTATCATCAGCAGATCTCGTACCTTGGATCCTCCCCATCCTTATCTACAAGTTTCTGGCGAGCAAATTGAGAATGTGGATACTCTGCGTTTGTTAGGAGTTACTCTTGATCCCAAACTTACTTTTGAAAAGCATATTCGTTCTTTCTCCTCTTCCATTTCCCCAAAAATTGGTCTGCTTCGCAAGGTTTATAAAACATTTGCTTGTGACGCCACAGTTATCAAGTCTTTTTATGCTTTTATTTTGCCACATTTCGAGTACTGCTTGTAATGCCTGGATTGTGGCAAAGTATCGGTAACTGCATTCGATGCTGAAATCTGCTTGAGCTATCACGCCAAGTGGAGTACTTCTCTTGGTGTAGCAGCTAAGGCGCTCGCCTCCCACGTGGCAGGCCCGAGTTCGAATCTCGGCCGGGCCGCGCCCAAAAATATTTGGGGCGAATTTCCGCATCAGACGCAGTTCGGATGTGATTGTTAAAAAAAATTTAAATTGTAATTGGGTGTCAATGTAAAGTCGGCAAAAATTGTATGGTGCCGTTTCGAGGTCACTTCTCTGGTGGCAGCTGTAAAGGGATATCTGAGAGGCTTGGTTGGGGAATCCCCATGGTGTACTGGCTTGCCTTAACTGGTCGGCTACAACAGTTGCTAAGGCTAGAGCTCTCAGAAATTCTCAGAGATGATGTCCCAGTGACTCCGGTTCGTTGGGGAGGTATGGTGGCAGATTTCCTGCACTGCCTCCTCGCCGTGGTGTGTGACCCGCCCGGCAAGTGACGGATATAAGGAATGTCGCTGGTGATCGTTGTCTCGGAGCCTCGCTGTAGTTGGCACGCTCAGACTTGTGCCTCGCTTGCTTTCGCTCGCTCGGAGTCTTCGCTACCTGAACGATAATGTTATGTAATGCCTGGATTGTGGCAAAGTATCGGTAACTGCATTCGATGCTGAAATCTGCTTGAGCTATCACGCCAAGTGGAGTACTTCTCTTGGTGTAGCAGCTAAGGCGCTCGCCTCCCACGTGGCAGGCCCGAGTTCGAATCTCGGCCGGGCCGCGCCCAAAAACATTTGGGGCGAATTTCCGCATCAGACGCAGTTCGGATGTGATTGTTAAAAAAATTGTAAATTGTAATTGGGTGTCAATGTAAAGTCGGCAAAAATTGTATGGTGCCGTTTCGAGGTCACTTCTCTGGTGGCAGCTGTAAAGGGATATCTGAGAGGCTTGGTTGGGGAATCCCCATGGTGTACTGGCTTGCCTTAACTGGTCGGCTACAACAGTTGCTAAGGCTAGAGCTCTCAGAGATGATGTCCCAGTGACTCCGGTTCGTTGGGGAGGTATGGTGGCAGATTTCCTGCACTGCCTCCTCGCCGTGGTGTGTGACCCGCCCGGCAAGTGACGGATATAAGGAATGTCGCTGGTGATCGTTGTCTCGGAG
Source organism: Paralithodes platypus (assembly GCA_032716605.1). Taxonomy (NCBI): domain Eukaryota; kingdom Metazoa; phylum Arthropoda; class Malacostraca; order Decapoda; family Lithodidae; genus Paralithodes; species Paralithodes platypus. The sequence goes on from CM064509.1 coordinate 33,841,574, forward strand.
CCTCGCTGTAGTTGGCACGCTCAGACTTGTGCCTCGCTTGCTTTCGCTCGCTCGGAGTCTTCGCTACCTGAACGATAATGTTATGTAATGCCTGGATTGTGGCAAAGTATCGGTAACTGCATTCGATGCTGAAATCTGCTTGAGCTATCACGCCAAGTGGAGTACTTCTCTTGGTGTAGCGGCTAAGGCGCTCGCCTCCCAGGTGGCGGGCCCGAGTTCGAATCTCGGCCGGGCCACGCCCAAAAACATTTGGGGCGAATTTCCGCATCAGACGCAGTTCGTATGTGATTGTTAAAATTGTAAATTGTAATTGTGTGTCATTGTAAAGTCGGCAAAAATTGTATGGTGCCATTTCGAGGTTACTTCTTGCTCACCTGTCTGGTTGTCAGCAGCTGACTGCCATCTCAAGTTGCTTGACAGGTCGCTAAATTCCATCAGTTTTATTCTACCTCATTTGTCTCTTGATCTGTGTCATCGACGTAAAGTTGGTGCCCTTAGTCTTTTATTTAAAGTTTTTAACAACCCTCAGCATCCCTTACATGGGGCTCTGCCTCGGCCCTATGTCGGGCTCGTGCAACTAGATTTACAAGCAATCTTAATGATCTTGCCATGAGCCGTGTTAATGTTTCTACTACACAGTTTTCACGGTGTTTTGTGCCGGCCATGGTTGATTTGTGGAATAAGTTGCCAAATGAGCTAGTCAATTCAGCTAATATCTCAATTTTTAAGTCTAGAGTTATTTTATTCTATTTTATTGTATTATATTTATACTTGATATCCTCCACTGCATAATATGGTATCTGTGTTTAATATGTGTATATCTACAGTACAGTATACAGTATATGTTTTTATTTTTTCCTAAGTTGCCGTAGTCTCTCTCCAGTGCCTCCGGGTATTTTGTGTGGATTGATCTTGATGGTGTTTCTGCACCCTGGTTGAAGAGACTTCGGCATCTCATATAATAATAATAATAAAAGTGTGGTCCCAATCTCATGTCCTAATGGCGGCGCTCCAGGCAGCCTAGTTCAGAGCTGTCGCTTGTCAGGTTCTTTAATTCAAGATCAGACCCTATGGCCTGATCCTACGTCTTTTTGGTCTACCCCTTGGTGCAGCTCTCTCCACATTCTCGGACGTGCATTTGTTCACCCAACTTAGTTCATCCATCCTCTGAACATGCTCAAACTATCCAAGTCTGCTTGTAGGCATCTCATTACTGATACTCTTGATACTTAACCGTCTACTCAGCTCTTCACTAGATATCCTATTTTGCAGTTTGGCCCTACACATCCATTTCGCCATTCGCATATGGTTACGTTCCATTCTGTTGATATTATCCACTTTGACAGTTCACGTTTCTGAGGCATACTGTAGGTTATTGTGCTTCTAATACATGAACCATACACTTTGCCCTTCGAGGGGATAGGGCGTCTTCTCACGGTTAGAATCGGCAGCAGTTCTCTAAACTTTCGCAATCTTCGTAATTTGTGTTTCGGGTGCCTGTTGGGTTGCAATTGGCACTTTTTGTAATTTGTTCTATTCCTACTCGGTCCGTTGCACTTACTGTAATAATAATAATATTGTTATCAATAATAATAATAATAATAATAATAATATTAATAATATTAATAATAAAAACAATAACAACATTAATAATAATAATAATAATAATAATAATACAAATAATAATTATGAAGATGATGATGATAATAATAATAGTAGTGTGTTCGTAAAGTGAAAACATGTTATTTGTGTGTGTCTTTTCAATATATCTGTTATCCTCATTTGAAAATAATTACATTTAGTGTCACTCTCATTAAGCTTATTATCTAAGCTTCTAACAATTATATAAAGCTCTGAAGCATATTGTAAAATTATAAAAGGCGGATTATAAGATTCGATATAGCTGAACAATACTAGGGATTTGATGGTTGCCTAGGTAATGTACAGTCGCGGTCATTAATTCTGATACATTATGAAGCCCCGAACTGATTAAACGAACCTTCGAGATGCAGAAATCAGATAAAGCAGTAATTAACCCTTTCAAGATACGATGACGCATTTATTATATGTTTTCTGGTTAATATTAGTGGATTACATTCAGATTAGGAAGCGTATATATATATATTTCTTTTGTGTCTATGTGGATGAGGGAGACAAAAGGCAAAACTGCCTGTGACGACTGTGTCCCGCAGAGTTGAAAGAGTGACAGGGCCAAAATCAAGGAATGTTTGAGCCAAAATGTTTGGACATACGGAGTTTGAAGCAATTTAAGTCATAGGATGAGGGAAAGATGGATTCAGAGAGAGAGAGAGAGTTCCAAAGCTCAGCTGTTGAATAGAAGAAAGATTGGGAGTATCGTTTCACTCTTGGGTTAGAGAGTTGCACAGAGTAGGGGTGGGATTGTGTTGCAAAAAGGGGTACTACATACCCTACGTAGAGGAGGTGGTATACACTCAGAGAGCTCTGAAGAACACTGGTTATTGTAGTAGCGATAGAATAGTGAGAGAGATGCATTATTGCGGTGAAGAGGGAGAGATTGCAGAGAATCGTTGAGTGGACGGGAGTTAATGAGACGAAAGGCCTTCCTTTCTACTTTGCCTAGAAGTGCTGTGTGAGAGGATCCTCCCCACACATGCGAAAAATACTCAATACAAAGAACGCACTGTGCCCCTGTACAGAGCAAGAAGCTGTGCAGGGGTAAAGAACCACTTGAGGCGGTTGAGCACACCCAGCTTCTGGGAAGCCGTTTTAGCAAGAGTGGTAATATGGAAGCCAGAGGGTTTATTGAGCCAATCTTTACCCTTTTAACTCCTGCAGATCGATCCTAAGCTGCATAACGTCGTCTGATGATAGCCAGAGTAAACTGTCAAAATATATCGTGATCCTCAAAGGGTTAATAAATTCACTGCAGCCCGAGACAGCTTCGAATATACATGAATCAAAACGTATGACCACGACCATACATGTTCAACACAAAATGGATCTTAAGAGGAGATGGTTGGGGGGTTTTTTCGGGCCCCCCTTCTCCGTCTTGGTTTACACCATTAGTTTTGAAATTTTAAGACGTTTGTCCCATTAGTTTAGCGATTTTAAGACCTTACACCCCATTTCTTTGTCAATATTATGACCGTTCGTGCCATTTAGGTGTCGATCTTTTCCTGATGAGCGATAGCGAGCCTGTAATTTTTGGAGGAACCGGCCTTCGACCGGAACATTTTATTACCGAAAAATTTACATATTTATCTCGAAGGGGGTCTATTTTTTTTTTATTTAAGCTTGATAGAGGTCTAGCGAGGAAACTATGTATATATATATATATATATATATAGAAGCGATGCTCTCTTTACGGGGGAAGCGGAGGCGTATAATAAATAGTAAAATCAGCGCTGGGATGAACATCTTTATTGTGGGACGTTTCGGCTTACACACAAGCCATCTTCAGCCTAAAGTAAGACAAAAAGGGCCTACATAAATATTTGCATATTACTAATGGTTAATATTTAAAACGTGTAGGAGAATTATGATTATAATTATAATTAAATTATATACTAAAATTAAGTAGGTTGGCAACACGAAATACAAGTACATTGTAGGAAAGCGGGGGAGACAATATTGAAAACAACAACAGTGTAAAAACGGGTTCGCATTAAAGTAGAATGGGGTCGCGGAAATATAATTGTAAACACCAAATATATATATATATATATATACACCAAAGAATAAACCCTACCCCCTTAGGACAAATTTAACTCATTCAGTATACTATTACGCACACTACAGTTTGTCCTGGTTATTAGCTGACGACTTTATTGAGCTTAGTAAGGATCTGCGGTAGTCAAAGGGTTAATTAAGTTTGATTATACCCGGTTGATTGCTAGAGATACTTCCTAACCTCTGTCATATCTTCCAGTGTTAGCCGGAATACAGTACAAAAGACGCCATGATATTTAAAGAAAGTGTTGGGTTTTGTTTTGGGGTTTCTTTTACCCCCTTGCCCTCATACTGAACCCCATCAGTATTGACATTTTAAGATTTGCGGCTCATTAGGTTGGCGAGTTTAAGATGTTTCGCCCCATTTTCTGTCAATTTTAAGACTTTTCGTGACATTCATCTGTAGATTTGTTTTCCTGACGAGTGATAGCCAGCCTATAATTTATGAGGAAATGGTCTTCGACTAGGAAATTTGTCTACCGAAAAATGTGCAGAATTATCTCAGAGGTAGTCTTTGGGTGTTGTTGTTGTTCTTTTGTTTTGTTCTTCAAAAGTTTGAAGGTTTACGGAGCAAATATAAATACAAATATTCATATAAATATTATAGATAATAAAATAACCCCTTCAGGGTACGACGGACGTTCATTATATTTTGTCCTGGTTATCATTTGACGATGTTATTCAGTGTTGGAAGGACCTGTGGGACTTATAGGATAATTGATATAGGTTGTAACCCTTTGATTCCTAGAGATCCATCTTAAACTATAAAAGATGGTCTAATAACAGCCATAATATAAATATTATAGGCGTCCTGTCGTCCTCGAATACCGTAGGAGTTAACTCAATTTGGCCGAGTTTGTTTTTGTATTCATATATATATTTATTTTATATATATATATATATATATATATATATATATATATATATTTATTTTGAAATCTACCTGGTTTCACTCCATTAGTTTGGACATTGTAATAGGCCTACGTTTCACTTCATAAGCTTGGCGCGAATAAGACACTTCACCTCATTCAGGTCACTCAGGTGTCGATTTTTTATTTTATTTTTTCTGGGCGGGTGATAGCGAGCCTGTAACTTAAAGGGAATCGGCGTTTGGCTGGGACATGTTTTTATTGAAACATTTACAAATTTAGCTTGAAGGTGATCTGGGTGGGGTTTTTTTTTAGTTGTAATGAAGTCTGGAGCAAACTAAAATACATTGCTCGAAAATGGCAAAAGCAAGTCAAATTCTCAACACTAATTAAACCAAACATCATATTATCCCACAATACGTCGGATCATATAGCGTTAAAGTTGTGTGATCGTTGTTCCGATGAAGTAGGAGAGAAAGCCGCCTCCGAGCGTTGCCTCAGGGACAGATCAATATTTATCACTGTTTGGCATATACCTTGAGGGGGATCACCGGCTTTTTGTATTTTTCTCTCCTTTTCTCTATTTCTCTGGTTTGTATCCATTCGGCCCCATTCAGCCAACTGTTTTAAGACGTTTATCCCCATCCAGGTGTCGATTTCTTCCTGGCGAGCGATAGCGAGCCAGCATTGTATGGAGAAATCAGGCTTCGCCGGAGAAATTTTTCTATCAACAAATTTACAAATTTAGCTTGCTATCCAAACAAAAATATATATATGCTGGCTCGCTACCGCTCGCCAAGATAATATTGACACCTGGATGGGGGTAAACGTCTTAAAACAGTAGGCTGAATGGGGCCGAATGGATACAAGCCAAAGAGAGAGGGAGAGCAAGAGAAAAAAAGCGAGGTGGGCTCACTTAAGAAATGTCAGTAGTAGAACCTTCAAAGTATTGGTTCATAAATGAGCGTGGCAGATCATTAGTATTAGTATTAATAATTATATTTACAACGCTTTATATCTCCCGGAGATCTGGGCCCTGGGAATCTTTTTCTGGGGACCCCTCATGATCCTTGGTCTCTGGGTCTTCTCCTGGGCGACATAGTTATGGGTGAATTATATACCGGTAATATATTTTGTATTGTGTTGTTTCTGTTTTACTCTGTCTCGAGCCGGCCACCCCCAGCATTGGGGTATGTTCCGGAGTAGATATATATATACCGGTATATATATATATGTGTGTGTGTGTGTGTGTGTGTGTGTGTGTGTGTGTGTGTGTTATATATTTTTGTTCTCTCTCTCACCATTTCCGGAAATAATATGATGTGAGGATTGTAAGTAAAAACATTTAATCAATGTATTACCGGTCTCCTGGGGGTGCTGTGCAACGTTACGTGTGCACTCTGTCGCCTCCATAATAACGAATTGTAACTTAAGCCTCTCAAGACGTCATATCTTGAGACCCGACGTCGTAGTTCTCACACTAGAAATACTCCAAACATATCATAACTGGAAATAATTGTTTACTTTATCTATGAGACTTACACTGGGTTGTAAATACATCATGATATCTATTTGATTTACTCAATAGGGAACTAGTGCACAGTAATATGCCATGGAGTTCCTAGCAACCTTTGGTGTTTTCCGACTACTAAGAACATTCGCTGTATTATAAATGCTAGCCCGCCTATTATTGCAAAACTACACATGTGCAACGGGCTTAAGGGGGGTGACCTGCTTTTTGTTATTTCTGTCCTTTTCTCTCTTTCTCTGGCTTGTATCCATTCGGCCCCATTCAGCCAACTTTTTTCAGACGTTTATCCCCATCTAGGTGTCGATTTCTTCCTGGCGAGCGATAGCGAGCCAGCATTATATGAAGAAATCCGGTTTCGCCGGAGACATTTTTCTATCGAAAAATTTACAAATTTAGCCTGCTGTCAAACCAAATTAAAAAATATGCTGGCTCGCTATCGCTCACCAGTAAAAAATTGACACCTGGATGGGGATAAACGTCTTAAAACAGTAGGCTGAATGGGGCCAAATGGATACAAGCCAGAGAAAGATAGAAAAGGACAGAACGAAAGCAGGTCACCACCCTTAAGGTAGAGCCGATCCATATCAATGTTAAAGGGTCTGGGTCCAAAGGTCACCCAACTACTATCCATTATACTTCATGCTTACACACACTGTATCCATATAAACGCACCAAGATGCTTTATACAGTCCATCATTATACTTCATGCTTACACACACTGTATCCATATAAACGCACCAAGATGCTTTATACAGTCCATCATTATTGATTAGGTAGGGTCAGGGTCACTTCTTTCCCTAGTATTGGCTCATCCCGCCAGCCTCATATTATGCAGGTCATATTATGCAGGTCATATTATGCAGGTCATATTATGCAGGTCATATTATGCAGGTCATATGACAGAAACTGGACAAATTTTGAATGTAAGGCTGTCAAAATGACGGGTCTGGTGAGGGTAACTACTGTATAATGCCATTATAATTTACCCATTAAAAGGTACATTGATGGTAATTAACCCATCTGATAGAATCCTAGCAAGGTAAATCACCACCAATGCACCCATAGGTCTTACATATATTTGTTTGCTATGAGTAAGAAGGAGACAAAAGGCAAGTTGCTTGTAACGAGTGTCTCCCAAAAAAGACAAAATAGTGACAGAGCCAAATTCAAGGAACGTTGGGGTCAAAATGCCTGGATACACGAAGTTTAAAGTAGTTTCAGTCATAGGATGAAGGAAAGATTGATTGAGAGAGAGAGTTCCAGAGTTCACTTGTTGAGTAGAAGAAAGACTGAGAAAATTTGCCAATTCATGGGTTGGAGAGCTGGACAGAATAGGAGTGGGATTGTGTTGAAAGGTGAGTACCTCGGTATGCACTGAAAGAGCTCTGAAGAACACTGATTGTTGTAATAGCGATATACGAGTGAAAGAGATGCAACATTGCAGCGTGTAGAGAGAGATTGTAAGGAACTAGTAATAAAAAGTGAGTTGATGAGGCGTAATGCTTTTGACTCCACTCTTTCGAGAAGTGCAGTATGGTTGGAGCCTCCCCACACATGCGAACAATGCTCAATAACGGGGCTCACTGTGCCCCGATATAGAGCAAGAAGCTGTGCGGGGTGAAGAACTAATGGAGACGGTTGAGTACACCTTTTTTAGACCATTCATGTTTTACAGTGTACAATAAACCTGGAGTGATACCCAATACTATTCTACCCTCCACCCACACTCATAGCTCTTCCACCGGACAATCAGACACCACAGGTCACGAAGGTCGGACTTGCGTCGAGTATTTATTTAGATTAAGACCTCCGAGATTTGTCGTGCAATTCGTGCAAAGTCGTGATCAAATCTACAGGCTATAGGAAGCTTATGTCAAGAGGGAGAAATGAAAGAAGAGTTGGGTACTATGCCTCACAATATTGTTTAGCTAATCTTAATATTTGCCTGTCTTAAGATAGTGTAATATTTTGCCTGATCTTACAGCAGTAATAGTTAAATACAATATATATTCCAAAGGTTCACTCTTAAAATAGCGTAACCTTCCTTCCCCTCCCTGTCACATGCTCCCCTATTCTGTCGGCCAATCTCTCCATTGTTCATCTCTCGGTTGTTGTTTATCTCTCATTGTTACACTACTGTTTATGCTTGAATGCCTGTTTCTTCATCTTCCAGCCTGCCTGCATCTCTCATTTGTAGTGTGTGTGTGTGTGTGTGTGTGTGTGTGTGTGTGTGTGTGTGTGTGTGTGTGTGTGTGTACGTTAGTGTTTGTGTATGTGTGTGTGTCTGTGTGTATGTCTCGGGGAGGAGGGTGGGGGTAGGTTACTGCATGCCACACCTGGAGAGTTTACGGCATATTGTGATGGTGGCCTTGTACCCAATTCCCGGGAGGGGGGGGGGGGGGGGGGGCCTAATGAACCATTGTCGGGTGATGTCTTAGTCAAACTTTGCTAACTAGAACAGAGGCAGAAAGGGGGAGGAGGATACACACACACACACACACACACACACACACACACACACACACACACACACACACACACACACACACACACACACACACACAGAGAGAGAGAGAGAGAGAGAGAGAGAGAGAGAGAGAGAGAGAACACTAACTTTTGCCTATGGTGCATTTTTGCCCTCAATTTTTTTATCTCCCATTTTGACCAACTACTAGCACACCATAATATATATCTACACGACTCCTCCCTAACAACCCATTTTGACCAACTACCAGCACACCATAATATATACCACACGACTCCTCCCTAACAACCCATTTTGACCAACTACTAGCACACCATAATATATATCCACACGACTCCTCCCTAACAACCCATTTTGACCAACTACTAGCACACCATAATATATATCCACACGACTCCTCCCTAACAACCCATTTTGACCAACTACTAGCACACCATAATATATATCCACACGACTCCTCCCTAACAACCCATTTTGACCAACTACTAGCACACCATAATATATATCCACACAACTCCTCCCTAACAACCCATTTCCCTTTTCTGTCTATATTTCTTCTCATCCAGTTTGTCTTCTTTCCACAGCTATATTTTCGCCCTGCTTTGCCTATTTTCGTCATATTCTACGCTTCGTTTTCCCATGCTTTATTCGTGCTTCCATTATGTCTGCCTGGTTTAAGGGGGGTCACCGTTTTTTTTTTTATCTTTCTCTCTTTCCCTGGCTTGTATCCATTCGGCCCCATTCAGCCAACTGTTTTAAGACGTTTATCCCCATCCAGGAGTCGATTTATTCCTGGCGAGCGATGGCGAGCCAGCATTGTATGGAGAAATCTGGCTTCGCCGGAGACATTTTTCTATCGAAAAATTTACAAATTTAGCTTTCTGTAAAAAGAAAAATATATATATATACCGGTATATATATATATATATATATGCTGGCTCGCTACCGCTTGCCAGGAAAATATTGACAGCTGGATGGGGGTAAACGTCTTAAAACAGTAGGCTGAATGGGGCCGAATGGATACAAGCCAAAGAGAGAGGGAGAGAGAGAAAACAAGCGAGGTGGGCCCCCATAAGTTAGGCTTGCTGTCTTCCATATTGTGTACCTTACTGTCCTTATCGTTTGTATCTCTTAATATATAGGCTTCTATTTGTATTGCCCACTTAAGGGGACAGTGGCTGTTTGTTTGGTCTATTAATTCATTTATTCATATAGTTGTTTAGTTTCCTCCCTAGACCTCCATCAAGCTCTGAAAGAAAAAAACCTAGACCCCCCCTTCAAGATAGATTTGTACATTTTTCGGTAGAAAAATGTCCCTGCCAAAGGCCGATTCCTCCTAAAATTGCAGGCTCGCTATTGCTCGCCAGGAAAAAAATCAACACCTAAATGGCACGAAGGGTCCTAATATTGACAAAGAAATGAGGTGAAAGGTCATAAAATCCCCAAACTAATGGAACCAACGTATTAAAATTTCAAAACTAGTGGGGCTAAACATTAGGGAGAAGGGGGTCCAGAAAAACGGTATGTCTCCCCTTAACCAACCTATCTAGTGTGTTCATATTTGCTGTTTCATTTTTTTTTTTTTTTCTCCAACTACTCCCTCCCGGGCATAGGCTGAGAGCCTTTTCACTACACCGCTGAACACGGTGAGGCCCGTGAGGTCTTGTTCCAGTCTAGGGAGTGAGACATGCGAAGCACCCCGGTTCGAAGCAACTCCATCTCTGCGCTTCACCGTCTCATCCCCCACACTCGGACCCTCACTCTCAGAACGCCACCTATTGAGCAATTAACTCACTAGGCATTGCCCCCCTGTAACATATTTTGAATATGGGAATATTCATACAATGCTATTTAATCAGGGAACAATGAGGGTATTTTGTTGGCATTTCGGTGTGCTGTGGTAATGCACTGAAACTAGGTACAGCACAAATTCCATTCCAATAATATCTTCCCATTGACATATTGGGATTTGAACCCGGGTCCATTGGATTACCAGTCCAGTGGCAAGACCACTCTGCCACACCTCCCCTTTCAAACTGTCCATCTCTTTCCTCTTATGTAATTATGCCCTTCCCTTTCTCTTGATCTAGCGCATTCCTCTCTCCATTTTATTTGTCTTCACCCTTCTTATTTACTTAACCCCTTCTGTACCTGTGATGTACTTTTCATTACATTCTGGCTACTATTAGACGATTTTGTTCGGATTAGGAAGGATGTCTACTCATTAAAAGACAACAAACTATCTACATTTATCTTTTTAGCTACTCTATATATTTTCCTAAGCTTCATAAAATCGTCTAAATGTAGTTGAAATCAAATAGAAAAGACGTTCCCGGTACAGACGGGGTTAAACACAATCTGTTAAATATTCTCTCTTCCCTGTTTATTTTAAAACAGCCTTACGTAACTGTGTCGCAGTCTGTTATCGTCTTACTAGCATAGCCATATTTCTTATCGTTTCATTTTATCCTTTCATATGCTTACATCTTCTTCAGTCGGGGGTGCGCCACATTTCCTACACCATGTTACTGCGTATTTCCTACACGTCACATCTACAAAATTAGCAGTTTTTAGAGTAATGGCGTATTTCCTATACATACTGTATACTGCATATCTCCTACACAGTGTTTAGTGTAGTGACATATTTCCTACACAGATACAGCATATACAGAGATACAGCATATCTTCTACACACAAAAATCTATACGGTCACATTTCCTACACTGCCGTGTATACGGGGAGGAGCCTCTGTCTGTACTCGGCGCTACTGTCTCACTACTCGCCTGACGAGTCGAGTTGATTCGAGTCTTCAGGACAGACACGAGTCGGGTGTAGGAAATGTGGCGCAACCTAAATAGGGAGAAAAGTATCGTTCACATTCAGACACGCGTCGAGTTGATTCGAGTTTAGTTTCAAACCAGCAGTATTCTTTTCTCCATTCGTCGGGACAGACGGTATTTCTGGGCCTTGTACAGTACTCCAGTGCTGTACTCCACCAAGCATGGCTAGGATTGAGGGGAACATCCACTTCAATGCAGTGGATTCCGGTACAGTACATCCGAAATGTGGCCAGCAACAACAAACTATACCTGCGTTGCGTCCAGCACCCCAAGTGTGGAGGAAGAACCGTCTTGTCGGAGGTAAATATTGTAGTTGGACTGTATCCCCCCCCCCCTCCCCCTTTGCAATTATGGGTAAGAAAATGGTATTTAAAGTGTCCCATATTCGTGATATTATATTGGTAGTGACAAACCCATCTTAGAAAGGTAATTCGGACAATATAAAGATGGTAGCATTCAAGGAGACTACTGCAGGACTCTTCATCTTCTTCTTACCTCTGACCGGGTATAGGCTATCCTGGTGTTTACTACCCTATACACCTTTGAAAGGACATTAGCCTAACCTAACATCCTTACCTAACCTAACCTAACCTAGTATTATAGGTGGGGGCTGCCGCCCCCACACCCCCGCTTTGACTTAGATTTTTGGTGTATTTGTCTGTGAAGTGGGTATTTTTCAATTTGTTGATAACGAAAATCCTCCATGCGTACTATATGGAGAAAAATATGGCGAATCTATTGGTGCCTATTTTTCCTAATAAATTGTTTCTCATAACGTCGCACTAGTGTCGTTGAATATTATCATAAAGATGATGTAATAAAATTCATACATCGATGTTATCGTGGCCTACAGGTTTCTTATACCATGTATTTCATTCCTATATGTGTCTAAATGCGCGTAAAAATGTATTACTGATCCTGAACAAAAAAAATATCCTCTATATCGCCTACCTCGCAAGAGGCGGGTGGCTTTGTTTACATCCGCCGCGAAGAAGAAGAAGCTTTGGGGAAAATTTGGTTTTTGCCCCCTACTTTTTAAATATATGACGATTTCAATAAATCCTGCCCCCCCCCCCCCCTCAACATATTTTGTATCCCACGGCAAACGGTTATGACCAAATAGTTATTTTTCGCGAGTGAAGGGGCGTGTTTTTAGATTGTTGTTTAATCGGTAAATATGCATTTCCTCCTATTATCACACATCAAAACACCCTTACGCAACTCTAAACTAGATAAAAACAATCGAAACGATTTGTTAGCAATTTAATTACATCATCTTTAAATTGACCGGTAATTCACCATCGATATGCCTAATAGATGTAATATACCTTTTTCATATTATATTTATACCCTATTATTATTTAGAGTGTAGCGTAAAACACCATCAATATACCCAATGAGTAAACCCTTCTGTACCGAACGTCATCCTTTTAATTGTAGGAGATAATTTATGACTGTATAATTGTAGGAGTTATGCCGGATGCACCGTTTGGTGTAGGATATATATATAATAATATTTTTGTTTCCTCCCTAAACCTCCATCAAGCTTAAAAAACATACCCAGGATCCTCCTCTTAGATAAATTTGTACATTTTTCGATAGAAAATTTCCCAGCTGAAGGCCGGCTCCTCCTAAATTACAGGCTTGTTATCGCTCGCCAGAAAAAATAAAATCAACACTTACATGGCGCGAAATTGAGAACGAAATGAGACGAAAGGTTTTAAAATAGCTAAACTAATGGGTCGAATTTCTTATATTCTCAAAACTAAAGGTCGTTGCACACTGACACGAAAGCCCCTCCAGGCGAGTTCCCGACTCGAACTTTCAGCCTGATACGGTGAATCGGCAACATAATCGTGTATATCGGAAATTAGCCGTGGGTGACTTACGGTCCAAGCGACGTATCGGGGGTCGATACGAGATTTTGAGCTGTTCAAAAGTTTGCGAGAATCCCCCGGCAACTGTAAATAATCGTCTGAGTCTGGTCTCCATTGCGAACTCGCCGTATCCCAATCGTGTGGTCCGTATCAAAGCCGTATGGCTCGTATCAACGTCGTCTGGTGCGTAAGCCTGCCGTGCGGACCGTATCTCTTTCGTGTGGAAAATTGGCAACGGGCGAGTTGCACGTCTCACGACGTCGATACGATTCTTCTGAGTTGTATCGCAGTCTTTTGGGTCATATCTTTTCTGTGGACTAGTCGTGTACCCTTTGCACGACTTTTCTTATCTTCTTCGTAGCATTCGTTTCTCCACCGTATCGGCATCGCTAGAGTCTTATCAAGTCGTGGGGAAGAGATACGGTAGAGATATGACTCTAACGATGCCAGCCATTCTGGAACTTAAAATAATATGTTGGCGGTAACTGAAAACATATGTAGACATATGATACACAAAAGTGTTATTCTGTTAAGATATTCTCTATATTATTTTAAGGTTATTATGAGCGCAAGATAACTTATGATACTGGTACCCAATGTTATGTTTTTAATTTTCTCTCTCCCTCTCTCTCTTTCTCTATGTTTATATCATCCAGCACTGCCTAAATATTATTGTCTATTCTTCCTACTCTTATTTATTTCTAATGTATTATTTTCTTATTCTGCTTCTATTTACTTTTTCTGCCATTTAAATCTCATTCTTATCTACCTTATCCACCTTCACTCTCAATATTGGGGGGAAAACAAATTACACCTTCTTACTTCCCTTCCCCTCTTATCCTTCTTCCAGCCGTCGTCCTAGCTTCATGTGTTATGACCTTTTCCTCCTCACTCTCTCCACCGTCCCTACATCGTCCCTACATCCTACCATTCCCAATCCTGCCGTCTCTTCCCCACCCTTCCTTCCTATCTACCATCCTTCTGCTCATCCTCCCCTTCCCTCCAGAATACTACAAATTCCTCCCCAGCATTTCTTCCTTCCTCCCGACCTACCCTCCCTCCAAAATACTGTCACCTCCTCCCAATCCTCTTCCTCCCCACCCTTCCTTCCTCCCCACCCTTCCTTCCTTTCCTCATCAATGTTGCCTCCTCCTTCTCAACTATCCACCCATCCATTTATCTATCCTTTTCCCACCTACCATCCCTCCTCTATCTCTTCTTTCCTCTCCATCCCTCACCTCTTTTCGTCTTCAGAAGTTCAGTCCTTCCCCCTCCCCTATTTCACCCCTTTCCCCACCTTCCCTCCTGCACCCACCCAACCTTCCCTCTTCCTCTCCTACTCACCCCCTTCATTTTCTCCCCCATGCCTCTCCTCCTCTCCTCCCCACCTTCCCGTCCTCCTTACCTCCTTCTCATCTCGGCCCCCCACCCCACCTTCCCTCTTCCTCACCTCCTCACCCCTCCATATATTCCCCTTGCCTCTCCTCCCCCCGCCACCTTCCCTCCTACTCACCTCCTCCCCCACCTTCCCTCTTCCTCACCCCCATCACCCCCCCCCATTGCCTCTCCTCCCTCTCCTCCTTGTACCTGTTCCACCCAGCCCCACCTTCCCTCTTCCTCTCCTCCTTACCCCTCCATTTTTCTCCCCCTTGCCTTTCCTCTCTTCCTCCCCACTTCCCCGTCATCCTTATCTCCTCGCCCCACCCCCACCTTCCCTCTTCCTCATACCCACCATTTGTCTCCCCCTTGCCTTTCCTCCCTGTCCTCCTTACCTACTCTCCCTCCTTCCCCCACCTTCCCTCTTCCTCTCCTCCTCACCCTTCCATTTAACCCCCTTGCCTCTCCTCCTCTTCCTCCTCACCCCTCCATTTATCCCCTTGCCTCTCCTCTTTTTCCTCTTCCCCCCGCCATCCCCCCTTCTCTTCCCCCCCTCCTCCCTCCGCTTTTCCCCCCTTCTCCCCCTCCTTCGCGAGTTCCGCATGGCACCTGCCTGGGAAAATTGAGTCATAAATCATGCAAGAATCGCGTCGTGCCCGGGTCGTCTACCTGAACTGCTGTTTATGGCCCGCCTCGTTATAACACCCGGGGACCTCGGGGCTTTTATGTGCAACCCAACTAGGACCATTCAAACATTCGGGAGCACTAATAGCTACGGCACTCATTAAGGGGAAGTTTGGTTCTTAGCCCCATTAGTGTTGAGACTTTAAGGGGGCCCACCTCGTTTTTTCTTTCTTTCTCTCCCTCTCTCTCTTTGGCTTGTATCCATTCGGCCCCATTCAGACTACTGTTTTAAGACGTGTACCCCATCCAGGTGTCAATTTTTTCCTGGTGAGCGGTAGCGAGCCAGCATATACTCTATATATATATATTTTTTTTTTTTTTTACAGCAAGCTAAATGTGTAAATTTTTCGATAGAAAAATGTTTCCGGCGAAGCCGGATTTCTCCATACAATGCTGGCTCGCTATTGCTCGCCAGGAAGAAATCAACACCTGGATGGGGGTAAACGTCTTAAAACAGTTTGCTGAATGGGGCCGAATGGATACAAGCCAGAGAAAGAGAAAAGGAGAGAAAGATAAAACAAATCCGGTGACCCCCTTTAGGACATTCGTTCTATTAGTTTGACGATTACAATGCCTTTTGTGTTATTTACGTGTCATTTGTTTTCCTGGCGAGCAATAGCAAGCCTGTAAATTGGGAGGAACCGGCCCTTGGCCGGGAAATACTTCTACCGAAAAATGTACAAGTGTATTTCGAAGGGGGGTCTTGGGGGTATTTTTGTGAAGCTTGATGGAGGTCTTGGAAGGAAACTAAAAGCAAAATACTAAATAAATAAATACATAAATACATGAACAAATTAATACAAATTCCCCCTTAAACTATGAGTCACCAAAGTGAAGCTCAAGGCATTACTTCCACCCCCCACCTCACCTTGTCTGTCGGTTCACAAAATATATTGAGAACGAATGAATGGATTTCGACGAGACTTGGTCAGTTCATGCCTTTCGTACCCAAAATGATCCCATGAACTTTTGGTTCTCTCGTTCAGTACCGGTGACGTCCTTTTCGTTATATTCTGGCAACTATTAGAACATTTTATTCAGGTTTGAAAGGACTTCTACCAATTAAAAGACTACAGACAATCTCGCTTAACCCTTTTTACTGGCACATACCTTTCTTAAGCTTCAAAAAATCGCCTAATTATAGCTAGAATAATATTCTTTAAACTTCGCCGACACAGAAAGGGTTAATAATAAATGACACCCACGATTCCCTTATTCTCGGATCCCCCCTCCTCCCCCCCCCCCCACCACACACACACACACACACACACACACACACACACACACACACACACACACACACACACACACACACACACACACACACACACACACACACACACCACCACCACCACCAGATTTTGACTATATTCAAGGCAATAATAGTAGTTTGTTAAAAGCTAACTTTACGCAACAAGTTTGGAGATGATTTACAGACGCTATTGGGGACCTTGGCTACCATATATTAAGGGAGCCCACCTCGCTTTGTTCTCTTTCTCTCCCTCTCTCTTTGGCTTGTATCCATTCGGCCCCATTCAGCCTACTGTTTTATGACGTTTATGACTTTTCCAGGTGTCAATATTTTCCTGACGAGCGGTAGCGAGCCAGCATATATATATTTTTGTTTTGACAGCAAGCTATATTTGTAAATGTTTCGATAGAAAAAAAATCTCCGGCGAAGCCGGATTTCTCCATACAATACTGGCTCGCTATCGCTCGCCAGGAAAAACATTGACACCTGGATGGGGATAAACGTCTTAATACAGTTGGTTGAATGGGGCCGAATGGATACAAGCCAGGGAAAGAGAGAAAAGGAGAGAAAGATTTTTAAAAAAGCCGGTGACCCCCTTTAATGGCTCTATCTCTAATGATGTAGCACGGAAGCAGCCAAACGATGTTGGGTGGTAATATTTATTTATTTTCAGTGTGTCGTCTGTATGTATGTATGTATGTATGTCTTATCCAACACACTATCTTGCGAATGCATTGATGGATATGGACTAGTTCTTGGTTAGTCACTGGCTTCACACAATATTGAGGATAATTGGATGACCTCATAGGAGGGGGGGGCCTTGACCGCATACATTACTATGGCATTATCTCCAATATTATTGGACGGAATCACGCATTTTTTGGAGCCATTATTCCTTGGCTCATTAGACATGCATCATTATTTTTGTAAGCATACTATCACTATGTCTGTCTGTATGTGTCTGACTTTTCACACAGCATCTCGACAACTAATTGATGGATTATTTTTAAACTTGTCCCACGTTCATGTCTTGGTAACTATACTGTACATGTGGCACCACCGCGTCTCGTTCATGTCTTGGTAACTATACTGTACATGTGGCACCACCGCGTCTCGTTCATGTCTTGGTAACTATACTGTACATGTGGCACCACCGCGTCTCGTTCATGTCTTGGTAACTATACTGTACATGTGGCACCACCGCGTCTCGTTCATGTCTTGGTAACTATACTGTACATGTGGCACCACCGCGTCTCGTTCATGTCTTGGTAACTATACTGTACATGTGGCACCACCGCGTCTCGTTCATGTCTTGGTAACTATACTGTACATGTGGCACCACCGCGTCTCGTTCATGTCTTGGTAACTATACTGTACATGTGGCACCACCGTGTCTCGTTCATGTCTTGGTAACTATACTGTACATGTGGCACCACCGCGTCTCGTTCATATCTTGGTAACTATACTGTACATGTGGCACCACCGCGTCTCGTTCATGTCTTGGTAACTATACTGTACATGTGGCACCACCGCGTCTCGTTCATGTCTTGGTAACTATACTGTACATGTGGCACCACCGCGTCTCGTTCATATCTTGGTAACTATACTGTACATGTGGCACCACCGCGTCTCGTTCATGTCTTGGTAACTATACTGTACATGTGGCACCACCGCATCTCGTTCATGTCTTGGTAACTATACTGTACATGTGGCACCACCGTGTCTCGTTCATATCTTGGTAACTATACTGTACATGTGGCACCACCGCGTCTCGTTCATGTCTTGGTAACTATACTGTACATGTGGCACCACCGCGTCTCGTTCATGTCTTGGTAACTATACTGTACATGTGGCACCACCGCGTCTCGTTCATGTCTTGGTAACTATACTGTACATGTGGCACCACCGCGTCTCGTTCATGTCTTGGTAACTATACTGTACATGTGGCACCACCGCGTCTCGTTCATATCTTGGTAACTATACTGTACATGTGGCACCACCGCGTCTCGTTCATGTCTTGGTAACTATACTGTACATGTGGCACCACCGCGTCTCGTTCATGTCTTGGTAACTATACTGTACATGTGGCACCACCGCGTCTCGTTCATGTCTTGGTAACTATACTGTACATGTGGCACCACCGGGTCTCGTCTGATTCAGTCTCTACAATTATATAATACCACTCCAATGTAGACTCTTTTGTAGGCAGGGGAT
>CM064509.1:33862913-33887913 GCA_032716605.1 Paralithodes platypus
TGTGTGTGTGTGTGTGTGTGTGTGTGTGTGTGTGTGTGTGTGTGTGTGTGTGTGTGTGTGTGTGTGTGTGTGTGGTGTGTGTGTGTGTGGTGTGGTGTGTGTGTGTGTGTGTGGGGGTGTGTGTGTGTGTGTGTGTGTGTGTGTGTGTGTGTGTGTGTGAAGTTGAGTTTATTCTAGTTATATGTGTTTATAGAACACATATGCATCCATCAACTACTATTCGTTTAATCTACTCCTATATAAAACGGCATATTATTATACCTTATTCGATCTACCATCCGACTATTTTATTCTGCTTAGGTGGGATATCCTGGAATCTGAGAGTTAAGGGGAGGTTTTTAGCTTGTTTCCTACTCTTCCAGCAATCTTAAAATTTCACCCCCTCGAACCCCTTTCAAGATAAATTTTTACATTTTTCGGTAGAAAAATTTCCCGGCCGAAGGCCGGTTACTCTTAAATTACAGGCTCGCTATCGCTCGCCAGGATAAAATCGACACCTAAATGGCACGAAAGGTCTTAAAATTGACAGAATGGGGCGGAAATTCTTAAAATCACCAAACTAATGGGGCAAACGTCTTAAAATGTCAGGAACAATGGGGCTAGACATGATGGAGAAATGGGCCAAGAAAAACGTCCCTCAAGTGGAAATCTCCCCTTAAATACTAGTCCATATAATGAATGGGACTCCATTAGCAGCTGAATTGTCGATAATTAAGTGGAAATAATAAACTGCTATGTCTCTTTATCATACTAGTGTTAGGTTTCCATAATTGACACTCCATTTGGCCAATTAAACGTCAAAGTAACTGAGTAATTACCCTTTGAAGATACGATGACATATATACAGTATATTAGACGATCTTACTCATATTAGTAACGGTATATGGATGTAGAGGGTTAATTGAGATAATTTCCACAGATCCTTCGTAAGCTGTATAATATCGTCTAATGATAGCCAGAATAAACTCAAAATGCGACATAATCCTCAAGCGGTTAATAATGAAATATGACAATTTCTCAACATCTTTAAATAACAGATTATTGTTTATAATTATACACGCTTTGACACTTTACTCAACTACGTCGTCTAATATTTACTAAACTATAATAAAGGGATTAACCCTTCATATTTCTGCTTTGATAGTTTCCCAGCTAAATGGTATTGTCTAATATTTAACAATCTATATTTTCAACCAACTAATTATCTTCTTTTGTCTGTTGGGCAGTCTTTAAATAGTATTGCCTAATATTTAACGATCTATATTTTCAACCAACTAATGATCTTCCTTTGTTTGTTGTTCAGTCTCTCACACGACCGACGACCTGGTGTTCATCTGGGACCCGGAGGTACCCCTGGAGGTGGACCGGAACATAGAGCTGCCACAACTGGACCTGGTCAGGAAGTACACCGGGGACTGTACCCAGGTCTACTCCACAGGTATGGAAATTTTAGTTAGTCTGTTAACCCTGTTTATTTTGGAGGTGGATCTTTTTATGTAACTCATGTTTCTCCCCAATATTGTAGCGGGTGTATATAGTTTGGCGATTGTAAGACCCATCATCCCGTTTAGGTGTGGTTGTTTTTCTAGACGAGTGATAGTGAAACTCCACTTTAAGGAACACCGGCATTTGGCCGAGACTTTCATCGGCCAAAAAATGTACACATAATTATAGCTTCAAGAAGGTCTGGAAGTAACTATTTTATTAGTTTGAAAAGGGTATCTGGAGACGGTGGTTTTCAGGTCTACTCTACAGGTATGTTTTAACCATATTTACTTATAGTAAAATCGCTAGACCAATGGAGTTAAGTAGGGGAAAACCAAAACAAACACCCTCGAAACCACGGCTGAAATTCCCTTCACTCATTACGCATTCCCGACCAAGTCTTAGAAGCGAACAGCGGATGCTTGCATAGTAATTTGAACTGGGATCAGTGAAGGCAAAATAGTACCGGGTCCCTAGTCTTCGTTATTCATTATTAGAGAACAAAATCTGAATAATGAGTGACCCTAAACTACATGTAATCTGTTCGATCAATATTATAATAATATGTTCAATCGATCCATATAATTAGCGTATAACTTAATGATAGATAGATAATTTAACCCGTTAATATCCGAGTAAAGGTAAATAGCGACAGTACCCGTTCGTGAGTTTATCTTGATGTAGTTATCTCTTAGTCCCCCCCCCGAGTCTCTTTATCTTCCAGTCTGCCTCCAACATTTTTCTCTGCGGGGGTCTTATCTCAAGGCTCTCACTGTCTCACACTAAACTTCACCCACACTTTATTTATCTCTTATTTCTCCCTTTGTCTTCTTCTCTCGGTCTTTAGTTGTGATTGTTGAAGAATAGTATATGTTCATTCTCTCATAATCATTGACATCTTAAAAGTATCTTAGACTTTGCTTATTATCTTTCACTAAGCTTCACCCACACTTTATTTCTCTCCTATTTCTTCCTTTGTCTTCTTCTCTCGGTCTTTCAGTTGTCTTTAGTTGTGATAGTTGGAGAATATTATATGTTCATTCTCTCATGATCATTGACATCTTAAAACTATCTTAGACTTAGCTTAAGGGTCGAGCCTACCTCGCTTTTGTTTTCTTTCTCTCGCTCTCTCTTTGGCTTGTATCCATTCGGCCCCATTCAGCCTTCTGTTTTAAGACGTTTACCCACATCCAGGTGTCAATATTTTCCTGGCGAGCGGTAGCGAGCCAGCATGTAAAAGTTTTGTTTTGACAGCAAGCTAAATTTGTAAATTTTTCAATAGAAAAATTTCTCCGGCGAAGCCGGATTTCTCCATACAATGCTGGCTCGCTATCGCTCACCTGCAAGAATTCGACACCTGGATGGGGATAAACTTTTTAAAACAGTTGGCTGAATGGGGCCGAATGGATACAAGACAGGGAAAGAGAGAAATGAAGATAAAGATAAAACAAAGCCGGTGACCCCCTTAATATTTTTCACTAAGCTTCACCCACACTATTCCTTTCCTCTTTCTCACCATGTCTTTGTTTCTCATTCTTTCTTTTTATCTTTAGTTGCAGTTTATCGGAAAAATACTGTTTTTCTCTGCTTGTGCTATAAGGGGGGATGGGTGCATTTTTTGAACTCTATTCTCCCTCATGTTTAATCCCATTAGTTTTGAGATTTTAAGAAGTTTCCTTCTATTAGTTTGGCGATTTTTAGACTTTTCACCCCATTTCGTTGTCAGCATTAAGACCTTTCGTGCCATATAGGTGTCGATTTTTTTTTGGCGAGCGATAGCAAGCCTGTACATTTAGGAGGAACCGGCCTTCAAGCTGGACATTTTTCTACCTAAAAAAAAAAGTACAAATAAATCTCGAAGGGCAGTCTAAGTTGTTGTTGTTTTCAAGTTTGATGGAGGTCTGACGAGGGAAAAAAACAAAATAATATAAATAGAACCCCCCTCCCCCCCCAAAAAAAAACAAAAAACAAAAAACACACATACACAAACATGCCCCCCTAAAACTGCTCCGTGTTATACTCACAGTCGCCCTCTTCACCCACATATTATATAGCTCATCTTTCTCCTGCTATCTCCTTCTCTCCTTCTTTCTTAGCTCTCAAGAAGCTCATTTTATTGAAGAATTATAAATGCGTATGCTCTCATAATGTCAAGATGATCTCACTGTATCCTTTGTTTCACACGAAGCTTCAACTCCACTTTAGTTATATCTCTTCTTCCTCCGTCTGTCTTATTTTCTCTCAGTCCTTTTTATTATATAATTTGCCGTATCAAGAAGAATTCTATAGGTGTAGTGTTTCTTAACCCTATTCGGTCCGGGGGCAATCTTTTTGGACCTCCCGTGTTTTGCTCCATTAGTTTGGATAATTTAAGGTGTAATTTCCCATTAGTCTGGCAATAATAAGACGTGTCACCCCATTCGGGTGACGATTTGTTTGTGGGCGAGCGATAGCGGGCTTGTGACTTAGAAAAAATCGGCCTTCGACTGGGCCATTTGGCTATTACAAAATTTACAAACTTGGTTTGAATTAAGTCTGGGCGGGCATTATTTTTCAGTTTGAAGGGAATCTGGGAAGGCATTTTTGTTAGTTTAGTGGACAAACTAAAATACATTGCTCGAAAATAGCAAAAGCAAGTAAAATCCGAAATAATACCCACAAATATATTAATCCAAGTATCATAAAAACCCACAAGACTTGGGATCATATAATGTTAATCAAATTAAACCATCCCAATCATATAATGCTAATCAAATAAAACCTTCCCAATCATATAATGCTAATCAAATGAAACCTTCCAATCTATCTTACACTATACACACTGAAGATCTATGCTGATGTAATTCTCGCCCCTATCCCCGCATGTACCTAATTTATCATTCCTTCTTTTTCTCCCTATATATAAATATCTCTGAGAATTTTGCAGACGTTTTCTCCTCATACTTTTCGAACTGTCACATACTTTTCTTACTGCCTCACACTAAATGCATTGTTGTTCATCTCCGGCAGTATCTCGAGGAATTCTCTATTGTATTTATCTAAGAGTATATCAATAAATATAACAGCTTCACATTATACCCACTAACACACACTGAACTATCCATCCTTTCTATTTTTATCGTGTCTTTTCATATTTCCAGTATCTCGAAAAATATTTTATATCTCTCTCTCTCTCTCTCTCTCTATATATACAGTATATATATATATACCGGTATATATATATATATATATATATATATATATATATATATATATATATATATATATATATATATATATATATAATATATATATAATTATATATATATATATATATATATAATTATATATATATAATATAATTATATATATATTTTATATATATATATTATATATATATATATATATATATATATATATATATATATATATATATATATATTATTATTATTATGTCAATCAAAGCTTCCTAT
Source organism: Paralithodes platypus (assembly GCA_032716605.1). Classification (NCBI taxonomy): domain Eukaryota; kingdom Metazoa; phylum Arthropoda; class Malacostraca; order Decapoda; family Lithodidae; genus Paralithodes; species Paralithodes platypus. Next base: position 33,867,851 of record CM064509.1, read on the forward strand.
ACTCTTAAATTAGTCTCTTGGTTCCACTCCTCTTTATTCTCCTCCTAGCTCTTCCTCCCTCGGTCCTATTATGCCACTCTTGATCTTTGCAACATGTTCAGTTTCCCCAAGATTTACTTTCTTTCTCTTTAATATTATCCCAATGAAAATTCAAGACACTAAAAAGCTCCAAAACAAAATTTTATAATAGTATCTCAATTAAATCAGAAAAGGTTTCGGGTACATTTTCAGAAATTATATTATCGCTTGGGAAACAAATATTATTTATATAAGATTTATATCCCATCACTCTGTCTTATATCAGTATCGTACACGGTCAAGTTGTATTAATTTATTAGCTATCACATATTCTTCCCTATACTTAAAATGAATATTGTTATGCTGTACATGTTCATTTTTAACCTATTTCCTATTAGTTTGATCATTATTACTACTATTAGGATATTAATCTCCTTTTTGAGAGTTTTCATTTGGATTACCTTTCTTGTTCCCAATGTTCTTTACAGTATAGCTATTTCTTGTTCCCAATGTTCTTTACAGTATAGCTATTTCTTGTTCCCAATGTTCTTTACAGTATAGCTATTTCTTGTTCCCAATGTTCTTTACAGTATAGCTATTTCTTGTTCCCAATGTTCTTTACAGTATAGCTATTTCTTGTTCCCAATGTTCTTTACAGTATAGCTATTTCTTGTTCCCAATGTTCTTTACAGTATAGCTATTTTGAATATTTCTCCATATTGCTTTCACTATTGTATTGTGTCCAGCACCCTTCCCTCCACAGACTTCGATATCTTTGTCTCTCTCTCTCTCTCTCTCTCTCTCTCTCTCTCTCTCTCTCTCTCTCTCTCTCTCTCTCTCTCTCTCTCTCTCTCTCTCTCTCTCTCTCTCTCTCTCTCTCTCTCTCTCCCTCTCCACACTCTCTCTCTCTTATCTCTCTCCTCTCTCTCTCTCTCTCTCTCTTATCTCTCTCTCTCTCTCTCTCTCTCTCTCTCTCTCTCTCTCTCTCTCTCTCTCTGCTGCGTTCAATGCTGGTGCCCTTATTACCAAAAAGACATAAACAAGCTAGAACGAGTTCAACGTAGAGTTACCAAAATGATACCTAGCCTAAAGAACAAACCATACGAAGAGCGTCTTAGAGAATTAAATCTATTTCCTTTAACCCAGCGCAGATTAAGAGGTGATTTAATTCAAGTGTTCAAAATCATCAAAGGCATCGACAATATGAACTGTAGTAAGTACTTCACTATCGACCAATCTAATTACACGCGGGGAAACGGTTGCAAAATTATTGGTAAATCTTTTAACTCACACGAATCTAAGAATTTCTTCTTCAATCGAGTTGTCAACTTGTGGAATGGGCTTCCCCGAGACGTTTATAGACTGCAGCACCGTTGATTCATTTAAATTCCGCCTAGACAAATATCTCGCATCAAACCGCGTCTGACTGCGTTTGTAAATGAATAACTTTATTTTATCCCCTCAGTTTCTAACCATATGTCCCCTACTAACTTCCTAGTCCTGCCACGTTAGTGGCAGGGCAGTAGTTCCCTTTCCAATGTTCCCTTACCCACTCTAAACACTGTTTGAGACACTTGATCCTCGTGTTTTGGAGGACAAGCAGCCTAGAAGGGTCACTAGATCTGTTGTTGCTTGATTTCCTTTGTACTCTCTCTCTCTCTCTTCTCTCTTCTCTCTCTCTCTCTCTCTCTCTCTCTCTCTCTCTCTCTCTCTCTCGCTCTCGCTCTCTCTCTCTCTCTCTCTCTCTCTCTCTCTCTCTCTCTCTCTCCCTCCATAAACATGTAATGGAGCAACACCAAGCATTACACGGAGAGGATAAATAAAAAAACACGGGAAGAATTTACGGTGGAGGAGACGATAACTTTAGCGGTGAGAGAGAGAGAGCGAGAGAGAGAGAGAGATAGAGATATAGAGCGAGAGAGAGATAGAGATATAGAGCGAGAGAGAGAGAGAGATATAGAGCGAGAGAGAGATAGAGATATAGAGCGAGAGAGATATAGAGATATAGAGCGAGAGAGATATAGAGATATAGAGAGAGAGAGATATAGAGATATAGAGAGAGAGAGATATAGAGAGAGAGAGAGAGATAGATGAGGGGCAAGATAGATGCGGGACAGGAGAGGGATTATGACAAAATAGGATAAGGATTAAAAGAGGGGGAGAACATATATGATTAATAGAGGAAATAGAGAGTGCAATAAATAGACAGAATCAACACAAACAGAAGGACAGTCGGTGGGACAGGAGAATATAATTAACCCAAACGAACCTGTCCACTCTGTTTTGCACCGTCACCTGTGTTTTGACAGGTTAGGTGGTAATTAATGGTAAAGCTCATTAACCAATTAGTGACCAGAAAGCTGTGACTCTGATTACGTTAAAAATATAAGTTCCGCTCGGTTTTATGTGATATTGAGTTTCATGCTTAAAACTGTGTATAGCATTAACCCTTTCAGTTCAATGACACTTTTTTTTTGTATTCATATTTGTAATACAGTTATAATGTTTTACTCAGTTTAGGGACAATCTGTCTGATTCAGAGGTTAAGTTTAGTGCTAATCAATTTGCATAAAGTACTAGAGGTTCAAACTGATCTGAATGAAATCACCTAATGCTAGCCAGAATATAGTTAGAAATTCGCTATAGTCTTGAAGAGGTTAATAGTGTTATTGGAAGAAAAATTGTGTGTGTTAACTAGGCCTGTGTGTTCTTTCATGTTTTCGAATAAACGGATAGTTACAAAAACACTTAAACATTGACACACACACATACATGTATATTCTGATTGTGTTGGCGTCCATCTTACTATATTGATACACACACATACATTGATACACACACATACATGTATATTCTGATTGTGTTGGCGTCCATCTTACTATATTCCCTTTTTCGTGACAGATATACATCGTAAATTGCCTCAGTTTTTCTTCCGTGTCTCTCTTTATTTACTTCAAATACTGAATGTGAGGTACACGTAGATAGAAAAAATAGATGCCCTTATATACATCATCATGTATAGATGCCCTTATATACATCATCATGTATAGATGCCCTTATATACATCATCATGTATAGATGCCCTTATATACATCATCATGTATAGATGCCCTTATATACATCATCATGTATAGATGCCCTTATAGACATCATCATGTATAGATGCCCTTATATACATCATCAATGTATAGATGCCCTTATATACATAATCATGTATAGATGCCCTTATATACATCATCATGTATAGATGCCCTTATATACATCATCATGTATAGATGCCCTTATATACATCATCATGTATAGATGCCCTTATATACATCATCATGTATTTGCTGTTGTTGTTCAGTTGAAGAGGAAGGGAGAAGAAATCTTCATGTAGCTTATGAAGGGTATTGTACAACCTCTTGGTAATCGGTGCTCTCAGCAGTCAAGGACCTGGGATAGGCTGCTCTGAGGCAACAAGACACACGGGATTTGATGAATGGAATGGAAAGGTGAAGCGCTGAACGATGACTCTTGGCAGGATGTAGCAGCGACGGAGAGAAGAGGTGCAAGAGGACGAGGGAACCTATCAATCCCCCAAAGGCTAAAGGCGACTCTGGGCACTGACAGGTGGGTGGGACTCTTGAGAGGAACCCTGAAATAAGTCGTGAATATGTCAAGCCCAGAGCCAGCCACCACGGTCACAATCCTGGTAGACGTCGGATTCCACTACTTCCCAAGTCCAAAGATGATGTCGAAGTTTAAAAGCCGGCTCAGAACGATGATTACAAGATGTGGAAGGTCAATCAAGACAGTATGGAGGGAGAGGATGAAACCAGGAGAGATACAAGAGGACCCGCGGACGCAGGAGACGATAAGCGAAACCCAAGTAAAGGAGCCCCCACATAGACCGCCAGCTAAGGAGAGAACCATTTAGCGTGGCAACCAGGCAGCAACTCTATGTGTTGTCCTTGATTATTGGACATTGTGATTTATAAACTAAATTAATATTTGTTGTGTATTTGCCATACAAGATAACTTTACTAAAAGTATGCTTACGATGGCCTAAAATACATTCCGAGCTGTTACACTTAAAGTATTCACTACATTCTGGTAAATCTTAATGGGTGAAATTACTGTATTTATGACACTTGAATATATTCCTCTGTATATGATCCTTCTTTTCCTCTTCCCCACCACCACCACCCACCTCCCACCACCACCACCACTCCTATCTTTTACTCTTGGGAGGTAGTAAAAGCGGATGTACACGGGGGCTTTGTTCTGAAGGTTTGCTGAAAAAAGGTTAAGGGAAAATCCCCTTTTGTTAATCTACCTTGAGAGTTTAACAACGAAAATATAATAACCGTCTGCAGTGAGAGGATTATTGAATAATCCTGACGCTTTGGTGAATTATTTTGATATTTTGTTTTCATTTAAATCCTGAGTCCGTATGTTTCCTCATTCATTGTCCACTGTCTCAATATCATCATATAGTAGATTGGCAGGGGGCTAGGAATCTTCCTCCCCTTGTACAATACTCCTACTCGACGAGACAGAGGAAGGGGCGAGGGAACGCGAAAGTGGTCACGGACCTCAAGAATTGGAACTTTAAATGTTGTTCCTGTTCGGGCTCTGTCTCGTGTCGGCCAACCCGAGCTATGGGGTATGTGCCTGAGTATATACATACATACATATATAGGTTGCCAGGTACTTCTGCAGGCAGCTATACCAACACAACTGAGATATGACAAGGACTTGGGTAGCCTACGAAACACTGAAACAAAGTTGTGCGCGTGTTCTGGAAGAGTGATCAGTGCAGTGCAGCTAAGATTAAGGTTTTCATGTTTGCTAACTCGAGCAATACCGGTAGCACTGCTAATAAATATATAAACACAAATATATTAATCTGGATGACATTACTCCAAGAACTTCATTACAATTGATGTTCTTGTATTTTTCTAGCGATTCTTACATATTTATTTTGAACTTATCTATAACTTTTCAGGAAAGATAATATAAATATATTTGTCTGGAGTATCCCACACAAATCACTAAATGTTGAAGATTGTCAAAACTGGTGAGCCCATTTTATTGATGGAGCTCGTCACCTCCGAGGCCTCAGGGGTGTTATAAAATACATCCTTCCTCTCCTTTAACCTTCCAGATCCCTCTCCCCCCCCCTCTCTCTCTCTCTCTCTCTCTCTCTCTCTCTCTCTCTCTCTCTCTCTCTCTCTCTCTCTTCTCCTCTCTCCTCTCTCTCTCTCTCTCTCTCTCTCTCTCTCTCTCTCTCTCTCTCTCTCTCTCTCTCTCTCTCTCTCTCTCTCTCTCTCTCTCTCTCTCTCTCTCTCCATATTATAATCGTCCTCATTTCCTCGGCTACATTCCCTCCATCCTCCATCACTTTTCTCCAAACCCTAATTTTCCTCATTTCATCGACTACATTCCCTTTCTGTCCCTTACTGTCCACCATACCCATACTGTCCACCATACCCATACTGACCACCATACCCCCATGTCCCCCCTTACTCTCCCCCAAGCCCTCACTTTCCTTAATCCCATTCGTCCCCCCTCACTACTTCGTATTCGTGCGTGAAAATGTGGAGTTCATATTTTTCACCAAATCTGAGAGCTTCCTGTGCCTGCACTAAAACAAATTAAATCTGCCGTTCTAAAAACATTTTTTAACATGGATGGGTCGATGATTTTTTTTTTTTTTTTAAATATCTGAATAGTAAGGATTTACAAGGGAATTGGTAGAGCATGAAAATATGATTCGCTTCAATCATTTATGACAATAATGTTATCAAAAAGGTGTTTCTGGCCAGAACAGTTCGCATGGTAATGCAAATTATACAGTTTTGAATATAATTAATGGCCAATTAATTTTGTAATGCCTCTTGTACCAACTGGAAAAAAAAATCTGGAGTATACAGTATATAATATTATATGTGCAGTATATATACAATATATATTATATATACCAGGTATATATATATGAGGTACTCTGGGCAGCTAAAGGTAGTAGTAGGGTAGCGTCTTGTTTATTGCAACATATTCCCAATACAGTCGGCATCAGCAGGCTATATAGAGAGAGCATACAAGAGAAGTAATGGAGGAGGAGGTGGGGATTAGAAGATCAGAAGTGTATGAAGCCTTGAAAAGAGTGTAAATGGGGAAAGCATCTGGAATAGATGGAGTGTGTGAGGAAATGCTGAGGTATGGTGGTGAGATAGTGATGGAATGGGTATGGAAAATGTGTAAACTAGCATGGGAGAAGGGAAGTGCGCCTGATGACTGGAAGACAGGCATAATAGTACCCCTGTATAATGGTACAGGGTAAAGAGGAGTGTGTGTTAATCACCGGGGAATATGTCTTCTAAGCGTAGTAGGGAAGGTGTACAGTAGGTTAGCGATCGAGAGAGTGAGAGCGAGAATGGAGAAATGGATAGGTGAGGATTAGGGCGAGTTTACGAAGGGAAGAGGATGTGTAGACCAGATTTTTGCCTTGAAATGTGTTGTAGAGAAATATCTGGAGAAGCTACAAAACTTGTATGTTGCCTTTATGGACTTGGAGAAGGCCTATGACAGTTGATATAGAAGGTATATGGAAAGAACTGAGAATATACGGAGTAGATGGCAAGTTGCTGAAAGCAGTGAAGAGCATGTATGAGGGTGCAAAGGCATCAACACGTGTGGAGAATTAACAGACCAAGTTCTTTGATCTGAATGTTGGGTTAAAGCAAGGGTGTGTGATGTCCCCATGGTTGTTCAATATATATATATATATATATATATATATATATATATATATATATATATGGATGGAATCATTAAAGAAATACAAGGAAGAGCCAGTGGATGTTGGTGTACCGCTGATAAGGGAAGGAAAAACGAGTGGAAGTTGACTGTACTGCCGTTTGCTGACGATGCAGTTCTGATGAGCGATAGGGAATGGGAGTTGCAGGGTCAGAATGGAAGTAAAGAAGTCCTTGCATGATAGTGTGGTAATCCCGACATTGACGTACTGGACGACCAATAGTGAGAGGGATGGAAATTATTTATTTGAGAAGTGTGTGCAGAGTTACATGGAGGGATACGCAGACGAATTAGGAAATACGAGAGCGGTGTGGTGTGGATGTAGATGTGCTGGAAAGTATGAAAAGGGACACCTTGAGATGGTTCGGCCATGTGGAACATCTGGGAAGCGAGAGAATGACTAAGAGAGTGTACGAAAGTGAAGTGGAAGGACAAAGAGAGAGGTGTAAACCGAGAGAGAGGTGGAAGGATGGAGTTAAGAAGTATATGCGTGAAAGCGGTGCTGGATGGGAGGAGGGGCGTCAACTGACTGGGGACAGAGGTGCGTGGGGGCGATTCGTTCGTGGTCACCCCTTCGGAGATTACGGCGTCCGGCAATAGATTGCTAGATAAAATCAATATAGCACAGATAAAATGAATCTATCTATCTACAGTATATCTATGCACTCTTTCATTAAACATATTCTAAAAAGATGAGCTTATAAAGTTAATCCTAACACTATCAGTACGTGAATCGATAAAACATAGTAAATGATAAGAGTCCCTCAAGGTGTTGTGTAGGACTAACTGGAGAGTGTGGTGTGAGAAGCGTAGTTGCTTCCTCATGAATGAATAAGGTATTTCGGTGAGGGGTTCATTTAATAGTATTTTATTGAATGGAGGCGATTTGATTGTTCAATTCAGGAGAGAAGTGCTTTATCCAAAGAGACTCTAGCATTTCAGTGTCTGAAGGAGACTTTACGGTCGTTAATATTTTGAATGTATTGATAGAAAAGGGGTTATCTGATTCAAGTGAATGTGAACAGATAGCAGAATGAGAGGCAGAGGTAATAGGTTGGCCAGTATGAGCAGACACACTCTTATGTTCTGCGAACCTAACAGTAAGATTTCTCACTGTTTCACCTATGTTTCGAGCTTTACAGCACGAACAAGTGAATTCATAAATTATGTTAGATATAAGAGTCGTAGGTAGGGGGTCTTTGTATTACAATTGTGAGCCTATTGTAAATGTATTGTAAAGACAAACACAAATTTGGAATTAGGAAAACAAGTTTGAGTAAATTCATGAGTTTCTTACGAATAGTGAAGCTGAGATGACCATAGTAAGGAAGGTTAACGTAATGCATGTCACTTTTTTGCTCAATAGTTCTTGGGTTCGATTGAAACCTTTCGTTTACATAATTGGAAATATTGATTTCAATCATCTTTAGGGAGTATCCATTATTCTGGAAGAAATGTGTGTGGAATCTTATTTCCTGACGAAAATTGAACCAGGAGAAGGATTAGCTGAAACATCCGTTTAATACTGATTTGATAGAGTTGATTGTGGAATCAGGGATTTCCCGAAATCCCTAGTGAATTCGTGAAATTTAATATATATTTTCAAAATACTGTTGATACCAAGTCCTATATTTAGGATGTCTTATAGTGGACAGGTTAGGTTAGGTTCAGTTTAATCAAACTATTATGTATATTTCCGATCTTAATATTATAGGAAGATACAAATGAACTTTCAAATTTTAGTAAATGATTAATTAAATAAATATATATCATAGATTTATCTAGCTTGGCAAATTTTAACGTAACCAATTATTGACAACACGTAAAATTATCCAATGCAACTTGAAATATTTGAAACATAAAATTATAAGCACATTTCAAATCATAATTCACGAATTCACTTGCAGGATTTAGAGAGAGAGAGAGAGAGAGAGAGAGAGAGAGAGAGAGAGAGAGAGAGAGCGAGAGAGAGCGAGAGAGAGAGAGAGAGAGAGAGAGCGCGCGCGCGCCCCCCGCGAGACTATGCCCTTCAGTTGAAATATATAGTTAAAGACCTTACACTTATGCAGACAAAACCCCTTAGTCAGTGATGGTGTTGGGGATGACTTTACTAATGAGTTTCAAGAGGTGCCGGGCCAGGTGAGTGGAGGGCCAGGGGTTACTGTTAAGGGGGAAGGCTATATTTGTTGGTAAAATATTTCATATATTTATTTTGTTTTTAGTTTCCTCTCTAAACCTCCATCAAACATAAAAAAAAAAAAAAAAATCCATTAGATCCCCCTTCTAGATTTTCATGTACATTTTTCGGCAGAAAAATTTCCCGGCCAAAGGCCGGTTCTTCCAAAATTACAGGCTCAGTATCGTTCGCCAGGAAAAATATCGACACCTAAATAGCACGAATTGTCTTAATATTGACCAATAAATGGGACGAAAAGTCTTAAAATTGACAAGCTAATTGGGCAAACATCTTAAAATCTGAAAACTAATGGGCCCAAACATGAGGGAGAAGGGGGTCCAGAAAATGGCCCATCTCCCCTTAAAGGAGAACCAAGCCTTGAAGTAATAAGACGATGTGAAGGTGGCCAAGTGCAGTGGAAGGCTAACAGACACATTGATTATATATGAATAGAGAGAGCTGGTGAGACGTAGACTGTAGAGGCAGAGTATGTAGAGACGGTATGTCAATATTATTTAGGAGTATGTATAGAGAGTATGTGGAGAGTATGTAAAGAGTGTGTAGAGAGTATGTGGAAAGTATGTAAAGAGTGTGTAGAGAGTATGTGGAAAGAATATAAAGAGTGTGTGGAGAGTATGTAAAGAGTGTGTAGAGAGTATGTAGAGAGTATGTAAAGAGTGTGTAGAGAGTATGTGGAGAGAATATAAAGAGTGTAGAGAGTATGTGGAGAGAATATAAAGAGTGTGTGGAGAGTATGTGGAGAGTATGTAAAGAGTGTGTAGAGAGTATGTAGAGAGTATGTAAAGAGTGTGTAGAGAGTATGTGGAGAGAATATAAAGAGTGTGTAGAGAGTATGTAAAGAGTGTAGAGAGTATGTGGAGAGTGTGTAGAGAGTATATGAAGATTATGTAAAGAGTATGTGGAGAGGTTGTAAAGAGTATGTGGAGAGTATATAAATAGTATGTAGAGAGTACCGGTATGTAAAGGTTACGTAGAGAGAGTATGTGGTGAGATTGTAAAGAGTCTGTAAATAGTATTTAGAGAGAGTATGTGGAGAGTATGTAAAGAGTGTATATTATAATTTTAATAATTTATTAGAGAGTATTTGGAGAGTACGTAAAGAGTATGTAGAGAGTATATAGAGATTATGTTCAGATTTTGTAGAGCAGATTATGTGGAGAGTATGTAAAGAGTATATGAAGGTTATTATAAAGATTATGTAGAGATTATATGGGGATTACGTAAAGAGTATGTAGAGAGTAGATGTAGAGTAGAGGGAGCAGGTGCAGAAATAGGGAGAGTGAGCTATCCAGTCGACGGTGATGTGCATAGGTAATCATGGAGAGATAATAACATGTAGAGACACAGTAAGATGTAATGGACAGGTAATTAATGAGAGGGCAATTAAGATATAAGGAGTACAGGTATTTATACAAACACAGTAAGATGTATACAGAACATTAAATCACAAAGATACAATATGAACCAGAAGGAACAGGTAAGCATAGATATACAGAGGAACACTTACAACGAGATTTAGAACTACATAAAACAAAGGTGAAGAATGGGGCTTAAGGGGGTCACCTTTTCTTGTTATCTTTTCTCTCCCTTTTCTTATTCGGCCCCATTCAGCCAACTGTTTTAAAACGTTTATCCCCATCCAGGTGTCGATTTCTTCCTGGCGAGCGATAGCCAGCCAGCATTATATGGAAAAATTCGGCTTTGCCGGACACATTTTTCTACCGAAAAATTTACAAATTTAGCTTGCTGTAAAAAAAAAAATATATATATATACAGTATATGCTGGCTCGCTACCGCTCGCCAGGAAAATATTGACACCTGGATGGGGGTAATCGTCTTAAAACAGTAGGCTGAATGGGGCCGAATGGATGCAAGCCAAAGAGAGATGGATAGAGAGAAAAAAAAAAGCGAGGTGGGCCCCCTTAACCTAGTCAGTACCAGGGACGTTCCTTTTATAATATTCTGACAACTATTAGACAATTTGATTCAGCTTAGGAAGGACATCTAGCAATAATATGGTTTCAAACTATCTCAGCCAACCTTTTTAACTCTCACAGATACTTCCTAAGCTGCATATTAATATCGTTCAATTATAGCTAGAATACAATATAACCCACGTCGCTGGTACTCACAGGGTTAACAGATATACTGTAGACATCAACAAAAGGTAAAAGCGACACTGAAAATATCACTGTATCTACTGTATGTCAAGGGTGGTCATTTTGGAATCACCTGTTTCGCCTATTTATTTGGCTATTTTAAGACCGTTTGCATCAATAGTTTGGCGATTATAATACGCTTCGTCCGAGTGTGTTAGTATCCAATTATTCCTGGTGAGCGATAATGAACTTCCATTATTCCTGGTGAGCGATAATGAACTTCCATTATTCCTGGTGAGCGATAATGAACTTCCATTATTCCTGGTGAGCGATAATGAACTTCCATTATTCCTGGTGAGCGATAATGAACTTCCATTATTCCTGGTGAGCGATAATGAACTTCCATTATTCCTGGTGAGCGATAATAAACTTCCATTATTCCTGGTGAGCGATAATGAACTTCCATTTTACAAGAAACCAGCCTTAGGCTGGTACCGTTTCATGTCGAAAAATGTACAAAATTGGCTTGTAGAGGGTTCAGGGGGCCTTTTTATTCTCTCTCTCTTTATATATATATATATATATATATATATATATATATATATATATATATATATATATATATATATATATACATATATATATATATACACACACACACACACACACACACACAAGGCAGATCCTTTCAAACTGTTATCTAACTTATGTAAATATGAAGAAATACATATAGATATACACATAATTACATATACATACACGCATACATTACATACATACAAATTACATATATAAGAACATAAGAAAATGAGAGTCTGCAGAAAGCTGATTGGTCCACACAAGGCAGATCCTTCTCACACCCAACCCTAATTATAAGGCCGAATTATAGGCCCAACTCACTAATACTATGGGGACTGACCTCACCAAAATGGTCAGGTAAACATAAGGAAAAGGGAATCTATAGGGTGTCGAAAGGCCCACACCCGGCAGATCCCCCTCACAACTAAACAGTATATATACATACACACACACATATACATACATAAACAGCATATACTATAATTTCCCAAACGATGGATAAGATAGCGGGGTAGATGGCCTGTTTTTCTGGACAGCTTTCTCCCTCATGCTTAGCCCCTTTGGTTTTCAGATTTTAAGAGGTTCGGCCCATTAGTTTGGCGATTTTAGACCTTTCGCCCGTTTGTTTTGACTTTTCGTGTCATTTAGGTGTCGATTGTTTCCTGGCGAGCGATAGCGAGCCTGTAATTTAGGAGAAAACGGCCTTCGGCCGAGACATTTATTCTACCGAAGTATGTACAAATAGATCTAGAAGGGGGATCCGGGGGATTTTGTTTTTAAAGTTTGATGGAGGTCTAGGGAGGAAACTAGAAAAATAATAAATAAATAAAAAAATCGACTCAAGCATGAACCATTAAGCAGAGCTAGTGAGATGTAGAGGGAACAGGTAACAGTGCGGGGTAAGTGTAGAGGGAACAGGTAACAGTGCGGGGTAAGTGTAGAGGGAACAGGTAACAGTGCGGGGTAAGTGTAGAGGGAACAGGTAACAGTGCGGGGTAAGTGTAGAGGGAACAGGTAACAGTGCGGGGTAAGTGTAGAGAGAACAGTAACAGTGCGGGGTAAGTGTAGAGGGAACCGGTAACAGTGCGGGGTAAGTGTAGAGGGAACAGGTAACAGTGCGGGGTAAGTGTAGAGGGAACAGGTAACAGTGCGGGGTAAGTGTAGAGGGAACAGGTAACAGTGCGGGGTAAGTGTAGAGGGAACAGGTAACAGTGCGGGGTAAGTGTAGAGGGAACAGGTAACAGTGCGGGGTAAGTGTAGAGGGAACAGGTAACAGTGCGGGGTAAGTGTAGTGGGAACAGGTAACAGTGCGGGGTAAGTGTAGAGGGAACAGGTAACAGTGCGGGGTAAGTGTAGAGGGAACAGGTAACAGTGCGGGGTAAGTGTAGAGGGAACAGGTAACAGTGCGGGGTAAGTGTAGAGGTAACAGTGCGGGGTAAGTGTAGAGGGAACAGGTAACAGTGCGGGGTAAGTGTAGAGGGAACAGGTAACAGTGCGGGGTAAGTGTAGAGGTAACAGTGCGGGGTAAGTGTAGGGAACGGGTAACAGTGCGGGGTAAGTGTAGAGGGAACGGGTAACAGTGCGGGGTAAGTGTAGAGGGAACAGGTAACAGTGCGGGGTAAGTGTAGAGGGAACAGGTAACAGTGCGGGGTAAGTGTAGAGGGAACAGGTAACAGTGCGGGGTAAGTGTAAGGGAACAGGTAACAGTGCGGGGTAAGTGTAGAGGGAACAGGTAACAGTGCGGGGTAAGTGTAGAGGGAACGGGTAACAGTGCGGGGTAAGTGTAGAGGGAACGGGTAACAGTGCGGGGTAAGTGTAGAGGGAACAGGTAACAGTGCGGGGTAAGTGTAGAGGGAACGGGTAACAGTGCGGGGTAAGTGTAGAGGGAACGGTAACAGTGCGGGGTAAGTGTAGAGGGAACAGGTAACAGTGCGGGGTAAGTGTAGAGGGAACGGGTAACAGTGCGGGGTAAGTGTAGAGGGAACAGGTAACAGTGCGGGGTAAGTGTAGAGGGAACAGGTAACAGTGCGGGGTAAGTGTAGAGGGAACAGGTAACAGTGCGGGGTAAGTGTAGAGGGAACAGGTAACAGTGCGGGGTAAGTGTAGAGGGAACAGGTAACAGTGCGGGGTAAGTGTACAGGCAAGAGGTAACAGTGCGGGGTAAGTGTAGAGACAACAGGTAACAGTGCGGGGTAAGTGTAGAGGGAACAGGTAACAGTGCGGGGTAAGTGTAGAGGGAACCGGTAACAGTGCGGGGTAAGTGTAGAGGGAACTGGTAACAGTGCGGGGTAAGTGTAGAGGGAACAGGTAACAGTGCGGAGTAAGTGTAGAGGGAACAGGTAACAGTGCGGGGTAAGTGTAGAGGGAACAGGTAACAGTGCGGGGTAAGTGTAGAGGGAACCGGTAACAGTGCGGGGTAAGTGTAGAGGGAACAGGTAACAGTGCGGGGTAAGTGTAGAGGTAACAATGCGGGGTAAGTGTAGAGGGAACAGGTAACAGTGCGGGGTAAGTGTAGAGGGAACAGGTAACAGTGCGGGGTAAGTGTAGAGGGAACAGGTAACAGTGCGGGGTAAGTGTAGAGGGAACAGGTAACAGTGCGGGGTAAGTGTAGAGGGAACAGGTAACAGTGCGGGGTAAGTGTAGAGGGAACAGGTAACAGTGCGGGGTAAGTGTAGAGGGAACAGGTAACAGTGCGGGGTAAGTGTAGAGGGAACAGGTAACAGTGCGGGGTAAATGTAGAGGGAACAGGTAACAGTGCGGGGTAAGTGAGAGGTACAGAAGAGTAAACAAAACACAACGCTAATGAGTAAATGTAATTATTTATTTAGCAAACTTCACACTATGAGTTTTTCATTTTTATATTTTGTATCGGGTATCATTAAACAATTTTACGTAGCTTAGGAAGGATCTCTAGCAATCAAAGGGATATCAATTATTTCAATGTTTCCTCTTTGACTCCCACTGACTCTCATTAAGCGTATTTAACTCGTCTAATAATAGCCAAAATAAAACGGAAGAATGTTTCATGATATACTGAAAGGGTTAACTCCTTCAGCACGATGACGTCATTTTCCTCTGATTCTAGTTTCCCTTAGGCGATTTTTCCTAATAACATAGTCATCTTAAGGGAGCTCAGACGGTGTTGTGCAGCATAATTTACTGGTTCGGCTCAATGATTTAAAGAAGGGGTTTAGTTTGCTGTCTAAACCTCTATCAAACTTTAAAACAAAAATCACCCACAAGACCCCCCTTCGATATAAATTTGTACATTTTTCGGTAGAAAAATGTCCCGGCCGAAGGCCGATTCCTCTTCAAATACAGGTTCGCTATCACTCGCCAGGGAAAAAATCGACACCTAAATGGCAGGAAAGGTCTTAATGTTGGCAAAGAAATGGGGCAAAAGGTCTGAAAACGCCAAACTAATGGGGCGAATGTCTTGAAATCTTCTAACTAATAGGGCTAAACATGAGCGAGGAGGAGGACTCGAAAAAACAACTGCCTCTCCTTAAACTGCAAAAAATTGTCTAGTTCTACCCAGAATATAAGGTAAAATATACGTCATCGTCCTGAAGGGGTTAAGAATATATGGAAAGCAGGAGTATGGGAAGGAGGGATTTTTTTTTATTTTTTTATTTTTTTTTTCACTTAAAACAAAAATGCAAGAAGGGAAAAAAATCAGATACGTGGCCAAAGGTGTTTTCATCACTTAAAATTATATATATATTGTTAGAGCTGTGTGGGCGGAGTCAGGAGCTGTAGTTGACACCTACTTTTCAACATAATCTCACTCCTATTCTGTCCAAATCTCTAACCCAAGAGTAAACCTGTTTTCATTGTCTGCCTTCAACGCTACGGTAAATTCTCTAACTCTCCTCCTCGGTCTATATTTCTTTCATCTTGCTATTTAAACTCCTTCAAACTCTGTGTTTCCAGGCATTTTGATGCTAACGTACCCTGTTGTCTTTCTACCACTATTTACATGTAGCTAGTCTTGTTTTCTACATATACTGTATTTACATATATACACTGAGCACACTGAGCATACTATCCAAGAGAGGTGGTCAGGTTGTAAGTCTAGTAGAGATAGAAAAACACAGATGATGGGAGAGTGCCAGAACATTGTGGGGAGAGGGTGAAATAAGCTGTTAGGTTAAGGGGAGATCTCCACTCGAGGGATTTTTTTCTTGACCCCTTTCTCCCTCATGTTTAGCCCCATTGCTTTTGATATTATAAAACGTTCGCCCCATTAGTTTAGCGATTTTAAGAACTTTCACCCCATATTAAGACCTTTCACGCCATTCAGGTGTCGATTTTATCCTGGCGAGCGATAGCGAGCCTGTGATTTAAGAGGAACCGGCCTTCGGCCGGGAAATTTTTCTACCGAAAAATGTACAAATTTATCTTGAAAGGGACTCAAGGGGGTATAATTTTAAGCTTGATGGATGTCTAGGGAACAAAGTAAATACCTCCCCTTAAAGGGAGATGGGCCGGTTTTCAAGACCCCCTTCTCCCTTGTGTAGAGCCCCATTAGTTTTCGGATTTTATTACGTTCGGCCCATTAGTTTGGCGATTTTAAGACTTTTCGCCCCATTTCTTTATCAATATTAAGACCTTTCGTGCTATTTAGATGTCTATTTCTTTGGTGAACGATAGTGAGCCTGTAATTTTGGAAGAACCGGCCGAACTACCGAAAAATTTACAAATTAATCTAGAAGGGGGATCTAATGGATTTTTTTTTTTTTTTTTTATAGTTTGATGGAGGTCTAGGGAGGAAATTAAAAAAGTTATATATATATAGGAGATAATCGACAAACAAATATACCTTTCTCCCTTAAGGGGATATTTCCACTGGAGGGATTTTTTTCTGGACCCCTTTCTCCCTCATGGTTAGTCCCATTGCTTGTGATATTATAAGACGTTCGCCCCATTAGTTTGGCGATTTTAAGAACTTTCGCCCCATTTATGTCAATTTTAAGACTTTTCGTGCCATTTAGGTGTCTATTTTTTCCTGGCGAGCGATAGCGAGCCTGTAATTTAAGAGTAATCGGCCTTCGGCCGGGACATTTTTCTACCGAAAAATGTACAAATTTATCTTGAAAGGGGGTCAAGGGGGTGAAATTTGAAGATTGCTGTAGGAGTAGGAAACAAACTAGAAACCTCCCCTTTAACTTTAACTGTCTTTAACTGTCTACGTGGTGCGATGCATAAGGTGTTGATTTTCGGTGTGAGCATCCTGGATTCGAATCCACGGACTGCCACATGTGTTTGTAAATTTCATTAATCGATTTTAGGAGTATAGTTGGTTGTTGGAAGGAACATAATACTTAATATGAACGGAGTATAAAAGATAGTCCAGTCCTGCACTGAACCAAAAAGTACGGTGTTGACAATAATTATGAAGTTACCCAACACTTGTGTCAAGGAGGCTCTTATGGTGTACTTAAGACGACCTCACCTGGCTCACCTTTGTTATATCTCACTCATATGTAGTTGTCTTAATTAACTATGCTCTCACTCACACACTTACTTTCTCTCTTACTCTTTCTCTTTCTCTCTCTCTCTTTCTTTTGTTTTCTCTCTCTCTCTCTCTCTCTCTATATATATATATGTGTGTTTTCCTTTCTTTGTTTAAATCACATGAACACACGCACACACAGCTTCACTGAGACACATCTATGAACACACACACACACACACACACTCACACAAACAAAAGAACACACACACCGTCATCAAAACCCCCACCACACATACACACCACATACAAACACAAGACCACACATACCGTCCTCAAAGCCCCCTCCACACACAGCCACACTCGAACACTCACACCATACAAAGCCACACTCAAACCCACACACCACACACAAACACAAGAAAACACACACCGTCTTCAAAGCCCTCACGACACACAGCCACACTCAAACACACACACACACACACACCACACACACACACAATAACACACACACCGTCTTCAAAGCCTCGCCCACACTCAGACACATATTATGATAACACACACACACACACACACTTACACACACACACCGTCTTCAAAGCCTGCCACACACACAGCCACACTCAGACACAGAGAAACTCAAAGACTCTCTTCCCACCAGAGGAGTAAGAGTTGGAGGAGGTGGAGAGAGGGAGGGATGGGGGGAATATATGTGTCTAACCCGAGGGTGCTCAGTTTCCTCTTCCCCCCCTCCCCCCTCCCGTGTTTTGCCCTGTTAGTTAGATTGTAAGACGTTTTGCCCCACTAACTTGGCGATTGCAAGGCGTTTCGCCTGCAATTTAGGACAACACAGCCTTCAACTGAATATTGCAAACATTTAGCTTAGAAGGGGTCTGGGAGGGCTAGATTTGTGTATGTTTTGTTCTTTCTTTTTTATAATAGAGTTCCTCGGGAGCAGAATACAGACCAAGAACAACAATACTGAAAAACAAATAGAAGACCAATCAAAACTCTCCCTAATAATAGGGAGAGAAGAAGGGTGTGGGTTGCGAAGATAGATAGAAGGAGAGAGAAGGGAATGGGTATGGTAGAGAAGAAGGAAGCTCAGGAGAGAAAAGAAGAGGAGGGAAGAATGGAGGGAGTTGAAGAGACAAAGAGAGGGGGAGAAGGGAAGGATTGTGTCGGAGAAGGGGGGGGGGGGCGGATAAAAGAGATAATAGGAGGGAGGAAAGAAGGAGCTTTAAGGGGGGGGGAATCGTTCACTTTTGGGGCGACTTTTGCATGTATTCCTTATTTTTGCATGTATTCGTTATTTTTGCATTTATTCGTTATTTTTCTAGTTTCTTCTCTAGACCTCCATCAAATTAAAAACAAAATCCATTAGATCCCCCTTCTAGATAAATTTGTACATTTTTCTCACGAAAAATTTTCCGGCCGAAGGCAGGTTCTTCCAACATTACAGGCTCACTATCGTTCGCCAGGGAAAAAATCGACACCTAAATAGCACGAAAGGTCTAAATATTGACGAAGAAATGGGGCGAAAGGTCTTAAAATCGACTAACTAATGGGGCAAACATCTTAACATCTGAAAACTAATGGGGCTTAACATGAGGGAGAAAGTGGTCCAGAAAACCGGCCCATCGGGGCCCCCTTAAGAGAGAAGAAGATGGAGGGAGGGTTGGAAGCTAAGCATATGAGAGAAGAGTGAGAGTGGGGCTAATATTAGTTGAGGGTGGGGGATGGGCCGGTTTTCTGGACCACTTTCTCCCTCATGTTTAGCCCCATTAGTTTTCAGATGCTAAGATGTTTGCCCCATTAGTTAGTCGATTTTAAGACCTTTCGCCCCATTTCTTCGTCAATATTTAGACCTTTCGTGCTATTTAGGTGTCGATTTTTGAGGTCGGAAGGGATAGGGGGACTGAGAATAAAAGAGGAGAAGGAGAAAAGATGTGGATTGTAGAGGGAGAGAAGAAGGGATAAGTGAGAGACTAGGAGCAGAAAGAGGCAGGGAGCACAAATTGGCGAAGGAAGATTTGAGAATAGGAAGAAAGAATGGGTGAAAGAAGCTGAGGATAAGAAGGGAGAGAGGGAGTATGGGAACTGAGCAGAGGGAGAGGGAGTATGGGAACTGAGCAGAGAGAGACAGGGAGTAAGGGAACTGAGCAGAGAGAGAGAGGGAGTAAGGGAACTGAGCAGAGAGAGAGAGGGAGTAAGGGAACTGAGCAGAGAGAGAGAGGGAGGAAGGGAACTGATCAGAGAGAGAGGGAGGAAGGGAACTGAGCAGAGAGAGAGGGAGGAAGGAAACTGAGCAGAGAGAGAGGGAGGAAGGGAACTGAGCAGAGAGAGAGGGAGTAAGGGAACTGAGCAGAGAGAGAGGGAGTAAGGGAACTGAGCAGAGAGAGAGGGAGGAAGGGAACTGAGCAGAGAGAGAGGGAGTAAGGGAACTGAGCAGAGAGAGAGGGAGTAAGGGAACTGAGCAGAGAGAGAGGGAGTAAGGGAACTGAGCAGAGAGCGAGGGAGTAAGGGAACTGAGCAGAGAGAGAGGGAGTAAGGGAACTGAGCAGAGAGAGAGAGGGAGTAAGGGAACTGAGCAGAGAGTGAGGGAGTATGGGAACTGAGCAGAGAGAGAGGGAGTATAGGAACTGAGCAGAGAGAGAGGGAGGAAGGGAACTGAGCAGAGAGAGAGGGAGTAAGGGAACTGAGCAGAGAGAGAGGGAGTAAGGGAACTGAGCAGAGAGAGAGGGAGTAAGGGAACTGAGCAAAGAGAGGGAGGAAGGGAACTGAGCAGAGAGAGGGAGTAAGGGAACTGAGCAGAGAGAGAGGGAGTAAGGAACTGAGCAGAGAGAGAGGGAGTAAGGGAACTGAGCAGAGAGAGAGAGGGAATAAGGGAGCTGAGCAGAGAGAGAGGGAG
>CM064509.1:33890413-33912913 GCA_032716605.1 Paralithodes platypus
GAGAGAGAGAGAGAGAGAGAGATAGAGAGAGAGAGAGAGAGAGAGAGAGAGAGAGAGAGAGAGAGAGAGAGAGAGAGAGAGAGAGAGAGAGAGAGAGAGAGAGAGAGAGAGAGAGAGAGAGAGAGAGAGAGAGAGAGAGAGAGAGAGAGAGAGAGAGAGAGTATAATGATGATAGTAGTAGTAGTAGTATAGTTCTCTTGCATATAGTGTGTGAGATATTATGTTATGGTATGACTGAATGATCCTGAACTCTCCCAAGGATGAAAATAGTGAAGCTACAAACAAAGCTGGCGAGGTGGGTGTCCTAGCTCTACAGGGTACCGATGTTGTGTTCTGGATACTCATCTGTGGTAGGTGTCCTAGCTCTATAGGGTACCGATGTTGTGTTCTGGATACTCATCTGTGGTAGGTGTCCTAGCTCTATAGGGTACCGATGTTGTGTTCTGGATACTCATCTGTGGTGGGTGTCCTAGCTCTATAGGGTACCGATGTTGTGTTCTGGATACTCATCTGTGGTAGGTGTCCTAGCTCTACAGGGTACCGATGTTGTGTTCTGGATACTCATCTGTGGTAGGTGTCCTAGCTCTACAGGGTACCGATGTTGTGTTCTGGATACTCATCTGTGGTAGGTGTCCTAGCTCTACAGGGTACCGATGTTGTGTTCTGGATACTCATCTGTGGTAGGTGTCCTAGCTCTACAGGGTACCGATGTTGTGTTCTGGATACTCATCTGTGGTAGGTGTCCTAGCTCTACAGGGTACCGATGTTGTGTTCTGGATACTCATCTGTGGTAGGTGTCCTAGCTCTACAGGGTACCGATGTTGTGTTCTAGGTACACATTTACGCTGTAACAAACAAATGGAACCGCATTTACATAGGGCCTCAAATTGTGCAGCATAGCATGCGTTGGTATATACAGTACTATGCTGCATGCCTCTAATTGTGACGGAGGCATGCTGGAAAGGCAACTACTTTCTATTTGTATTGGTAAGCCTCTAGTCACCTCTTGCTTCTCAATATTTCGTGCATGAGATATGATTTGCATGAATTATGATACGTATCACTCCGCACGAAAAATAGTACGGTGTAAACGCTGCTTTATAATCGTCATCCCAGAGTCAATCACGAACTCACATTAAGGTCCTCGATTTTTTTTTTTTTTTTTTTTTTAAGCTTGATTAGGAAGGCCATCATCCCTCGACCTGGTTCATTCATTGGCTCTTCATTGGTTAAGGGGGGGGGGGGTCACCGTTTTGTTTTCTCTTTCTCTGGCTTGTATCCATTCGGTCCCATTCAGCCAACTATTTTAAGACGTTTATCCCCATCCAGGTGTCGATTTCTTCTTGGCGAGCGATAGCGAGCCAGCATTGTTTGGAGAAATCCGGCTTCGCCGGAGAAATTTTTCTATCGAAAAATTTACAAATTTAACTTGCTATCAAAGCAAAAATATATATATGCTGGCTCGCTACCGCTCGCCAGGAAAATGTTGACACCTGGATGGGGGTAAACGTCTTAAAACAGTAGGCTGAATGAGGCCGAATGGATACAAGCCAAAGAGAGAGGGAGAGAAAGAGAAAAAAAAGCGAGGTGGGCTCCCTTAAATCACACACACCTATCATTCATCCACATAAGTATTCCCTTTCATTTACGTTTCACACGCTCTTCACACATCCAATCTTCTCTTCTCAAAGTCATTTACCGCTTCCATTCTCTTTTGTTCAGGGTGTTGAATGACTGATTACAGAAGTTCTCGCTTCACACGTCATCATATTGACTCGGATGTGAGAGCATAGTTGAATCAGTCATATTGGAAACAGTTGAGTCAATGTTGGAAGAACAGACGTGGTGCTATCGTGATAAAGGAAGACATTGTTTAAATAGTACACTCTAGAAAAGAAAGCCTTTCGTCTCATTAACTCACGTCCACTCGCCGACTCTCTGCAATCTCTCTCTCTTCGCCGCAATGTTGCATCTTTCTCCCTATTCTACCGCTATTACAATAATCAGTGTTCCTCAGAGCTCTCTCAGTGTATACCACCTCCTCTACGTAGAGTATGTAGCACCCGTCTTGCAACACAATCCCACCCCTACTCTGTGCACCTCTTCAACCCAAGAGTGAAACGATATTCCCAATCATTCTTCTATTCAACAGCTGAGCTCTGGAACTCTCTCCCTGAATCCATCTTCCCCTCACTCTATGACTTAAATTGCTTAAAAATCCGTGTGTCCAGGCATTTTTGCTCAAACGTTCCTTGATTTTGGCCCTGTTGCTCTTTCAGCTCTGGGGGAGGCACTCGTCACAGGCAGTTCTGTCTTTTGTCTCCCTCATTCAGATAAATAAACACAAACCCTGGCCTAATGTGAACCCACAAACAGAAAAACGAATCTCCGAATTCTCCCTACCAACAAATGCCAAAAGTGGCCGACAGAGGCGCTGAACGCAATATTTACCGCGGTGCATCATGGGAAACTGTACACATCGCGGATCTCTGCACCCTTTCTCTCTCTTTCAACAATTCTTTACTATAAGCGGTCTGTCGAAATGTCTGTAGCTGACACATACTGTATTATAGCCTATGCATACTGTTGTTTCTTATATTTTAAAGTCACCCATACCCATACAAAACGTATATTTACAATACAAAGTCAGCAGGCATTTTCGCGCCTTTTTGTTATAATAATTAATCAGCTTATCATTATATTTGTAGTAATTATCAGCTGCATATGGACATTCCCATGACTACTATACTTTATAAGGATTTAGTGTAGTCGTATACTGTATAAGGATTTAGTGTAGTCGTATACTGTATAAGGATTTAGTGTAGTCGTATACTTTATAAGGATTTAGTGTAGTCGTATACTGTATAAGGATTTAGTGTAGTCGTATACTTTATAAGGATTTAGTGTAGTCGTATACTTTATAAGGATTTAGTGTAGTCGTATACTTTATAAGGATTTAGTGTAGTCGTATACTTTATAAGGATTTAGTGTAGTCGTATACTGTATAAGGATTTAGTGTAGTCGTATACTTTATAAGGATTTAGTGTAGTCGTATACTTTATAAGGATTTAGTGTAGTATACTGTATAAGGATTTAGTGTAGTCGTATACTTTATAAGGATTTAGTGTAGTCGTATACTTTATAAGGATTTAGTGTAGTCGTATATTGTATAAGGATTTAGTGTAGTCGTATACTGTATAAGGATTTAGTGTAGTCGTATACTTTATAAGGATTTAGTGTAGTCGTATACTTTATAAGGATTTAGTGTAGTCGTATACTGTATAAGGATTTAGTGTAGTCGTATACTTTATAAGGATTTAGTGTAGTCGTATACTTTATAAGGATTTAGTGTAGTCGTATATTGTATAAGGATTTAGTGTAGTCGTATACTGTATAAGGATTTAGTGTAGTCGTATACTTTATAAGGATTTAGTGTAGTCGTATACTTTATAAGGATTTAGTGTAGTCGTATACTGTATAAGGATTTAGTGTAGTCGTATACTGTATAAGGATTTAGTGTAGTCGTATACTGTATAAGGATTTAGTGTAGTCGTATACTGTATAAGGATTTAGTGTAGTCGTATACTGTATAAGGATTTAGTGTAGTCGTATACTGTATAAGGATTTAGTGTAGTCGTATACTGTATAAGGATTTAGTGTAGTCGTATACTGTATAAGGATTTAGTGTAGTCGTATACTGTATAAGGATTTAGTATAGTCGTATACTGTATAATAAAAGAAAGTATAATCACAAGAAACCATGATAAACTGTGCATGTCCTACATGGGTGTCAGAGGCCGTGTGGCATCGTTTTTCGGGAATAACTTATTAACAAACAGTTGGATCAGTATGATATTTTGACACGGCTTTTTTCACACCGTCCCCTAATTTTTGTCAATATAGTGCATTACCAAAGTGTAGAAATAAGCCACTTGTCTCTGTGTCATGAGGTTAAAGTCGCACATTAAAGACTAAGAAACGGACAAGCTACCGTGGCTTACAGTACCTGTGAGAACCACCAAACCATTATTGCTCCTCCACCAAACACGGTATAGTTATCAGCCACCACCCAACCCTATTATCGCCTTTAAATTCAAGTAATCTGTCAATATCAATTATAAATATACATCCCCCTTTAACCCCTTCAGCACCAAGACGTAATTTTCGTCATATCCTGGCTACCATTAGACGTTTTTCTTTAGTTTGTAATCTACCTACAGTATACTACTCAAATGGTTAAACACTATCTCGATAAACCCTCTTAGTAACATAGGTCCTTCTGAAACTGCATACAATCTCCTAATTTTAGCCAGAATCAGAAATAAAAAGGCGCCATGGTGCTGAAGGGGTTAACTACAGACATATGACTGAGTGAGTTCCATTGTTCAGGAGCGGGGTAAAACATTTCGTTAAAGCTAGATTTTTTTTTTTTTTTCTGTCTATTGCCGGACATCTTGGATCCTCAGGGTGTGGCCATGGCGATTGAGTTATTTCCATGGTTCTTTGTCAGCCGGCGCCCCATATCCCACCCAATACCACTTTTACTCTTGTATCTCTCCATTCCTTCCTTCCATGTCATTCTCGATCTACCTCTCCCTCTCTAACTCTTCCTGATGACCCTAAAACTTGACCAGTAGACCATTTCAACAAATAGATCCCGATCAACAACAAATCAACCAGTAGAGTTGGACTAGAACTTTAAATTAGGCTCGGGTTTTTTATTTTTTGTTTTATTATATTTATTTATCTATTTATTTTTTGTTTAACCCTGGATGAAATAGCATGGCTTTGAGATTTGTTTATTGAAATGGTCCACTGATTAAATTGTCCAGGAACTCTTTCAGCTTAAGTGCGTGGTGGAAGAAGGGTAACATTCTGATTCGTTTTCGTGCAAGCAGCGTAAATAAGCCTCTCCTTCCGGAACACGCCCCGAAAGATCTATCATTAAGGGAGCTCAGACGGTATTGTGCAGCATAATTTACTGGTTCGGTTCAATGGTTTAAGGAGGGGGTTTAGTTTGCTCTCTAAACCTCTATTAAGCTTAAAAAAACACCCACAAGATCCCCCTTCGATATAAATTTGTAAATTTTTCGGTAGAAAAATGTCCCGGCCGAAGGCCGATTCCTCTTCAAATACAGGCTCGCTATCGCTTGCCAGGAAAAAAATCGACACCTAAATGGCACGAAAGGTCTTAATATTGGCAAAGACATTGGGCAAAAGTTCTGGAAATCGCCAAATTAATGGGGCGAATGTCTCGTAATCTCATAACTAGTAGGGCTAAACATGAGGGAGGGAGAGGACTCGAAAAACGAACTGCCTCCCCTTAAGTCTGAAAAACGTAAATGGTAAAAGGAGAGGATAAAAAAAGGAGAGTAGTAGTTAATGGATGTGGGTGTTGGGCAGACAAAGAAAACGGTTATAAAGAAAGACAAGCTCGGCGAATAGAAAATGGGAGAGTGTAGTAATGTGGCGGCCGTACGGGGAGGGAGGGAGAGAGAGAGAGAATAATAGCGAGGGAGAAACTCAGAGGAAACGCGAGAGGTGGATGAAAAAAGCCGGGAGAAAGGAAGAGAGGGAGGGAGAGAGAGAGAGAGAGAGAGAGCGAGAGAGAAAGTAAGAGTGAGAGAAAGTAAGAAAGGGAGAGAATGAGAGTGAGAGAGAAAGTAAGAAAGGGAGAGAATGAGAGTGAGAGAGAAAGTCGGAGCGGAAACAGGAAGGAACACGAAAAAAGCCGGGAGAAAGGAAGAGAGAGAGAGAGAGAGAGAGAGAGGCGGAAACAGGAAGGAACACAAGAAAAACGGAATAGAGGAAACGCGGAAAAAGAGTAAGGTAAGAGTTAGAAGGAGAACACGAGGATGCTGACAAATAAAGAGAAGGGAAGAGAACGAATACTGGTAGATTAAAAAGTAATTAGTAGATAGAGAGAGCTAAAGGAAAGAGTACTGGTGAATTGAAAAGATTAAAAAGTAGATCGAGAAAGCGATAAAAATGAATACTGGTAATTTGAAAAGTAAATAGTTGATGGAGAGGAAGCTAAAGGAAAGAATACTGGTAGATTAAAAAGTAAATAATGGATAGAAAAAGTGAAGAGAAGAAATACTGGTTGATTAAAAAGTAAATAGGAGATAGAGAAAGTGAAGATAACGAAGACTGATTGAAAAGTGAATAATAGAGAACAGCTAAAAGAACTAATATATACTGGTTGATTTGAGGGGGTCACCGGCATTTTTTTTTTTTTTATCTTTCTCTCCTTTTCTCTCTTCCCCTGGTTTGTATCCATTCGGCCCCATTTAGCCAACTGTTTTAAGACTTTTATCCCCATCCAAGTGTCGATTTCTTCCTGGAGAGCGATAGCGAGCCAGCATTGTATGGAGAAATCCGGCTTCGGGAGAAATTTTTCTATCGAAAAATGTACAAATTTAGCTTTCTGTCAAAACAAAAATCTAAATATGCTGGCTTGCTACCGCTTGCCAGGAAAATATTGACACCTGGATGGGGGTAAACGTCTTAAAACAGTAGGCTGAATGGGACCGTATACATACAAGCCGAAGAGAGAGGGAGAGCAAGACAAAAAAAAAGCGAGGTGGGCTCCCTTAATAGTACATAGAGAAAGCGAAAAGAACGAATGCTGGTAGATTGAAAGTAGATAGTGGGCCAATAACAAACTATCTACTTATATAATTAACCAACAAGTTATAGGTCACCGAAAACCCCCCCTCTCCCTCATGTTTAGCCCCATTAATTTTCAGATTTGATGATGTTCGGCCTATTAGTTTGGCGATTTTATGACGCTTTCACCCCATTTCTTTGTCAATATTAAGACCTTTCGTGCCATTTAGAGTTAGATTGTTTCCTGGTGAACGATAGCGAGCATGTAATTTAGGAGGAAATTTTTTACCGAAAAATGTACACAATTTTCTAGAAGGGGGATCTTTAGAGTGTTTTTTTTTTTTTTTTACATATCTTATTCTAGCTATATATAGACGATATTATGCAGCTTGGGAGGGATCTGTGTTAGCTAAAAGGGTTGGCTGAGATGGTTTGAAGTCTTATTATTACTAGAGGTCCTTTTTAAGCTAAATATTATCGTCTAATAGTTGCCAGAATATGATGAAAAGGACGTCCCTGGTACTGATTGGGGTATAGCAACTCATGAATACTGTTATTGAAATGCTTAATAATGTTTATATACATATAATAGAACAATCCTATTATTGCACAAGTAATAAGCGTTAATCCACAGAGGACTGGAAAGCTTTTATCTATTCATGTCTAGTTAATCTCATGTGAATTTACTCATTTGTCAAGAGATTAAATCGTTGCTCAAACATGGAACTGCTAAGCACACACGCACACACACACACACACACACACACACACACACTCGTACACACATACGCACACGAGCACACACACACACACACACACACATACACACACACACACACACACACACACACACACACACACACACACACACACACACACACACACACACACACTCGATCTTCAATCGAGTTGTCAACTTGTGGAATGGGCTTCCCCGAGACGTTATAGACTGCAGCACCGTTGATTCATTTAAACTCCGCCTAGACAAATATCTCGCATGAAACCCGCGACTGACTGCGTTTGTAAATGAATAACTTTATTTTATCCTCCCCTCAGTTACTAACCCATATGTCCCCTACTAACTTCCTAGTCCTGCCACGGACATTAGTTCCAGGGCAGTAGTTCCCTTTCCAATGTTCCCTTACCCACTCTAAACCACTGTTTGGACACTTGATCCTCAGTGTTTTGGAGGACAAGCAGCCTAGAAGGGTCACTAGACCTGTTGTTGCTTAATTTCCTTTGTACTCCATTGTACACACACACACACACACACACACACACACACACACACACACACACACACACACACACAGTAAAAGGAGGGTAGGACTGTAGACTTATGTGCCATCCTATAGATACACACACACACACACACACACACACACACACACACACACACACACACACACACACACACACACACACACACACACACACACACAGTAAAAGGAGGGTAGGACTATAGACTTATGTGTCATCCTTTAGGCACACACACACACACACACACACACACACACACACACACACACACACACACACAGTAAAAGGAGGGTAGGACTGTAGACTTATGTGCCATCCTATAGATACACACACACACAACACACACACACACCAACACACACACACACACACACACACACACACACAACACACACACACACACACACAGTAAAAGGAGGGTAGGACTGTAGACTTATGTGCCATCCTATAGATACACACACACACACACACACACACACACACACACACACACACACACACACACACACACACACACACACACACACACACACACACACACACAGTAAAAGGAGGGTAGGACTATAGACTTATGTGTCATCCTTTAGGCACACACACACACACACACACACACACACACACACACACACACACACACACACACACACACACACACACACACACACACACACACACACACACACAGTAAAAGGAGGGTAGGACTGTAGACTCATGTGTCATCCTTTAGGCACACACACACACACACACACACACACACACACACACACACACACAGTAAAAGGAGGGTAGGACTGTAGACTTATGTGTCATCCTTTAGGCACACACACACACACACACACACACACACACACACACACACACACACACACACACACAGTAAAAGGAGGGTAGGACTATAGACTTATGTGTCATCCTTTAGGCACACACACACACACACACACACACACACACACACACTGTCGCGGGGAAACGGTTGCAAAATTATTGGTAAATCTTTTAACTCGCACGAATCTTAGAATTTCTTCTTCAATCGAGTTGTCAACTTGTGGAATGGGCTTCCCCGAGACGTTATAGACTGCAGCACCGTTGATTCATTTAAATTCCGCCTAGACAAATATCTCGCATCAAACCCGCGACTGACTGCGTTTGTAAATGAATAACTTTATCCTCCCCTCAGTTACTAACCCATATGTCCCCTACTAACTTCCTAGTCCTGCCACGTTAGTGGCAGGGCAGTAGTTCCCTTTCCAATGTTCCCTTACCCACTCTAAACCACTGTTTGGACACTTGATCCTCAGTGTTTTGGAGGACAAGCAACCTAGAAGGGTCACTAGATCTGTTGTTGCTTGATTTCCTTTGTACTCCTTTGTACACACACACACACACACACACACACACACACACTAAAAGGAGGGTAGGACTGTTTTTTTTTTTTTTTTTTTTTTTTTTCTATGTGATTGAGGGAGGCAAAAGGCATAACTGCCTATAGCGAGTGCCTCCCCCATAGTTGAAAGAGTGACAGGGCCAAAATCAAGGGACGTTCGAGCCAAAATGCCTGGACACACGGAGTTTGAAGCAATTTAAGTCATAGGAAGAGGGAAAGACTGATTCTGGGAGAGAGTTCCAGAGCTCAGCTGTTGAGTAGAAGAAAGTTTGAGAGTAACGTTTCACTCTTGGGTTGGAGAGTTGCACAGAGTAGGGGTGGGATTGAGTTGCAAGACGGGTACCACGTGCCCTACGTAAAGGAGGTGGTATGCACTGGGATAGCTCTGAGGAACACTGATTATTATAGTAGCGATAGAATAGCGAGAGAGATGCAACATTGCGGCGGAGAGAGAGAGATTGCAGAGAGTTGGTGAGTGGACGGGAGTTAATGATACGAAAGGCCTTCCTTTCAACTTTGTCTAGGAGAGCAGTGTGAGAGGAACCTCCCCACACATGTGAACAATACTCAATACAAGGGCGCACTATGCCCCTGTACAGAGCAAGAAGCTGCAGGGGAAAAGAACCCCCTAAGGCGGTTGAGCACACCCAGCTTCTGGGAGGCTGCCTTAGCAAGACTGGTAATATGGTCCTTCCAAATGAGAGCAGAAGAAAAAGAGACACCAAGAATATTGAGAGAAGATGAAGGGTTGATTTTTGTATTGTTGAAGAATAAGGGATAGTCCGCTGGGAGATCCTGACGGGTAGATAGATGGAGAAATTGGGTTTTGGAAGCATTAAAGTTAACAAGGTTTTCTCTGCCCCAATTGGAAATAGTATTTAGATCAGAATTTAAGAGTTCTATGGCTTCATTACGTTTGTCGTTGAGGGATTGCTGGCTGGGGCGTTCTGAAAAACTAATGGAGTAGTGCAAGGTTGAGTCGTCTGCGTATGAATGGATGGGAATTAAGGTACAGTTAAGGAGATCATTTATAAAAATTAGAAAGAGAATAGGAGATAGGACAGAGCCCTGAGGAACACCGGAGTTTATAGAGTGAGGAAGTGAACAATGGCCGTCCACAACCGCGGCTATGGAACGGCCGGAAAGGAAATTAGAGACAAAGGCACAGATGGAGGGATAGAAACCGAAGGAGGGTAGTTTAGAAATTAAAGATTTATGCCAGACTCTATCGAAGGCTTTCGATATGTCTAGTGCAATAGAAAAAGTCTCACCGAAGTCCCGAAAGGAGGATGACCAAGAGTTAGTAAGATATGAAAGAAGATCACCAGTAGAGCGACCCTTAAGGAAGCCATACTGGCGATCTGAGAGCAGATTATGAGAAGAGAAATGCTTAAGAAATTTGAAAGCAAGAATAGTTTCAAAAACTTTAGAAAGACAAGAGATAAGAGCAATTGGACGATAGTTGGAGGGTTGAGAGCGGTCACCCTTCTTTGGGACAGGTTGAATGTGAGCAAACTTCCAGCATGAAGGGAAGACGTTAGAGGATAGACAGAGACGAAAGAGTTTGCCTGTAGACTTATGTGTCATCCTTTAGGTACACACACACACACACACACACACACACACACACACACACACACACACACACACACACACACACACACACACACACACTAAAAGGAGGGTAGGACTGTAGACTTATGTGTCATCCTTTAGGTACACACACACACACACACACACACACACACACACACACACACACACACACACACACTAAAAGGAGGGTAGGACTGTAGACTTATGTGTCATCCTTTAGGTACACACACACACACACACACACACCACACACACACACACACACACACACACACACACACACACACACACACACACACACACACACACACACACTAAAAGGAGGGTAGGACTGTAGACTTATGTGTCATCCTTTAGGTACACACACACACACACACACACACACACACACACACACACACCACACACACACACACACACACACACACACACACACACTAAAAGGAGGGTAGGACTGTAGACTTATGTGTCATCCTTTAGGTACACACACACACACACACACACACACACACACACACACACACACACACACACACACACACTAAAAGGAGGGTAGGACTGTAGACTTATGTGTCATCCTTTAGGTACACACACAGGGGGAGCATCAAAGCGTCAAAAACTGATCCTATCATTTCATCAAATCTGCAAAAAGCTATCAGTACATCAAATTTTCCAGATGTGTTCATTTTGTCAAAAACCAGTTTTTCCCCAAATCATATCAATGTGTAAAAAAGTTTATATCACTTCAATGCATCAAAAGTTGGAAGTCATCAATGTATCAAAATTTTTAACCCCATTCTTACTAGCTTAGGTTAGGTAAGGTTGTTAGGTTAGGCTAATGTTAACCCCATTCTTACTAGGTTAGGTTAGGTAAGGTTGTTAGGTTAGGCTAATGTTAACCCCTAACTATTTTTGATGATATATCATCCAGTCAGTTTCAACCTTTTGTCAAATTGAAAAGGTCCAACTTTTGTTATGCTTTGAAAAGATTTGGTTTTTGATGTATTGATAGGGGTGACACCCTTGGAATAGTTTTGACGCTTTGCAGGCGCCCCCCCCCCCCCCCCCACACACACACACACACACAGTAAAAGGAGGGTAGGACTGTAGACTTATGTGTCATCCTTTAGATACACACACACACACACACACACACACACACACACACACACACACACACACACACACACACACACCTGCACTACCGAGGATTAACCTCCCATTGTAGTACCCGCACCCTCTTTACCTCACTTACCAAAACAGTTTCTGTATGTATGTATGTCTGTGTGCATACGTGAGCGTTTGTGTATACGGACATGTGCACACTTACTGCATGTTCTTATGTTCCTATATATGTATGTATATGTATGTGCGCACGTACGTGTATATACGTATGTTCTGTATATGAGTAAGTTAATAAATGTGTAAATGTACTGTATATCACTTACTCTCATGGTTATTTTATGATAATTTGTATTCTGCACATGCATCATTATTGTATTTATTTATTTTGTTTGTAAACTAAGGTTACCATCCTCATATCTGTACATCTCATGTTCATCCACTAAATTGTAAAATGTGTATTTTCAGCTCATGAGGCTGCCATTCTTTAATAAACCGTTTATTATTATTATTATTATTATTATTACACACACACACACACACACACACACACACACACACACACACACAGTAAAGGAGGGTAGGACTGTAGACTTATGTGTCATCCTTTAGGTACACTCGGATACCATAGTCTCTAACCCACTCACAAATATTTTGGGGCTTCACCTATTTTTAATTAGGGAAGTATATCTCTGGAAACAAATTTGGCATT
Source organism: Paralithodes platypus (assembly GCA_032716605.1). NCBI lineage: Eukaryota > Metazoa > Arthropoda > Malacostraca > Decapoda > Lithodidae > Paralithodes > Paralithodes platypus. The sequence continues at coordinate 33,903,097 of CM064509.1, forward strand.
ACAATTGTCAATACATCAACTACAAAACTATATATAATTCATTAAAAAGCAATTTCTATCCTAAAATCAATCCAGATAGCTATAATTTTATAAAGAAAAACGTGAGTCCACGCATTTTTACGAGTGGGCTAGAGACTATGGCATCTTTTAGTACCAGTGGGGACTCGGGAGATGGGACCCCCCTACGCTTCTTACAAGTGTTAGTGGGGCAGAGGTAAGGCACTGGGCTCTCATCTAATAGATCTAGTTTCGAATCCCTATTGGTAGCTAAACAATTATTCTGACATGTTCTGGTCTCTAGTAGGGGGGGGGGGAGTCTGCCCCCCCCCCCCCCCCCCGTTCTCCCTCATGTTAGTCCCATTCGTTTTCAGATGTTAAGACATTAGTTTAGACATTAGTACATTAGTTGGGCGATGTTAAGAATTTTTGCCCCCTTTTTTCGTCAATATTAAGACCTTTCGTGCAATTTAGTTGTCGATATTTTCCTGGCGATCGATAACAAGCCTGTAATTCTAGGAGGAACATTTTCTGCCGAAAAATGTTCAAAATTATCGAGAAGGGGGATCTTGGGAATGTTTTTTTTTTTTAGGTTGATGGAGGTCTAGGGAGGAAACTAAAAGAATTATAAATAAATACATAAATCAACCAATAAACCCTTCCCCCCTTAATGGAAAATATATGTATCACCTTTCATATGTGACCGTTGTGCGGACAACTAAAAATAGTACTTTAGTATTTCTTTATATTTCTTGCAATTATAATACCACCGACATCAAGTTTCATCCCATATATTCTTTCACAACTATATAGGTACACTATGTTAGGCACCTTCCTTCCCTTGTGGTTAGGGCCCCACCAGTTACCCCTTCCAATCCTGTAATAATTAGGCTATCATAGTGCAGTTCGGTATAAGTACATGCTTAGATTAGTATCCAGTATTCGAAAATGGATAAAATATAGTGTCTTGATAGCGTAATGGTCAGTGCTCTGGATTTCGGTGTGAGTATCCAAGGTTCGATTCCTGGGAGGACAACATGTATTCATTAATTGAATTGATTTCATTAATTAGGTTTATATGCGAGATAATTGGTGGGTTGGTGATATTACGAATTCAATGGTTTTACAAGGTAGGACTTCACCGATAATGTTAAAAGTCAAAACATCTATATTAATGTAAGAGAGAGAGAGAGAGAGAGAGAGAGAGAGAGAGCTATGGCCATCAGTTGTTATTCAGGTCTTTTAAATTAGCTTACATAATTTAGATTTAAGATAACCATTGCTGTAAATAATATTAAGATTGTATCACCATTGTCGATCCATCAGTGACGTCCTAATGGTATTGTCATATAAGCTAGCTATAACTATTTAGACTATTTCTATTAGATACTGTAGTTTAAGGGGGAGGTAGTCGCTTTTTCTGGATCCCCTTCTCCCTCATGTTTAGCATACTAGTGTTGAGGCTTTAGAACTTTCGTTTCGGTAGATTGTCGATTTTGAGACCTTTTGCCCCATTTCTTTGTCAAGACCTTTCGTGCGATTTAGGTGTCGATTTTTTTACTGGCGAGCCATAGCGAGCCTGTAATTTTAGAGGGAATTGGCCTTCGGCCGAGACATTTTTCTACTTATCTTGAAAGAGGTTCTAGGGGGTGTATTTTAATGTTTGATGAAGGTCTAGCGAGGAAACTCAAAAATATAAAAAATACATAAGTACATATACCAAAAAAAAAAAAAAAAAAAAAAAGCACTACCCCCTTAACGCAAAGTCAGGTTTAAGAGGTAACTATGTTTTGCACTTTTATATTTCCAAAATGTATAATTCACAAGTCGGGCCGATGTCTTGGGGGCTAAATTGATATTTTGTTTAATTGTTATTGAGGATTTTGCTTGTTTTTGCCATTTTCAGGCATTTTTGGTTTTTGTTTTAGCTTGTCCTCTAGGATAACAAAATCGCCTTACCACATATGATTCAAACTAAACCCCCCCCCCTCCCCCTTCAGACCACCTCCCAGCTAAATTTGTACATTTTTCGATAGCAAATTGTCCCGGCCTAAGGTCGATTCCTTTTAAGTTAGTCTCGATATCGCTCGACCAGACAAAATAATGACAAATGAATAGGGTGAAGCGTCTTATTATCGCCAAACAAATGAGATGAAACTTATCAAGATCTCCACACTACTGGAGCAAATCAAGGGAGGTCCAAAAAGACTTCCCTCAGACCAATTTGGTTAATGCATTATACAAGTGGCTCTATATATAAACCTGGAGTTATTTGGTTAATGCATTATACAAGTGGCTCTATATATAAACCTGGAGTTATTTGGTTAATGCATTATACAAGTGGCTCTATATATAAACCTGGAGTTATTTGGTTAATGCATTATACAAGTGGCTCTATATATAAACCTGGAGTTATTTGGTTAATGCATTATACAAGTGGCTCTATATATAAACCTGGAGTTATTTGGTTAATGCATTATACAAGTGGCTCTATATATAAACCTGGAGTTATTTGGTTAATGCATTATACAAGTGGCTCTATATATAAACCTGGAGTTATTTGGTTAATGCATTATACAAGTGGCTCTATATATAAACCTGGGGTTATTTGGTTAATGCATATACAAGTGGCTCTATATATAAACCTGGAGTTATTTCACATTTTAAAACTCGCCTTGAATTAATATCGCATTTTATAAATATTAAGGGGGGTTACCTGCGTTTTTTATCTTTCTCTCCTTTTCTCTCTTTCTCTGGCTTGTATCCATGCAGCCCCATTCAGCCAACTGTTTTAAGACTTTTATCCCCATCCAGGTGTCGATTTCTTCCTGGCGAGCGATAGCGAGCCAGCATTGTATGGAGAAATCCGGCTTCGCCGGAGAAATTTTTCTATCAAAAAATTTACAAATTTAGCTTGCTGTCAAAACAAAAATATATATCTATGCTGGCTTGCTACCGCTCGCCAGGAAAATATTGACACCTGGATGGGGGTAAATGTCTTAAAACAGTAGGCTGAATGGGGCCGAATGGATACAAGCCAAAGAGAGAGGGAGAGAAAGATAAAAAAAAAACAAGCGAGATGGGCCCCCTAAAGCGTAGCCGAGGACCTGAACAGGATTATTGAATGAAGATATATATTCATGACATTCCTCTAAAATGCATGTTTTGCATATATATCAGCGCAGGAAAACACGTTAACATTGATATAAAGTCTTCGTCTATAAACTATGTTTTTCATAGCAAGTTTATATATTTACAGTAGTAGATGCATTACTATATATACTGTATGTTGCACAGTGTGGTCAATATTTTATTTTTGTTATATTATCATGGTAAATAACTAATATATATATATATATACATACTGTATATACAGTATATAGGAGCTTGTTTAACAACAAATCCAATAATGAAGATCTTATGATTGAAATATAGCACATTTTCTTTGGCAATGTGATGTGAATGCTATTCAAAGATTTCATTTAAACCATCCATAAATTCTAACATCTTCCATTTGCAATTTAATTTCAGCTAGTTTTCATCACATACCATCCATCCATCCATCCATCCATATACTCAGGCCCAATCCCCACTTTTCCTATTTATTTTGTTTTTATAATATTATACCTAAATTCTTTTATTTTACGTTGTAAAGTATGTTTATGTATTACAATACTACACGGCATTTTATATCATTCTTTCAACCTCTTCAGTATTCGATCTTGTGACTTTTACTTTATATCTGGATATGTATAACTGGATAAGTATACATCACAGTGAGACGTTAACCCCTTCATTCCGGCGAACAATAGACGATTTTATATAACTTAAGGGGAGACAGACCGTTTTTCTGGACCCCCTTTTCCCTAATGTTTAGCCCCACTAGTTATGAGATTTTAAGACGTTGGTTTCATTAGTTTGGGGATTTTATGACCTTTCACTCTATTTCTTTGTCAATATTAGGACCCTTCGTGCCATTTAGATGTCGATTTATTCTTGGCGAGCGATAGCGAGCCTGTAATTTTAGGAGTAATCGGCCTTTGGCCGGGACAGTTTTCTACCGAAAAATTTACAAATCCATCTTGAAGGGGGGTCTAAGGGATGTTTTTCTAAGCTTGGTGGAGGTCTAGGGAGGAAACTAACAAAAAATATGAATAAATTAATTAATAGACCAAACAAACAGCCACTGTCCCCTTAAAGGTGTGGGCTCATGGGTTGAGGTAAACATGGAAAAATAATTGCCAACCTGCATATAATTATCTTGTAAAATGCAATGTCACTGAAATAATTATTAACAATGGTATAAAGGATTTTGCGGATCGTCTATACCGGGCCTGTGACGTCATAGTGACGTCACACCAGTATCCTTATCCTAGAGTGGATGGTGGACTTATACTGGTTTGACGTCACAGGCCTGGTATAGACGATCCACAAAATCCTTTATACCATTGTTAATAATTATTTCAGTGCCATTGCATTTTGCAAGATAATTATGTACAGCTTGGCGATTATAATTCCATGTTTACCTCAAACCATGAGCCCCCACCTTTAAGTCTCTAAGATTCGGAGAGTTAAACATTATTTCAATTTACCACATAACCCCCAACAGATCCTTCCAAAACCGTCTAATAATACCAGAATTATGTAATGCAATGTGGCATGATATTCTGAACCATATAACAACACCACAGTGCCAAATCTACACCTTAACAACACCACCACCACAACACCATAACTACACCATAACCACACCACAACGCCAAAACTACACCACAACGCCAAAACTACACCATAACCACACCACAATGCCAAAACTACACCATAACCACACCACAACGCCAAAACTACACCATAACTACACCACAACGCCAAAACTACACCATAACCACACCACAATGCCAAAACTACACCATAACCACACCATAACACCAAAACTACACCATAACCACACCACAATGCCAAAACTACACCATAACCACACCATAACACTAAAACTACATCATAACCACACCACAATGCCAAAACTACACCATAACCACACCACAACACCAAAACTACACCATAACACCAAAACTACACCATAACCACACCACAACACCAAAACTACACCATAACACCAAAACTACACCATAACCACACCACAGGGGAGGTGTGGCAGAGTGGTCATTCCACTGGACTGGTAATCCAATGGACCCGGGTTCGAATCCCAGTATGTCAATGGGAAGATATTATTGGGATGGAATTTGTGCTGTACCTAGTTTCAGTGCATTACCACAGCACACCGAAATGCCAAAACAAAATACCCTCATTGTTCCCTGACTAAATAGCACTGTATGAATATTCCCATATTCAAAATATGCTACTGGGGGGGCAATGCCTAGTGAGTTAATTGCTCAATAGGTGGCGTTCTGAGAGTGAGGATCCGAGCCTGGAGAGTGAGACTGAGGCGCAGGGGCGAAGCAGCTTCAGAGATGGAGTTGGGTTCGAGCCGTGAGTGGGTGCTTCGCATGTCTCACTCCCTAAGCTGGAACAAGACCTCACGGGCCTCACCGTGTACAACGGTAGAGTGTAAAGGCTATCAGCCTATGCCCGAGAGGGAGTAGTTGGAATATAGAAAAAAAAAAAAAACAATACACCATAACCACACCACAACGCCAAAACTACACCATAACCACACCACAACGCCAAAACTACACCATAATCACACCACAACGCCAAAACTACACCATAATCACACCACAACACCAAAACTACACCATAATCACACCACAACGCCAAAACTACACCATAACCACACCACAACGACAAAACTACACCATAACCACACCACAACGCCAAAACTACACCATAACCACACCACAACGCCAAAACTACACTATAACCACACCACAATGCCAAAACTACACCATAGCCACACCACAACACCAAAACTACACCATAATCACACCACAACACCAAAACTACACCATAACCACACCACAATGCCAAAACTACACCATAACCACACCACAACACCAAAACTACACCATAATCACACCACAACGCCAAAACTACACCATAACCACACCACAACGCCAAAACTACACCATAATCACACCACAACGCCAAAACTACACCATAATCACACCACAACGCCAAAACTACACCATAACCACACCACAACACCAAAACTACACCATAATCACACCACAACGCCAAAACTACACCATAGCCACACCACAATGCCAAAACTACACCATAACCACACCACAACGCCAAAACTACACTATAACCACACCACAATGCCAAAACTACACCATAACCACACCACAACTACACCATAATCACACCACAACACCAAAACTACACCATAACCACACCACAATGCCAAAACTACACCATAACCACACCACAACACCAAAACTACACCATAATCACACCACAACGCCAAAACTACACCATAACCACACCACAACACCAAAACTACACCATAACCACACCACAATGCCAAAACTACACCATAACCACACCATAATACCAAAACTACACCATAATCACACCACACCACCAAAACTACACCATAACCACACCACAACACCAAAACTACACCATAATCACACCACAACACCATAATCACACCACAACACCAAAACTACACCATAACCACACCACAATGCCAAAACTACACCATAATCACACCACAACACCATAATCACACCACAACACCATAATCACACCACAACACCATAACCACATCACAATGCCAAAACTACACCATAACCACACCACAACGCCAAAACTACACCACAACACCAAAACTACACCATAACCACACCACAGCCCCAAAAGTACACCATAACCACACCATAACACTAAAACTACACCATAACCACACCACAATGCCAAAACTACACCATAACCACACCAAAACTATTCTACACCATAACCACACCACAACGCCAAAACTACACCATAACCACACCACAACACCAAAACTACACCATAACCACACCACAACGCCAATACTACACCATAACCACACCACAACACCAAAACTACACAATAACCACACCACAACGCCAAAACTACACCATAACCACACCACAATGCCAAAACTACACCATAACCACACCACAACACCAAAACTACACCATAACCACACCACAACACCAAAACTACACCATAACCACACCACAATGCCAAAACTACACCATAACCACACCACAATGCCATAACTACACCATAACACCAAAACTACACCATAACCACACCACAACACCAAAACTACAGCATAACCACACCACTACTACACCATAACCACACCACAATACCAAAACTACACCATAACCCCACCACAACTACTCTACAACCACACTACAACACCAAAACTACACCATAACCACACCATAACTACACCATAACCACACCACAACACCAAAACTACACCATAACCACACCACAACACCAAAACTACACCATAACACCAAAACTACACCATAACACCAAAACTACACCATAACCACACCACAACACCAAAACTACTCTACAACCACACCACAACGCCAAAACTACACCATAACAACACCACAACACCAAAACTACACCATCACCACAACACTAAAACTACACCATAACCACACCACAACACCAAAACTACACCATAACCACACCACAACACTAAAACTACACCATAACCACACCACAACGCCAAAACTACACCATAACCACACCACAACACCAAAACTACATCATAACCACACCATAACACTAAAACTACACCATAACCACACCACAACACCAAAACTACACCATAACCACACCACAACACCAAAACTACACCATAACCACACCACAACACCAAAACTACACCATAGCAACACCAAAACTACACCATAACAACAACACAACACCAAAACTACACCATAACAACACCACAACACCAAAACTACACCATAACCACACCACAACACCAAAACTACAACATAACCACACCAAAACTACACCATAACCACACCACAACACCAAAACTACACCATAACCACACCACAACGACCACACCACAACGCAAAAACTACACCATAACAACACCAAAACTACACCATAACAACACCACAACACCAAAACTACACCATAACAACACCACAACACCAAAACTACACCATAACCACACCACAACACCAAAACTACACCATAACCACACCACAACACCAAAACTACACCATAACCACACCACAACACCAAAACTACACCATAACAACACTAAAACACCACAACACCAAAACTACACCACAACACCACAACACCAAAACTACACCATAACCACACCATCTCACCAAAACTACATCATAACCACACCACAACACCAAAACTACACCATAACCACACCACAACGCCAAAACTCTACCATAACAACACCACAACACTAAAACTACACCATAACAACACCACAACACTAAAACTACATCATAACTACACCACAACACCAAAACTACACCATAACAACACCAAAACTACAACACCACAATACCCAACACCCAAGAGTGAAACGGTATTCTCAGAATGTCTTCTATTCAACTGCTGACCTCTGGAACACTCTCCCAGAATCAGTCTTTCCCTCTTCCTATGACTTAAATTGCTTCAAACTCATGAGTGTCCAGGCATTTTGGCTCGAACGTCCCTTGATTTTGGCCCTGTCACTCTTTCAACTCTGGGGAAGGCACTCGATACAGGCAGTTCTGACTTTTGTCTCCCTCACTCACATAGAAAACAAATAAAAATAAAATGACAACACAACATCCACAGTACTTAAATCACTCAGCTCAAAGCCACAGTAACCCACTCAACAATAGAGTTAAAATGGCAGTGGGTATTGATTTATTGAGCTTACTATACACCCTCTTTTATATTCCGGACCTGCTGACCTTTAATGAAAGACCAATATATAGTCCAACAAAGACCCCAGTCCAGACGACCTAAATAATATACCCTATACCCTATCTAACTCGAGTGTGGTATTTTGAGGTTCACCTGGTTTCGCCCCATTAGTTTTCAGAGTTTAAGTAGTTTCACTCAATTAGTTTGGCAATTATATAACGATTCACGCCCATTCAGGTGTGTTTTTTTTAATATGTGTGAGCTTGCAAATATTGAGACATCGACCTTCGGCCAGGATATTTCTCTACCGAAGAATGTACAATTTTAGCTCGAAGAGTGGTCTGGGAGCATTTTTTGTCTTATCTTTTTTCTCTTTGTTTTAGCTTGAAGGGGGTCCGAGGAGTCCGGTTTATATATATATATATATATATATATATATATATATATATATATATATATATATTGGGCGACCTAGATGTGTGTGATTTTGTGTTTTGTTTTGTTTTTTCAAAGCCTTCGGCTTGGAAATTTTTCTACCGAATAATGTACACATTTATCTCGAAGGGGGAACATGAGGGTATCTTTTAAAGCTCGATGTAGGCGTAGGGAAGAATCTAAATATATCCCCTTGTGTCTATACTACACAATCATCCCTATCAATGCAACTAAACATTTTATATACCTTGTTCATACCCTTTATATGGCCTTTACGATTTTCACTAGTAGCGTTGTCTATACCACCCTAACATTTCCGTGGCCTTTACTACCGGAAGGGTAAACCATAAATATTAACACTAAGCCCAGCCGGTGGTATTATTGGGTTTATGGTGGTGGTTTAGGTTTGATTGTGATTAAGGGCTTCAATTATATATATATATATATATATATATACGGTATATTTGTTTTTTGTTTTGCCATTTTCGAGCGATTTACTTTTTAGTGTGCCCCCTAAGCTAATAATACTAAA
>CM064509.1:33920413-33986443 GCA_032716605.1 Paralithodes platypus
GAAAAATATTATTGTGGGATAGAAGGTAGGAGTGTGGAAAGAGGGAAAAAGTATAGTGGGATAGAAGGAAAGGGTGTGTAAGGAGGAAAAGAGTGGAAGGGGATATAAGGAAGGCGTGTGGAAGGATGGAAAGAGTGTAATGGGATGGAAGGAAGGAATGTGGAAGGAGGGAAAGTATTATGGGATGAAAGGAAGGAGGGAAAGAGTATAATAAGATGGAAGGAAGGAGTGTGGAATGAGGGAAGGAGCTAGTGTTATGGAAAGTATGGAAGGCGTGTGAAAGGAGGACAAAAATATATTGGGATGGAAGGAAGGAGTGTGGAAGGAGGATAGTGTGATGGTAGGAAGGAGGGAAGGAGTATAATGGGACGGAAGGAAGGAAGGATAAGAACGGTATGGAAGGAAGAAATGTGAAAGGAAGGACTGCGTATGAATGTCATTTTTGCAATACAAAGATACGTGTAATAGTAAAAGGGCTGTTCTCAATATATATATATATATAATATATATATATATATATATATATATATATATATATAGAGAGAGAGAGAGATTTTTTTTTTTTATAGTTTTGACTTATAGGAAGAAAGGGAAAGATCGTTTGTATTTTATATATATTTATCAAGGCATTAGTGTTGCTTGTTTCTATAGGCAGTAAATCATTGTGAACATCACAACATCTGTGATATAATAACACATTATTAGATCGGGGGAAATAAGTTCATAGCTTTCATTCCCACTTTGTTGCGTGATCCACACACACACACACACACACACACACACACACACACACACACACACACACACACACACACACACACATAATTCGAACAGAAAAAGACATCCCCAGCGACATTACAGTACATTAGACAACTGCTGAGGAATTTAATGGGGCTGAAAGAAAATATTAGGCTCTTCAGAATGGCTTAAGCTACCCAATATAACTTTTCTTTGGTAAATTATATAGTCGAGAATGTCATCTACATAAATGTCCTGTCCCACTTTCCCAATCGCTTACGTTGTAGAGCAAAGACCATTAGTGAAGTTTATGCCATGGTATTACAATGCATTTTTATTTTCATCTGCTTCTTTATTTAATACATTATGAATGAACATTGTATTTGGTTAAGGAGAGAGAGTGAGAGAGAGAGAGAGAGAGAGGTTTTATTAGGTGAGCGAGAAATATGATAATTCTGTAATGGCATTTATATCTATTTACTAAAATGTTTCACGCATTGAGAGAGAGAGAGAGAGAGAGAGAGAGAGAGAGAGAGAGAGAGAGAGAGAGAGAGAGAGAGAGATGAGAGAGAGAGAGAGAGAGAGAGGAGAGAGAGAGAGAGAGAGAGAGAGAGAGAGAGAGAGAGAGAGAAAGTGAGAAAGGAGAGAGAGAGAGAGAGAGAGAGAGAGAGAGAGAGAGAGAGAGAGAGAGAGAGAGAGAGAGAGAGAGAGAGAGAGAGAGCGAGAGAGAGAGAGAGAGAGAGAGAGAGAGGAGGAGAAGAGAGAGAGAGAGAGAGAGAGAGAGAGAGAGAGAGAGAGAGAGAGAGAGAGAGAGAGAGAGAGAGAGAGAGACGATGATATTGAGAGGCGATGATATTGAGAGGCGAGGATCGACGGAAACGAGGTACCGAAGGAGAAGGAAAATGGCTGATAAAAACAATTCTATGAGAGGAAGGCGACAGGAAGGATGTTTATGTGAAGGAAACGGGAACACGAGCGACACCTTAAGCCTAGGGGAGAAAGGTCGTTTTTCTAGATTCCCCTTCTCCCTCATGTTAAGCCCCATTAGTGTTCAGATTTTAAGGTGTTTGTCACATTAGGTTGTCGATTTTAAGGCCTTCCACCCCATTTCCTTGTCAATATTAAGACGGTTCGTGCTATTTAGGAAGAACCGGCCTTCGGTCGGCACATTTTTCTACCGAAATGTGTACAAAATAATCTAAAAGGGGGGCGGGGGGGATCTAATGGATGTTTCTTTTTTAAGTTGATGTAGGCCTAGGGTGGAAACTAGAAAAATAATAAATAAATGAAAAAATCGACCCAAAAGTGAACCATCTTAATAAAGAAAATGGGGAAATAAAAATGAAATGGTTAGGGCGAAGAAAGCGGGCATTAACCCATTTTGTACCGGCGACGTCTTTTTCATTGTATTCTAGCTATATTTAGACGATTGTGTGCAGTTTAAGAAGGATATGTGGTATTAAAATGGGTTAAGTGAGATAGTTCGAAGTCTGTTAGTTGTTGGAAGCCTTTTTTAAACTGAACAAAGTGGTCTGATAGTAGCCAGAAGACCATTTAAAGGACATCACGGTACTGAACGGGTTAACCCTTAGAAGATACGATGACTCGGTTCTTCTCCGTGTTCTGGCTATCATTAGACGATTTTATTCATATTAGGAAGGACATATGAAAGTTAGAGGGTCAAATGATATATCCTTTGCCCTTATATATTACCGCAGATCCTTTCTAAGCTGAATAAAATCGTTTAATGGTAGCCAGAACCAACTGTCTCAACAACGCGCCATGATCCTCAAAAGGTTAATTCCGATACGTTGGGAAGCCTTGAGAAATTTTATGAATCCTCGGAATTCAAATATCAAGGAGAACATTAAGGGGGTGGTTGATTTATCTGGACCCCCTTCTCTCTCGTGTTTAGACTCATTAGTTTTGACATTTTAAGACATTCGGCCCATTAGTTTGGCGTGTATAATTTTGTTGTCAATGTACCTTTCGTGCCATTTAGGCGTCGACTTTTTCCAGGCGAACTATAGCGAGCTTGTAATTTTAAGATGTTAAATGTTTCTACCGAAATGTGTGCAAATATATCTTGAAGAAGGATATGTTTGTTTGTGTGTGTGTGTGTGTTTTTTTTTTTTTTTTTTTTTAAATGCTTGATGGATATCTAGCGAGGACACTAAAAAATCCATTACTACATAAATATATAGACCAAAAAGTAACCACTCCTCCCTTAAAAAAAATATCCAGCTGAGCCCAAGACAGCCTCCAATATGAATGTACAGTACTTCCTATTCTATAAGTATCGTAATAAATGAGCAATTAACCTTTTGAGGATCATGACGCGTTTTGATAGTTTATTCTGGCTATCATTAGACGATTTATACAGCTTAGAGAGGATCTGTGGGAATTAAGAGGGTAAAGACGACCTCTATTAACCCTCTGACTTCCAGATGCCCTATCTAGAAAGGGTTAAAGTCGAACCATGCCAATTTACCATCAGCTGAAAAACACTATCTACATAACCTTGAACCAACTAAACACCTTGATTGTAATATAGTACCCGTGATGACGAATGAAGAATAAATGAAGGAGACAGAATAAATGAAGGCGACAGAATAAATGAAGGCGACAGAATAAATGAAGGAGACAGAATAAATGAAGGTGACAGAATAAATGAAGGCGACAGAATAAATGAAGGCGACAGAATAAATGAAGGCGACAGAATAAATGAAGGCGACAGAATAAATGAAGGCGACAGAATAAATGAAGGCGACAGAATAAATGAAGGCGACAGAATAAATGAAGGCGACAGAATAAATGAAGGCGACCGAATAAATGAAGGCGACCGAATAAATGAAGGCGACCGAATAAATGAAGGCGACCGAATAAATGAAGGCGACCGAATAAATGAAGGCGACCGAATAAATGAAGGCGACCGAAATAAATGAAGGCGACCGAATAAATGAAGGCGACCGAAAAATGAAGGCGACCGAATAAATGAAGGCGACCGAATAAATGAAGGCGACCGAATAAATGAAGGCGACCGAATAAATGAAGGAGACCGAATAAATGAAGGAGACCGAATAAATGAAGGAGACCGAATAAATGAAGGAGACCGAATAAATGAAGGAGACCGAATAAATGAAGGAGACCGAATAAATGAAGGAGACCGAATAAATGAAGGAGACCGAATAAATGAAGGAGACCGAATAAATGAAGGAGACCGAATAAATGAAGGAGACCGAATAAATGAAGGAGACCGAATAAATGAAGGAGACCGAATAAATGAAGGAGACCGAATAAATGAAGGAGACCGAATAAATGAAGGAGACCGAATAAATGAAGGAGACCGAATAAATGAAGGAGACCGAATAAATGAAGGAGGGACCGAATAAATGAAGGAGACCGAATAAATGAAGGAGACCGAATAAATGAAGGAGACCGAATAAATGAAGGAGACCGAATAAATGAAGGAGACCGAATAAATGAAGGAGACCGAATAAATGAAGGAGACCGAATAAATGAAGGAGACCGAATAAATGAAGGAGACCGAATAAATGAAGGAGACCGAATAAATGAAGGAGACCGAATAAATGAAGGAGACCGAATAAATGAAGGAGACCGAATAAATGAAGGAGACCGAATAAATGAAGGAGACGGAATAAATGAAGGAGACCGAATAAATGAAGGAGACCGAATAAATGAAGGAGACCGAATAAATGAAGGAGACCGAATAAATGAAGGAGACCGAATAAATGAAGGAGACCGAATAAATGAAGGAGACCGAATAAATGAAGGAGACCGAATAAATGAAGGAGACCGAATAAATGAAGGAGACCGAATAAATGAAGGAGACCGAATAAATGAAGGAGACCGAATAAATGAAGGAGACCGAATAAATGAAGGAGACCGAATAAATGAAGGAGACCGAATAAATGAAGGAGACCGAATAAATGAAGGAGACCGAATAAATGAAGGAGACCGAATAAATTGAAGGAGACCGAATAAATGAAGGAGACCGAATAAATGAAGGAGACCGAATAAATGAAGGTGACCGAATAAAATGAAGGAGACCGAATAAATGAAGGAGACCGAATAAATGAAGGAGAACGAATTAATGAAGGAGAGCCAAAAAAATGAAGGAGACCGAATAAATGAAGGAGACCGAATAAATGAAGGAGACCGAATAAATGAAGGAGACCGAATAAATGAAGGAGACCGAATAAATGAAGGAGACCGAATAAATGAAGGAGACCGAATAAATGAAGGAGACCGAATAAATGAAGGAGACCGAATAAATGAAGGAGACCGAATAAATGAAGGAGACCGAATAAATGAAGGAGACCGAATAAATGAAGGAGACCGAATAAATGAAGGAGACCGAATAAATGAAGGAGACCGAATAAATGAAGGAGACCGAAATAAATGAAGGAGACCGAATAAATGAAGGAGACCGAATAAATGAAGGAGACCGAATAAATGAAGGAGACCGAATAAATGAAGGAGACCGAATAAATGAAGGAGACCGAATAAATGAAGGAGACCGAATAAATGAAGGAGACCGAATAAATGAAGGAGACCGAATAAATGAAGGAGACCGAATAAATGAAGGAGACCGAATAAATGAAGGAGACCGAATAAATGAAGGAGACCGAATAAATGAAGGAGACCGAATAAATGAAGGTGACCGAATAAAATCGAAGAAAAAATATAGCAAATGAATCATGCAAGGAGAGGGAGGGGGGGGGGGGAGTAAGACAGTAGACAGACAGACACCAACACTAGGAGTAAGAGAGTGAGAATGAGTAAGAGAGAGAGAGAGAGAGTGTGTGTGTGTGTGTGTATGTGTGTGTGTGAGAGAGAGAGAGAGAGAGAGAGAGATGGGACACTTATCGAGAAGTGTGGGAGGTAGGAGGAGGGCTGGACACAACACATAAGGAGGTGCCGGAGAAATGACAAAGAAATTAATGTATATATATATATATATATATATATATATATATATATATATATATATATATATATATATATATATATATTTATATATACTGTATATATATATTATAATTTGTAGTAGTTTATTACATTTTAAGGTATGGTTTGCAATTATATTTTCAGTTCTTAACCCACCTTGAATATTATTGCATCTATTTACGTTTCCTTAGTTTTATTTAGTGTGTTCTCCTCATGGTTTCTTAGCTTACTCCCTAGACTTTTATCAAGCTTAAAGAAACACCCCCAAGATCCCCCTTTTAGATACATTTATGCTGTGTTTTTGTTTTTCGGTATAAACACGCTCCGGCCAGAGGCCGGTTCCTCCTAAATTGCAGGCTCGCTATCTTTTGCCAAGCAATTATTGACACCAAAATGGCACGAAAGATCTTAAAATTGACAAAGAAATGGAGCGAAGGGGTCTTAAAATCACCAAACTAATGGGACTGTCTTAAAATATCAAAACTAATGGGGCTATACATGAAGGAGAAGGAGGTCCCCCCAAAAACCCTCCCCTTAAGGCTTAATGGTTACAATCCCCTATTTCCATATTTATCTCTCCCCCCGTATCTCATCAGTGTGTTCCGAGCTGACTATAAAAGCTATGATAGGGCGATATTATCCCTGGCCTGTGTGTTACATTACCGAGGCGGGGGAGGTAAATGATGGACCCTACCACACAATTCACCTCGTTCATGATGTTGGCGGAAAATTATAGGTCAAAAGAGGTTCCAGCTTCTTTATAAATATATGCATATGTATCTCTCTCTTTCTCTCTCTCTCTCTCTCTCTCTCTCTCTATATATATATATATATATATATATATATATAAAAAAAAAAAAAAAAAAAATTCTATGTGATTGAAGGAGGCAAAAGGCATAACTGCCTATAGCGAGTGCCTCCCCCATAGTTGAAAGAGTGACCGGGCCAAAATCAAGGGACGTTCGAGCCAAAATGCCTGGACACACGGAGTTTGAAGCAATTTAAGTCATAGGAAGAGGGAAAGACTGATTCTGGGAGAGAGTTCCAGAGCTCAGATGTTGAGTAGAAGAAAGTTTGAGAGTAACGTTTCACTCTTGGGTTGGAGAGTTGCACAGAGTAGGGGTGGGATTGAGTTGCAAAGACGGGTACCACGTTCCCTACGTAAGGAGGCTCTGAGGAACACTGATTATTATAGTAGCGATAGAATAGCGAGAGAGATGCAACATTGCGGCGGAGAGAGAGAGATTGCAGAGAGTTGGTGAGTGGACGGGAGTTAATGATACGAAAGGCCTTCCTTTCAACTTTGTCTAGGAGAGCGGTGTGAGAGGAACCTCCCCACACATGTGAACAATACTCAATACAAGGACGCACTATGCCCCTGTACAGAGCAAGAAGCTGTGCAGGGGAAAAGAACCCCCTAAGGCGGTTGAGCACACCCAGCTTCTGGGAGGCTGCCTTAGCAAGACTGGTAATATGGTCCTTCCAAATGAGAGCAGAAGAAAAAGAGACACCAAGAATATTGAGAGAAGATGAAGGGTTGATTTTTGTATTGTTGAAGAATAAGGGATAGTCCGCTGGGAGATCCTGACGGGTAGATAGATGGAGAAATTGGGTTTTGGAAGCATTAAAGTTAACAAGGTTTTCTCTGCCCCAATTGGAAATAGTATTTAGATCAGAATTTAAGAGTTCTATGGCTTCATTACGTTTGTCGTTGAGGGATTGCTGGCTGGGGCGTTCTGAAAAACTAATGGAGTAGTGTAAGGTTGAGTCGTCTGCGTATGAATGGATGGGAATTAAGGTACAGTTAAGGAGATCATTTATAAAAATTAGAAAGAGAATAGGAGATAGGACAGAGCCCTGAGGAACACCGGAGTTTATAGGGTGAGGAAGTGAACAATGGCCGTCCACAACCGCAGCTATGGAACGGCCGGAAAGGAAATTAGAGACAAAGGCACAGATGGAGGGATAGAAACCGAAGGAGGGTAGTTTAGAAATTAAAGATTTATGCCAGACTCTATCGAAGGCTTTCGATATGTCTAGTGCAATAGAAAAAGTCTCACCGAAGTCCCGAAAGGAGGATGACCAAGAGTTAGTAAGATATGAAAGAAGATCACCAGTAGAGCGATCCTTAAGGAAGCCATACTGGCGATCTGAGAGCAGATTATGAGAAGAGAAATGCTTAAGAAATTTGGAAGCAAGAATAGTTTCAAAAACTTTAGAAAGGACAAGAGATAAGAGCAATTGGACGATAGTTGGAGGGTTGAGAGCGGTCACCCTTCTTTGGGACAGGTTGAATGTGAGCAAACTTCCAGCATGAAGGGAAGACGTTAGAGGATAGACAGAGACGAAAGAGTTTGCCTAGGCAGGGAGTCAGCACGGAAGCACAGGTTTTGAGAACAACAGGAGGAACACCGTCCGGACCGTACGCCTTATTAGTGTTAAGCCCAGAGAGGGTAGAAAGTACATCTTTAGAAGAGATTAGGATATTAGGCATAAGTAAGAGAGAGGAGGGCGGAGAGGGAGGAATATACATATATATATATATATATATATATATATACAGTATATATATACCGGGTACTTGCTGAGAGAACAAGGACTCATATTCACTCACTCTCAATATGAATACAACACGCAACCATGGCTGGAAAATAGAATTGAAAAGGTTCAGCACTAGTATTTGTGGAAACGTTTTCACATACAAGATATGTTGTACCTGCAACAAACTTCCCTCAGAAGTTTTAAACAGTTCTTCAGTAGAGCAGTTCAAGAAGAGATTTGATAGTATTTTGCAAACTCTGTAAAGAGTGTAGTGCACTAAACAGTCTCTCGCCTTCCACTTCGAGTATCTCCTCGGAATGGACCGCAAGGTCTCTGAGATACTAATTATTCCTTGTAACTCCCTGTAACTCTCTCTCTCTCTCTCTCTCTCTCTCTCTCTCTCTTCTCTCTCTCCTCTCTCTCTCTCTCTCTCTCTCTCTCTCTCTCTCTCTCTCTCTCTCTCTCTCTCTCTCTCTCTCTCTCTCACCACACACACACACACAAAACTGTTGATGAGGGTACTTATAGAGATAATGGTGATGGGAGCTGGTAATTTCCCTATAGATGCCGCATCAGCGAACCTCATTATTCTGTAGATGGAGAAGGACGGTCACCTGAGGACTTAACCCCTTCAGGATATGATGACGCTAGTAATATCTCGTTGTGGCTAACATAAGACAATTTTAGTCAACTTAAGAAGGACAGCTAATGATTGAATGATCTAAAAACTGTTTCAACTAATCCAACAAATCCATATTAATTCAGGGCGAACTCGTATAATGATAGCGAAAATATACAGAAAAGGAGGTTCGTAATCCTGAAAGGGTTAACTAGTTCACCTTATTAACCAGTAGCTCTCAACCGGTGCCACCTCAACCAATACAGCTATAATCATTAATTCAAGGAATGCTGCTCGAGAAAAATCTCACAGAATCCACCCGAGATTGAACCCTGGTCAATTTGATCAACAGCCAAACGTGCTCTTGATCAAAGTAACTAGGGTTCGGGTTCTGTATGACAATGTAGCTCTATATGGTTAGGTAAGGTTATACAATTAGGTGGGAACTTCAATTAGGTGGGAACTTCAATTAGGTGGGAACTTCAATTAGGTTGGAACTTCAATTTGACACTGTTTTTTGTTGCTTTGTATTGCTTCACTATTACTTTTGTCGAAATATACTGTTTGAGATGATCTACTGGGTGAGTTGTCCACAAACTGAGATAAACACAAAGGGCGTAGGTCTTAGTAACAACACCAATTCGGGTTACACACATAATAAGAACACTGTTACTGCATAATCCATTACACATTCCGTTACAAGAATTTCTACTTTATATAGGTAAATAGTCAATATAATTTCTACTTGATATAGGTAAATAGTCAATATAATTTCTACTTGATATAGGTAAATAGTCAATATAATTTCTACTTGATATAGGTAAATAGTCAATATAATTTCTACTTGATATAGGTAAATAGTCAATATAATTTCTACTTGATATAGGTAAATAGTCAATATAATTCCAAAATATATGTAAACTATCCCAAGAAAAGGATTATGCTTGGTTTGATATGCACTGCTATATATTTATATCAAAAGGAAAATATGTGTGAAATGAATGGGCCTGGGTGAGGGAGGGACTGTATTTATGGGGATGTTAGTAGGTGATGTACCGTATATGTTAGGGTGGAAAGTTGTGCTGGTGCTGGTGGTAGGTTGAGTGATGACGGTAATAAGAGAGAGAGAGAGAGAGATATATATATATATATATTATATATATATATATATATATATATATATATATATATATATATATATATATATATTATATAATATATAAGGAGTTACAAGGAATAGTTTGTAATAATTATGTTATCGTGTCCATAATTAGAAACCCTCTCACTCAAGTATATTTGTGAGACCATGAGTCGAGTGGATACGGTGCCCAACTCTCACAAATATACCTGAGTGAGCGGGTTCGAATCCTGGTCAGGATACCTCTCTCCCAGCCTGTCCGACATTGTCATTAGAATAGTTTGTATCTAAAACCCCTTGCGGTCCATTCCGGGGAGATACTCGAAATGGAAAGAAAGTGATTGCGTAGTGCGCTACACTCATTACAGAGTGTGCATAATACTATACTCTCTTCTTGAACTGCTCTACTAAATAACTGTTTACAACTTCTGATTGGAGATTGTTTCAGGTAGAACATATCTTATAATTATGTGATAAAGCTTCTACAAATACTACTGCTGAATCTTTTCAATTCTAATTCCCAGGCATGGTTACGCGTTGTATTCATATTGAGAGTGAGTGTGTGTATGTGAATGTGTAGGTGTGTGAGTAAGGGAGGGTAGGGGTAAGAGAGAGAGAGAGAGAGAGGCTGTGGGATTCCTGGTGGTGATTAGTGTGATGGTAGTGGTGAGGGGAGGGATAATTGTGGTGGTGGTAAATAGTGAGGTGGAATGATGATTGTGAAAGACCTGATAGTGATAGTGGTGAGAGTAATGGTGACAGTGGTAGTGGTGAGGTGGAGTAGTGGTGAATAGTGAGGTTGAATGATGGTTGTGGTAGTGGTGAATAATGAGATGGAATGATGGTTGTGAGAGACCTGATAATGATAGTGGGGAGAGTAATGGTGATTGTGGTATACCTGATGTGGTAGTGGTTAGGTGGAGTGATCGTTGTGGTGGTGGTGAATAGTGAGGTGGAATAATGGTTGTGAAACACCTGATAGGGATAGTGCGGAGAGTAATGGTGATTGTGGTAGAAGTGATGTGATGGTGGTTAGGTAGAGTGATAGTTATGGTGTTGGTGAAGGGGGTGCGCCACATTTCCCTACACCATGTATACTGCGTATTTCCTACACGTCACATATCCTACAAATTTAGCAGTTTTTAGAGTAATGACGTATTTCCTACACATACTGCATACTGCATAATTATCTCCTACACAGTGTTTAGTGTAGTGACATATTTCCTACACATATACTGCATATCTCCTACACAGTGTTTAGTGTAGTGACATATTTCCTACAGAGATACAGCATATCTCCTACACAGTGTTTAGTGTAGTGACATATTTCCTACACATATACAGCATATCTTCTACACACACAAATCTATACGGTCACATTTCCTACACTGCCGTGTATACGGGGAGGAACCTCTGTCTGTACTCGGCGCTACTGTCTCATTACTCGCCTGACGAGTCGAGTTGATTCGAGTTTAGTCTCAAACCAGCAGTATTTTTTTCTCCATTCGTCGGGACAGACGGTATTTCTGGGCCTTGTACTCCACTGCTGTACTCCACCAAGCATGGCTAGGATTGAGGGGAACATCCGCTTCAATGCAGTGGTTTACGAAGACAACTCTGGATTCCGGTACATCCGAAATGTGGCCAGAAACAACAAACTATACCTGCGTTGCGTTCAGCACCCCAAGTGTGGAGCATAGAGTACATATGACCTAGAGGCTAAAGCGTGACTTCACAAACCTGAAAATAGCGATCCGCGCGTTCGAGAGATGGCAGCACGGTCGCAAAGGACAATGGGAGGGTCCCCACAAAGACATTATATTGACTAGCCTTGGTCCCCATTAATTCGTAATAATCCCTACCTTGTACTAATAACGCTATTAATAATCAGTTGAACGTTATCCAGAGACTCTGCAGACATGACATAGTTAAATAGACATAAGTAGAGGCTACTGTAAAGGCGCCAGTCATCGTGTAATTGTCGTCATTATGTGGAGGTACACAAGCAAAACTCCTCCAACACCCGCCATTGTTGATGTGAGATTCGGGAGTTGCCAACGTCAATGGTGGGACAAAATATCCCTAGATGTCATAAGTACTGTATAAATGTCAAGTTTTAGTGCTACTTTACAAATTAACATCTACATAACATGTAACATAATAATATATATTCAAAATTACATTTTAATGTGTTGTGTTGCATCATATATGAGTATATTTTATAGTGTATATGTATACTTAATGTTTTCATCTTGCTTATATACAGTATATCTAATTTATATTAAATCATTGACAAGTGTTTTTACCAACATTAAATAACTCTTAAATACGTTCCCTCTTTAATCCATTGCTCCCTCGTTTTGCGGATATTCCCTTAACTTTGGTATCACTGCAGCAAGCCAGCTGGCAGGCGTGCGCGGCGCACAGACTATCTATAATAAGGACAAGCCACTGAGGTGCTTTGGTTGTTGTACCGTACAATAGTGCTGCCACCAAATCCCTAGGACGCGCGGCAAAATAACCGTGTGACGTCACGCTTTCGCATCTAGGTCATATGTACTCTATGGTGTGGAGGAAGAGCCGTCTTGTCGGAGGTAAATATTGTAGTTGGACTGTATAGTGAGGTGGAATGATGGTTGGGAAAGACCTGATAGTGGGAAGAGTAATGGTGATTGTGGTAGAATTGATGTGGTGGTGATGGCAGAGGTTATATATGAGCTTGCGTGATGATGATGACTCGGGTGATGGTGAAGGGAGCAGCAATAACAGAGTAAGATATACCGTAGGTGCTGGAGAGTTATAGCACCATGACACCTCAACATGGCACCAATATAGGTTTTATGGTGCCATCACGACACTGAGAGAGACCATACCAGGTGAAGGGAAGGGAGGAAGGTGTGTGCTAAATGTGACACCACACTATCACTTCCTCTTAGTAAATAACGTGTGCATATTGTATTGTATATATATATATGAGTGTGTGTCTGGAGAGAGAGAGATTGTATACGTTAAAATCGAAGTACAGAAGGTTAGAAAATGTATACCTGTAAAGAGTGCCTCTTGTAACGAAGTGAAGAGGAGCCAAATTAAAAGTATTTTGCAGGTGTCATTATTTATAGTTTAACTCTTCTACGTTTATGTTTTTGAATTGGGTAAATTACTTTAATTCATGATATATCGCTGCATAGCCTCATACTTCAAATGATGAAATGAAACTATGGATTGTTGTCGAATACAGCTCATTGACATATATTACTTAATCAACTAAGTTTCAATATTACTTCTCCGAGATACTTTAGTAGTACAGGATAATAAAGATATATTTGCATGTGGCCTATAGTCTATTCGCTGTAAGTAGGCGAGAGATCATGACCTCTATCCTCTGTACCACAAAAAGGGCTAGAGCAAATTGAATGTAAATTTCCACATCTATTCCTTGACCGACTCTTCCCAAATGGTAGAACTATTAGCTTGATTACTCTAGTCGCTTTTGAGGTTAAGAGGATAGAGGTCATGATTTCTCGCCTACTTACAGTGAATAGACTATAGGGTAGCATTCAAGGAGACTACACCGGACTCTTCTTTTTCTTCATACCTCTGACCGGGTATAAGCTATCCTAGTGTTTACTAGCCTATACCCCTTTGAAAGGACATTAGCCTAACCTAACAACCTTACCTAACCTAATCTAGTATTATGGGTGGGGGCTGCCGCCCTCACACCCCCGCTAATTGACATCTTTGACAGATTTTTGGTGTATTTTTCTGTGAAAAGGGTATTTTTGCAGTTTGTCAATAACGAAAATCCTCCATGCGGACTATATGGAGAAAAATATGGCGAATGTGTTGGTGCCTATGTTCCCTAATAAATTGTTTCCAATAAGGCGGATGTAGTGCCCTTGAAGATTATCGACTATAGTACCCTGCGCACGGCGTATTCTGCTATACGGGCTATTTTAATCAGTCTTGTGTGTTTGCCAGTGTAAGCAAATAATTGTATAAACTTTAAAACATATGTTGACGCAACTTAATTGGTTACTTCACATTTATCCCGTCCACGAGAAGTCAACTTTTGGTTAATATTGAATTACCCTCCCTCCCCCCTGCTCCTCATGCCACCTTAACCCTTTCACGCATATGACGCGATTTTGAGCCTATTCGGAATACTTTAAAGCCTTTGTTACCATCAGGGGTATTTATAAACCTTTAGTTTAGTTACTTCAACCTCTGCAGTTGTCTTTGAGTTAGCTGTGTTGAGCCTATTAGGGATACTTTAAAGCCTTTGTTACCAATGACAAGTTTGTTAAGCTTTCATTCATTCTCCCTGCTAGAGGGCTCGTGGTTTTAGAAAGTGTGTACAACTGTGAGTGTTCAGTCGACACTCATTTAAATAAACTTGTATCCAGTGAACTTTCAGTCTTCTACTGTACTTCTCACTTCTCAGCTTGTTCTTCCTCTGTCCAATTACTCTTCTTTCCTATTTTACTCCAGCCATCTGGTCTGGTCTGCCAAGTACTTTTTATCTTTTACTTTACTTCTAATTTTTCAACTTCATTTTCCTCTATCCAAATAATTCCTCCTGCCATCAAGTCAAGTCACCTCTTACTCCTGTACTTTGCTCTCTTTCTTTCCTTCTCTCTCATTCTCAGAGACCTCTCACCTCCCCAACCTGTCTATTCCCCCTCAATTTTTAACTTGAGGAGAGGTGTATGGTTTTTCAGGGCCCCCTTCTCCCTCATGTGTGAAATTTATGCCCCATTAGTTATGAAATTTTAAGACGTTCGTCGTATTAGTTTGGAAATTATAAAACCTTTCGACCCATTTCTTTGTCAATTTAAAGAACTTTCATGTCATTTGGGTGTCGATTTCTTTCCTGGCGAGCGATGGTGCGCCTATAATTTTGGAGGAATCGGCCTTCAGGCCGGGAAATTTTTCTACTGAAATATGTACAAATCTTGGGGATATTTTTAGTTTTGATGGAAGTCTAGGGAGTAAACATAAAAATAATAATGAATGTATAGATAAATATATAAAGAAAGAAATTCTACTCTCCTAAATTTACCTATACCATTTGAGAACACTCTTTCTCATCTTCATGTCCACCCACATATTTCATATATGATCTTTCTGAGAGTAATTTGTGTAATATTTTTGTTCTGAATTTTTGTATGCGGAAGTTGCGGTAGGAGTCGGAAATAGCGTGTGTTTTTATTACAAGGGTTAAAGTTAGGTGGAAAGTTATAGTAGTGGACAAACAAGACTGCTAATTAGTCTTGTTCCAGTATATAATTATGAAAGTTCGTGACAAACGTGTTATACATATATTTCTCTCTCTCTCTCTCTCTCTCTCTCTCTCTCTCTCTCTCTCTCTCTACTAGAATTAAGTCCTGATCACCTCGTTTGGATCGTAAGGTCTGTGTGGCCAGTGTATCTATGTAAATCTCTCTCTCTCTCTCTCTCTCTCTCTCTCTCTCTCTCTCTCTCTCTCTCTCTATTAGCTGACTTTCTATTTATTTTTGTTTTCTTATTTTCTTATTGTAGGTAACTTTCTCTCTCTCTCTCTCTCTCTCTCTCTCTCTCTCTCTCTCTCTCTCTCTGTATGCAGTGCAAGACTGCATACCAACGAAAATACAGCGTCCAAGCCATAATGATAAGCCCAAATGGTGGAATAAAGATATTTTAGACTGTCTGCTTGCTAAAAAATTTGCTAATGATAGATTAAAATCCTCACAAAATGACGAAGAACGGGTGAAATTTGTAGAGCTACGACGCAAAGCCAAAAAGTTAATTAAGCAAAGTAAAAAGACCCTGGATTTACATGTTGCGAATCAAAGTAAAACAAACTCGAAAGAATTCTATAGTTATATCAGAAAGAAAAAAGTAGTTACTTCAACTGTTGGACCGTTAGTCGATGAAAATGGAGAATACACCAAAGACGAAGTATAAATGAGTAATTCCCTCAATACCTTCTTTACATCAGTTTTTACAACCGAAGACCTCAGTGATATCCCTACACCATCACCGATTCAGATTGATAATTCAGATGTTCTAAGCAATATCACCGTTACAGAGAGAGAAGTATTGAATTGTTTAGATAAACTCAAGGTAAATAAAACGCCTGGACCTGATACAATCTCACCTAGAGTTCTAAAGGAAGCTAAGGATGAGCTCTCCAAACCACTGACATTGCTATTCAATGAATCCTTGCAGTCTGGGACTATGCCTGATCAGTGGAAGCTAGCCAACGTAACACCGATATTAAAAAAAGGCAGCAAATCCCTGCCCAGTAACTATCGTCCAATTAGCTTAACCTCAATTGTATGTAAAATGCTAGAAACGGTCATAAGAGACAGACTCGTAAATCACTTAGAGGCAAATAACTTACTTAAAGATACTCAACACGGCTTTCGTAAAAAAAACGTTCCTGTTTAACAAACCTCTTAGACTTCTTCCACGATATTTTCAACCTCTACGATGAGAGTAAAGCTGTAGATATTATATACCTTGATTTTCAATAGGCCTTTGACAAAGTTCCCCACAAACGTTTACTGCTAAAACTAAAAGCGCATGGAATACAAGACGGTGTGTTGAAATGGATAGAAAATTGGCTCAGCGACAGAAAGCAAAGAGTAGTCATCAACGGTAAGGCATCTAAATGGACCAATGTAAGTAGCGGGGTACCTCAGGGATCGGTACTAGGACCAATTATCTTTCTAATTTACATCAACGACATAGATGAGGGTCTCACCTGTACAATCTCAAAATTTGCTGACGATACAAAAATTGCAGATAGCGTACTCTCAAAAGAACAAGTTGACGATATGCAACACAATCTAGATAAATTGTCATGTTGGGCCCAAATTTGGCATATGAGTTTCAATGCGGATAAATGTAAAGTACTACATATCGGATACCTAAATGAAAAGCAAACTATTCGATGAATGGCACTCAGCTTAAGAATGTAAACAAAGAAACCGATCTGGG
This sequence comes from Paralithodes platypus, assembly GCA_032716605.1. Lineage (NCBI taxonomy): Eukaryota > Metazoa > Arthropoda > Malacostraca > Decapoda > Lithodidae > Paralithodes > Paralithodes platypus. The sequence continues at coordinate 33,937,402 of CM064509.1, forward strand.
AGTAACAATATCGAGTAACCTAAAACCAAGTCAACAATGTTCAGAAGTTGTTAAGAAGGCAAACAAAATAATTGGCTTTATAGGCAGGTCATTTGAGCATAAATCCAAAGAAGTTATCCTAACCCTTTACAATTCCTTAGTCCGCCCTCTTCTGGAATACTGCGTTCAATCCTGGTGCCCTTATTACCAAAAAGATATAAACAAGCTAGAACGAGTTCAACGTAGAGTTACCAAAATTATACCTAGCCTAAATAACAAACCATACGAAGAGCGTCTTAGAGAATTAAATATATTTCCTTTAACCCAGCGCAGATTAAGAGGTGACTTAATTCAAGTGTTCAAAATCATCAAAGGCATCGACAATATGAGGTGTAGTAAGTACTTCACTATCGACCAATCTAATTACACGCGGGGAAACGGTTGCAAAATTATTGGTAAATCTTTTAACTCACACGAATCTAAGAATTTCTTCTTCAATCGAGTTGTCAACTTGTGGAATGGGCTTCCCCGAGACGTTATAGACTGCAGCACCAGCACCGTTGATTCATTTAAACTCCGCTTAGACAAATATCTCGCATCAAACCCGCGACTGACTGCGTTTGTAAATAAATAACTTTATTTTATCCCCCCCCTCAGTTACTAACCCATCTGTCCCCTACTAACTTCCTAATCCTGCCACGGACATTAGTTCTAGGGCAGTAGTTCCCTTTCCAATGTTCCCTTACCCACTCTAAACCACTGTTTGGACACTTGATCCTCAGTGTTTTGGAGGACAAGCAGCCTAGAAGGGTCACTAGATCTGTTGTTGCTTGATTTCCTTTGTACTCCTTTGTATTCCCTCTCTCTCTCTCTCTCTCTTAGCTGACTTTCTATTTATTCTTATTTTCTTATTTTCTTCTTGTAGGTAACTTCACGTGCCTGGAAATCGTGTTCACCTTCAAGCGTCGCCTGGGCTACTACCTCTTCCACACCTACATCCCCACCTGCCTCATCGTCATCATGTCTTGGATCAGCTTCTGGATCCGGCCGGAAGCGGTGCCGGCGAGGGTCACGCTGGGGGTCACCTCGCTCCTCACACTCTCAACACAACACGCTAACTCGCAGAAGTCACTCCCACCCGTCTCATACATCAAGGTAACGCACATTACTGGGTTTCTAGGTTAGCTATGGGATCAGTTAAGGGGGGTCACCGTCTTTTTTTTATCTTTCTCTCCTTTTTTCTCTTTTCCTGGCTTGTATCCATTCGGCCTCATTCAGTCAACTGTTTTAAGACGTTTATCCCCATCCAGGTGTCGATTTTTTCCTGGCGAGCAATGGCGAGCCAGCATTGTATGGAGAAATCCGGCTTCGCCGGAGACATTTTTCTATCGAAAAATTTACTAATTTAGCTTGCTGTCAAAACAAATATATATATATGCTGGCTCGCTACCGCTCGCCAGGAAAATATTGACACCTTGATGGGGGTAAACGTCTTAAACCAGTAGGCTGAATGGGGCCGAATGGATACAAGTTAAAGAGAGAGGGAGAGAAAGATAAAAACAAAAACGAGGTGGGCTCCTATAAAGGGGGAGGGTGAGTAGTTTGTTCCCTAGACCTCTATCTGGCTTAGATGACACCAAGGCCCCCTTTGGAGATATATGTTTTTATTTTTCGGCATTCCGGTTCTTCCTAAATTATAGGCTTGCTCGACAGGATAAAATCGACGCCTAAATTGCACGAACGGTTTCAATATTGACAAAAAAATGGGGCGAAAGGTTATAAAATCGCCAAACTAATGAGCCGAACGTCTTAAAATCTCAAAACTAATGGTGCTAAACATAAGGGAGAAGGAGGTCCAAAAAAACAAACCCTCCCCTTAAATGTATAAAGGCTATGTATGACTCGCTACTTTCTCAACACAACACATTAACTGGCAGGAGTCACACCCCCTGTCTGTCTCCTACATCAAGGTCACTCAGTCTATATATTCTAGCTATATATAGAAGATTGTGTGCAGTTTAAGAAGGATCTGTGGTAGTAAAAAGGGTTAAGTGAGATAGTTCGAACCATATCAATTGCTGGAAACTTAATAACATCGTCTAACAGTAGCCAGATTAAAGTTTCAAAGACGTCGCCGGTACAGAAGGGGTTAAAGTAACTCAGATTCATGGTTTCTAGGTCCGCTATAAATTTAGAAATGCCATACCATTTAAGGAGAGATGGTTCACTTTTTGGGCGATTTTTGCATGTATTCATTATTTTTCTAGTTTCCTCCCTAGACCTCCATCAAATTTTAAAAGCCATCCATTAGATCCCCCTTCTAGATTAATTTGTAAAATTTTCGGTAGAAAAATTTCCCGGCCGAAGGCCGGTTCTTCCAACATTACAGGCTCACTATCGTTCGCCAGGGAAAAAAATCGACACATAAATAGCACGAAAGGTCTAAATATTGACTAAGAAATGGGTCGAAAGGTCTTAAAATCGACTAACTAATGGGGCAAACATCTTAACCTCTGAAAACTAATGGGGCTAAACATGAGGGAAAAGGCTATCCAGAAAACCGGCCCATCCCTCCTTAAGCTGTATTAGGTAAGCTATAGTATTAGAAATCGTGCCATACCTTTGAGACTTTTTGAGTAGTGATAAGTAGAAATCCTCACTCTCCACACAATAAAAACAAAATAGTAGAAATCTCTCCAACCCGTTTTGTTCATTAAGGGGGGGGGGGGGTGACCTGTTTTTGTTCTGTCCTTTTCTATCTTTCTCCGGCTTTTATCCATTTGGCCCCATTCAGCCTACTGTTTTAAGACGTTTATCCCCATCCAGGTGTCAATTTTTTACTGGTGAGCGGTAGCGAGCCAGCATATTTTTTATTTTTGTTTGACAGCAGGCTAAATTTGTAAATTTTTCGATGGAAAAATGTCTCCGGTGAAGCCGGATTTCTTTATATAATGCTGGCTCGCTATCGCTCGCCAGGAAGAAATCGACACCTAGATGGGGATAAACGTCTTATAATAGTTGGCTGAATGGGACCGAATGGATACAAGCCAGAGAAAGAGAGAAAAGGACGGAAATAACAAAAAGCAGGTCACCCCCCTTAACGTAACTCACTCTCGTTAGGTACGGTTTTAGGTTAGTTATAAGATCAGGAAAGCCTTGTTAGCTCTAACTTGTGATAGATGAGCTTCAAGCCTAACTATAACTCCAGGAACAATTATAATAACTCTTGACTTGTGCTATGTAGGGAGGGGTGTGCTAAAAGATCAGGTAAGGTACAATATATGCTAAGGATATTAATTGATCTAGACAGGCTCCAATGGCTTATGTATTCTGCCAAAACGCTATGCTACGTTGTGTTAAAATCGGACTGAGGATATGGAGAGCTTTAGGTTTAGTAATGAATTCGTTGGAAATGCACGAGATGTATGAGCCTTTCTAAAACGAATTAAATCTTCAGAGCAGCTAAAAATAGAAAGACAATTTTGTCATCACAGTAAAAGGTCATATATATGTAAAGAAAATCCTGGATTAAGGGGAGATGGGCCGTTTTTCTGGACCATTTTCTCCCTCGTGTTTAGTTTTGACATTTTAAGAATTCGGTACATTAGTTTGGCGATTTTTAACACCTTTCGACCCATTTCGTTGTCAGTTTTAAGACTTTGTGTCATTTACTGTAAAAAAAATCCTGGCGAGCGAAAGCGAGCCTGTAATTTTAAGAGTAAGCGGCCTTCGGCCGGGACAGTATTCTCCCGAAAAATTTACAAATTTATGTTGAAGAGGGGTCTAGGGGTGTTTTTTAAAGCTTGATTAAGGTATAGCGAGGAAACTTTAAAAAAAAAAAAAAAAAAAAAAATACATAAATGAGCAAAAAAATATATGAATAACTGAATAAATCGAGGCAAAAAGCAGCCCCTCTCCCCTTAAATACACCCCCTCCCAGATATCGTTCTCACTCATCTCCTGCAGCAAGATCGGGCGAAGATGGGTTGCGTATTCCTGATCAAAGACGAGCCCCGGAACCTTTGAAGACTTGTGGCGGGAGAGGGTGGCAATATGACTCCTTTCTTCACCCCTTCAGCACCCTTCAATCTTGCTAACATTAGACGATATCATGCAGTTTAGGAAGAACCCATGCTATTCTGAGGGTTTAATGAAATTGTTTGTACCCCTTTTAGTCCTAGAGGTAGATTATAAACTAAAGAAAATCGTCTAATGATAACCAGAGTATGATGGACAGTACGGCATCGTGCTGAAGGGGTTAACTTTGTCTGGCTAACATTGGACGATTTTACGCCATTTTTGTTTTTCATCTTTCTCCTATGTGTATGAAGGAGCCAAAATACAGGCTACATGTAACGAGTGTCTCTCCCAAAGTCAAACGAGTGACAAAGGACAAAATTCAAGGGACGTTCGAGTCAAAATGCCTGGACACACAAAGTTTAGCAGTGTAAGTCATAAGATGAAGGAAATGTTGATTGAGGGAGAGAGTTCCGGAGCCCTCTTGTTGAAATGAGAGGGTTAGCTCCTTCAGTATGCGATGACACTATTCATTATGTATTTTGGTTAAAGTTAGACGATTATATTCAGCTTAAGAAGAACCTCTAGGGATCAAATGGAATACAAAGCATCTCAATTAACCATTTAACTCACAATATCTTCCTAACCTCAGTAAAATCGTATAACGTTATCCAGAAATAGTCCTCATGATACTGAAAGAGATAATAGAGATCTTTATGGAGCTGAATACAATCGCCTACTAATAGCCAGAATAATATTGAAAGAGTAAATCTGGAAACTATTCACCCCTTCGGTTCACAGAGATCTTATTGGAGCTGAATAAAATCGGTGACCGGTCAACTCAACCAGTAGACCATTTCAACCAGTAGCTCTCAACCAGTACGGTTAGGTTAGTACTATATTTTGGCACTGGTTTGGTTGGTCTGGGTTAATTTGGCACTGGTTGAGAGCTACTGGTTGAAATGGTCTACTGGTTGAGTTGACATGAAACCAATAAAATCGTCTACAAATAGCCCGAAGGAAATGTAAATGTCGTTTCGGTAGCCGCTGGGTTAATGATCAGACGAAGATATAGGTTGGGAAGGCCTGATCAAAGAGGGCCCTTGTGACCTTTAAAGACTTGAGGGGAGATGGGCTGGTTTTTCTGGCCTCCCTTCTCCCTCATGTTATGTTTAAAGAAACTGACTGGAGCTTTTTAATTAACAATAACGACATAAATACATCTTGGAAGTTATTCGAAACCACTTCCCTAAAAGCAGTGCAAGACTGCATACCATCGAAAATACGGCGTCCAGGCCATAATAATAAGCCCAAATGGTGGAATAAAGATATTTCAAACTGCCTGCTTGCTAAAAAAAATTGCTAATGATAGGGTTAAAATCCTCACAAAATGACGAAGAACGGGTGAAATTTGTAGAGCTACGACGCAAAGCCAAAAAGTTAATTAAGCAAAGTAAAAAGACCTTAGAGTTACATATTGCGAATCAAAGTAAAACAAACCCGAAATAATTCTATAGTTATATCAGAAAGAAAAAAGTAGTTACTTCAACTGTTGGACCGTTAGTCGATGAAAATGGAGAATACACCAAAGACGAAGTACAAATGAGTAATGCCCTCAATACCTTCTTTGCATCAGTTTTTACAACAGAAGACCTCAGTGATATCCCTACACCATCGCCGATTCAGAGTGATAATTCAGATGTTCTAAGCAATATCACCGTTACAGGGAGAGAAGTATTGAATTGTTTAGATAAACTCAAGGTAAATAAAACGCCAGGACCTGATACAATCTCGCCTAGAGTTCTAAAGGAAGCTAAGGATGAGCTCTCCAAACCACTGACATTACTATTCAATAAATCCTTGCAGTCTGGAACTATGCCTGATCAGTGGAAGCTAGCCAACGTAACACCGATATTCAAAAAAGGCAGCAAATCCCTACCCAGTAACTATCGTCCAATTAGCTTAACCTCAGTTGTATGTAAAATGCTAGAAACGGTCATACGAGACAGACTCGTAAATCACTTAGAGGAAAATAACATACTTAAAGATACTCAACACGGCTTTCGTAAAAAACGTTCCTGTTTAACAAACCTCTTAGACTTCTTCCACGATATCCTCAACCTCTACGATGAGAGTAAAGCTGTAGATATTATATACCTTGATTTTCAAAGGCCTTTGACAAAGTTCCCCACAAATGTTTACTGCTAAAACTAAAAGCGCATGGAATACAAGACGGTGTGTTGAAATGGATAGAAAATTGGCTCAGCAACAGAAAGCAAAGGGTAGTCATAAACGGTAAGGCATCTAAATGGACCAATGTAAGTAGTGGGGTACCCCAGGGATCGGTACTAGGACCAATTATCTTTCTAATTTACAGCAACGACATAGATGAGGGTCTCACCTGTACAATCTCAAAATTTGCTGACGATACAAAAATTGCAAATAGCGTACTCTCAAAAGAACAAGTTGACGATATGCAACACAATCTAGATAAATTGTCATGTTGGGCCCAAATTTGGCAAATGAGTTTCAATGCAGATAAATGTAAAGTACTACATGTCGGATACCTAAATGAGAAAGCAAACTATTCGATGAATGGCACTCAGCTTAAGAATGTAAACAAAGAAACCGATCTGGGAGTAACAATATCGAGTAACCTAAAACCGAGTCAAGTCAGAAGTTGTTAAGAAGGCAAACAAAATAATTGGCTTTATAGGCAGGTCATTTGAGCATAAATCCAAAGAAGTTATCCTAACCCTTTACAATTCCTTAGTCCGCCCTCTTCTGGAATACTGCGTTCAATCCTGGTGCCCTTATTACCAAAAAGATATAAACAAGCTAGAACGAGTTCAACGTAGAGTTACCAAAATTATACCTAGCCTAAAGAACAAACCATACGAAGAGCGTCTTAGAGAATTAAATCTATTTCCTTTAATCCAGCGCAGATTAAGAGGTGACTTAATTCAAGTGTTCAAAATCATCAAAAGGCATCGACAATATGAACTGTAGTAAGTACTTCACTATCGACCAATCTAATTACACGCGGGGAAACGGTTGCAAAATTATTGGTAAATCTTTTAACTCGCACGAATCTAAGAATGTCTTCTTCAATCGAGTTGTCAACTTGTGGAATGGGCTTCCCCGAAACGTTATAGACTGCATCACCGTTGATTCATTTAAACTCCGCCTAGACAAATATCTCTCATCAAACCCGCGACTGACTGCGTTTGTAAATGAATAACTTTATTTTATCCCCCCCTCAGTTACTAACCCATCTGTCCTCTACTAACTCCTAATCCTGCCACGGACATTAGTTCCAGGGCAGTAATTCCCTTTCCAATGTTCCCTTACCCACTCTAAACCACTGTTTGGACACTTGATCCTCAGTGTTTTGGAGGACAAGCAACCTAGAAGGGTCACTAGATCTGTTGTTGCTTGATTTCCTTTGTACTCCTTTGTATGTTAAGCATATTAGTTTTGAGATTTTATGACATTCGGCCCATTAGTTTGACGATTTTAACACCTTTCGCCCCACTTCGTTGTCAATTTTAAGAGCTGTCGTGCCATTTAGGTGTCGATTTTTTCCTGGCAAGCGATAGCGAGCCTGAACGTTTAAAAGGAACCGGCCTTCGGCCGTGATATTTTTCTACCGAATAATGTACAAATTTATATTGAAGGGGGCTCTAGGGGGTGTTTTTCTAAGCTCGATGGAAGTCTAGCGAGGAAACTAAGAAATAAAGGAATAAATACATTCATAGACCCAAAAGAAACCACTCTTAAATTGTAGAAATAATGTGAGAATCGGAGGTTGTCCGACAATTTTTAGGGCAAATGTAGTCTGGCAGCTTCTAAATTTAAGTTCCATATGAATTAAACTTTTTGTGTTTTTTCCTTTCATAATACTTTCCGATTACGGCAAAAGAGCCTCAGAACTGGCAAAGAAAACTTGAGAAAACTTGCTCAATGCGATCAAAATGCGCTCGTGTGACTAGAGTTCGGCGCACATTGGCAAAAAACGGCTAAAGATGGGGGCAATTTGGAGTCGGCGAGAGTAAAACTTCAGCGCATAGGCAGTTTCGGCTTTATATCTGTGGGTCTAATGCGTTAGACGTGTTATCTAGCATGAACAGCGCTCTAAATGTAGAGGGGTAAGCATCGGCTATTAGAGGGGAACTTGGCGTTCTCTCTCTCCTCTCTCTCCTCTCTCTCTCTCTCTATCTCTCTCTCGGTCTCTCTCTCGGTCCTCTCTCTCTGCGCGCTCTCTCTCCTCTCCTCTCTCTCTCTCTATCTCTCTCTCTCTTTCTCTCTCTGTCTCCTCCCTCTCTCTCCTCTATCTCTCCTTCTCTATCCTCCTCTCATCTCTCTACTCTCTCTCGTCTCCTCTCGCCTCCCTCTCTCCTCTCTCTCTCTATCTCCATTCTCTCTCTCTCTTTTTTTACGTATATATTTTAATAGATCAAACCCTCTCCCTACTACCGTCTCTCTCATACACGGGAATCTCCAAAAGCCTCCTTTATAAGATTGAGGTCAGCCCCTGAAGATGTCTTGATGATAGGCTGTAAAGGAGGCCCCTAGCGCGCATATAGAGATCAGCGCATAAGGGCAGTTTTTTTTTGGTTTATGAATATATAATTAATTTATTTGTTCTAGTTTCCTCGCTAACCTTCCTCAAACGTAGAGAAACACCCCTAGAACCCCCCCCCCCCCCCTCCCTTCTAGATTAAATTTGTAAATTTGTCTGTGGAAAAGTTTCCAGGCCGAATACCGGATCCTCTTATAAATACAGGCTCGCTATCGCTCGCAAGGAAAAAATAGACACCTAAATGACACGATAGGTCTTAAAATTGACAACGAAATGGAGCTATAGGTGATAAAATCGCCAAACTAATGGGCCGAACGTCTTAAAATCTCCAAACTAATGGAGCTAAACACGAGGGACAAAGAGGTCCAGAAAAACGCCTCATCTCCCCTGAAGTCGAGGATAAATAGGCCTAGGCGTCACCGTTTTCAGTTTCGCACAGGTTATATACTGTACAAGTGTACAGGCAAGTTAGTGTGTGTGAGTTACTCAGTTACTTGTTCGTCAAGGGGAATCCACGCAATGCGAGCTAAGCTCATTACTATCGCGCCTCCTTAACTGGGAATGTATTGCGTGAAATGCATGTTAAGTGTTTTATGTACTGTTGGAATGGCTGTGGATGTGTGTGTAGTCTGTATTTAGCCAATTGGCGACATCGGAAACGAAGGCTTAGGGTGGATCTGTATGGTACCATTCTCAATATAGACGGTACCGTTTCGCCCGAAGGCTTAGGTAGCCATCAGCTTAGGTGAACCATATGATACCCATCTCGCCATGTACCATTTTTGCCAACCCCAGATGGGACGTCACAACGTCGTCCACTTATTCCAGGTACCTATTTACAGCTAGGTGAACTGAGGCTAACACATGAAAGGAGACAAGCCCAATTTGTCTCCGCCCGGCCGGGGATTGAACCCCCGACCCCTCGTGTGTGAGACGAGAGCACTACCTACTAGGCTACGGGCTGTGTATGTGTGTTTGTGTGAGTTTAGTATGTGTGTGTGAGAGAGAAAGTTTAGTATGTGTGTGTGTGAGTTTAGTATATATGTGTGTGTGAGAGAGAGAGAGATTAGTATGTGAGTTTAGTAAGTGTGTGTGTGTGTGTGAGAGAGAGATAATTTAGTATGTGAGTGTGTGTAAGTGTGTCTGTGTGTTTGTATATAATTATATGCATGTGTGCTTAGTGCGAGTGTGAGTCGGGGTGGGGGGTGGGGCGTTACAATCACATATTCAGTCGGTAACCAACTAGGAACCCCTAACTTTTCTAAAGGGGGTTGTCTGTGCATTTGACCTACAGAGAGAAGACAGAAAGAGGAAAACATAACGAAGAGACGCTCGCTAAAAGGCAGCCCATAATGCAATCAATCACTGTCCATTAGCCCACTCTTCCAGCTAAATACACGAACCCTAGACCCCTTTCAATCCAAAAATACGCCCCCTTGATCACCCTTCAACCTAATAACTCGCCTTCAGGACCCCACCCCCTCCAATTTCATCCATTTCAAGCTAAACACATGCCCTCTAGATCCCCTATCAAGCTAAATATGTACAAGCTATATAAACCATTTCGTGCACCAGTACGCGTTGTGTGCCCTTTCTAGGATACTTAAAAGCCTTTGTGACCATCAGTATTGTTGAGAAACCTTTAGTTTAGTTACTATAACCTCTGCAGTTCACTTAGAGCGAGCTGTGGGAAGAAAACTAATTTTGGAGAGGTAATTATGAGATTAAGATAAATTTATTTTTTAATACTAACGGCAACCTCCGGTGCATGAAAGGGTTTATCAGTAGAAATTTGCCTTCATCTTGCATTTATAGTGACAGTTCGATTTCAGGACTATTTTAAAGATTAAGGAGGTGTTTTTTTCTGAATCCCCTTGCCCTTCATGTTTAACCCCATTAGTTTTGAAATATTAAGACGTTCGCCAACTTACTTTGGCTATTTTAAGACTTACTGCCCCATTTATTTGTAACTTTTAAGGTTTTTTGAGTCATTAGGTGTCGATCTTATGTTTGAGCGATAGCGAGCCTAACAAAATAATGCATTTTTTTTTTTTTTTTTTAATGGAGGTCTAGATTAATTTTCTGTATATTTATTGTATATCCACGAGCGATAGCGATCCTGTAATTAAGGAAGGACCGGCCTTCGGCCGAGACAATGCTATACCGAAAAATGTACAAATATATCTAGAATGGTGATCTTGGGGATGTTTTTTTGTTTACGTTTGATAGAGGTCTAGGGAGGAAACTTTAAAACAAAACCTATAAATAAATTAAAAACAAATTCTACCAAAAAAGAAACCCTACCCCCTTAAATATAAACTTCATTCTTTTATGTCAAGCAGGATTGTGAATATGCTCTGATGGAAATACAGATCTGAAGGTAAAAGTCGTAAACAGTATATCAGAGTTGAAAGAAAGGTGAGAACATCCTTTATGTTGGTTCGTATTATGCAAATTCAAGTTAAGTAGACGCTTTTGAAGAAAGCTGAAAGAGTGTTTGAGTTGTTGTTGAGTTTGTTTTGACTTTGTTTTGACTTTGTGTTGACTTTGTGCACTAGTGAAAGCCAAGTGTGTGAGAAACCTGAGAATGTGGAGGAGAGGCGAGTGGCTGTTGGACCAAAAGTGAAGAGATGAAAGGTATATAAAACTAAGACGTAGCTGCTAAAATTAACAATATTATTTTACTGAACAGAAACACACAATACATTGAGAGTGGTTGATTTATTCAAAAGTTAATGCGAGCTATATTTAGACGATTTTGTTCAATTTAAGAATTATATGTGGTAGTGAAAACGGTTAAGTGAGATAGTTCGAAGCCTGATAATTGCTGGAGGCCTTTATTAAATTAAACAAAATCATCTAATAGTAGCCAGAAAGAAAAAGTAAAAAGAATGGCACCGGTACGAAATGGGTTAAGAAGTATTAGATGATGTAGATGAAGGATGTCATATATAGCCCAACAGTCTAAACCTTTAATAGGGGGGTCACCGGCTTCTTTATCTTTCTCTCCTTTTCTCTCTTTCCCTGGCTTGTGTCCATTCGGCCCCATTCAGCCAAATGTTTTAAGACTTTTATCCCCATCCAGGTGTCGACTTTTTCCTGGCGAGCGATAGCGAGCCAGCATTGTATGGAAAAATCCGGCTTCGCCGGAGACCTTTTTCTATCAAAAATTGTACAAATTTAGCTTGCTGTCAAAACAAAATTATATATATGCTGGCTCGCTACCGCTCGCCAGGAAAATATTGACACCTGGGTGGGGGTAAACGTCTTAAAACAGTAGGCTGAATGGGGCCAAATGTATACAAGCCAAAGAGAGAGGGAGCGAAAGACAAAACAAAAAGCGAGGTGGGCTCCCTTAAGAAAATAACGTACTGGTAGATAACAATCTCGTCTCATATCCCTGACTTACTGTCCTTGTGCCTGAGTATATCACTGTATAATTATCTTGCAGGTCACTAAAGATAAATGAGACAACGACCAATACTTATAATAAATGATCCATACCTCCCTTCATCATTTTAAGGGAACATGGGCCGGTTTTCTGGACCACTTTCTCCCTCGTGTTTAGCCCCATTAGTGTTCAGATGTTAAGATGTTTGCCCCATTAGTTAGTCGATTTTAAGACCTTTCGCCCCATTTCTACGTCAATATTTAGACCTTTCGTTCTTTTTAGGTGTCGATTTTTTCCCTGGCGAACGATAGTGAGCCGAAAAATGTACAAATTAATCTAGAAGGGGGATTTAATGGATGTTTTTTTGTTTTAATTTGATGGAGGTCTAGGGAGGAAACTAGAAAAATAATGAATACATGCAAAAATCGCCCAAAAAGTGAACCATCCCCCCTTAACATGCCTTGAGCCTGCCACCTTGGAAGTTAATTAAATACCCTCGCTCTTTCCTCCAAGTTTGTTTACAGGGACAATACCTAGTGTGCAGTGGTCTCACAGAGTTGAACAGCCTCTTGCCAATTAATTAGTTATCCAAGCTGGACATAGGATAACCCTCACAAAGGTGTATTGGGATATGTTGGCATCCTAGGTATGGCAAATAGTGTTAGGTAAGTGTCAGTGCTATGCGAAATGCCCTGATCTAAAGTAACAGACATAATTTGCTTCAGGTCTAACCAACTTGCTGGCTTCTCTCAACCATCACCCCTCCAATCACATTCTCTATGGCAGTCCTTCCTTGTCATTACCCTTAGTCAGGCAAGTTAGTGAAAATCAGCAATTCTGATGTTGCTTTCTTACTATCCTTTAAAAAAAAGAATGTTAGAAAAATATAATCTCAAGTGAATCCGCTATAACTACCTCTCTTCCCCAGGCCATCGACGTGTTCATGTCATCGTGCACGGTGTTCGTGTTCTTCTCACTGATGGAGTACGCCCTGGTGAACGTGGTGTTGGGGGACGTGTGTGACGAGGACGAGACCATGAGGATGATGAGACCCCGAACACTGCTGCAGTACAGTCAACAAGTGGCGGAACAGGTCAGTCACTCAGTCAAACTACGTCCTTAGAAGTACAACCACATCGATGTTGTGATCCATTTACCCCTTTGAAGATTATGACGCATTTTTTACAGTATATTCTGGCTATCATAAGACGATTTTAATCTGATTAGGAACGGGATATGAAAGTTATTTTAAAAAGTAATTTAAGTCGAGACATATTATGATATATAAATATATGTTAACGAGAATATATTCAAACATTTAAAAAGTAAATTAAGTAGGGACATGATATGACATTGTTGAAATGAGTTAATTAGGACATGTGTGAACATTTAATAAGGAAGATAGATAGACGGAAAATAAAGCATTATATATTGCCAGACGTCCTAATCCCCGAGGCACACATTCGGCCAGGAAAATATCAGACAGGTAAACAAAGAGTGAAGAGAAGCATAGGACTAGATATCATCAGTCAGGTAGGATAATACAATAATTGAGGCCATCATCAGTCAGGTAGGATAATATAATAATTGAGGTGATCATCAGTCAGGTAGGATAATATAATAATTGAGGTGATCATCAGTCAGGTAGGATGATATAATAATTGAGGTGATCATCAGTCAGGTAGGATAATATAATAATTGAGGCCATCATCAGTCAGGTAGGATAATATAATAATTGAGGTGATCATCAGTCAGGTAGGATGATATAATAATTGAGGTGATCATCAGTCAGGTAGGATAATATAATAATTGAGGCCATCATCAGTCAGGTAGGATGATATAATAATTGAGGTGATCATCAGTCAGGTAGGATAATATAATAATTGAGGTGATCATCAGTCAGGTAGGATGATATAATAATTGAGGCCATCATCAGTCAGGTAGGATGATATAATAATTGAGGCCATCATCAGTCAGGTAGGATGATATAATAATTGAGGTGATCATCAGTCAGGTAGGATAATATAATAATTGAGGTGATCATCAGTCAGGTAGGATGATATAATAATTGAGGTGATCATCAGTCAGGTAGGATGATATAATAATTGAGGTGATCATCAGTCAGGTAGGATGATATAATAATTGAGGTGATCATCAGTCAGGTAGGATATAATAATTGAGGTGATCATCAGTCAGGTAGGATGATATAATAATTGAGGTGATCATCAGTCAGGTAGGATAATATAATAATTGAGGTGATCATCAGTCAGGTAGGATGATATAATAATTGAGGTGATCATCAGTCAGGTAGGATGATATAATAATTGAGGTGATCATCAGTCAGGTAGGATAATATAATAATTGAGGCCATCATCAGTCAGGTAGGATGATATAATAATTGAGGTGATCATCAGTCAGGTAGGATAATATAATAATTGAGGCCATCATCAGTCAGGTAGGATGATATAATAATTGAGGCCATCATCAGTCAGGTAGGATGATATAATAATTGAGGCCATCATCAGTCAGGTAGGATGATATAATAATTGAGGTGATCATCAGTCAGGTAGGATGATATAATAATTGAGGTGATCATCAGTCAGGTAGGATAATATAATAATTGAGGCGATTATCAGTCAGGTCTAACAAACATTATGATTAACCCCTTGAGAATTATGACGCATATTGACAGTTTATTCTGGCTCCCATTAGACGATTTTATACAAGTAAGAAAGGATCTATGACCATTACAAGAACCGTAAAGACTATCTCATTTAAACCCTCTGACTTCCGTATCCCCTTCCTAATCATAATAAAATAGACGAGTGACAGTCAGAATATATAAATTAAATGCGTCCCCGTATCAAGACAGGGTTACCGATGAATGATGATAATGAATGAATCAGCAAATCCCGAAACCCGTGTCAAATCTAAATGAGTCGGCTGAATTATGAGTTGAGTAAAGGAGGCCTGGATTGTGGATCGTGGCCACAATTATATATATTAGGTCAGGAGATGAGATAGCACTAATGGGTATCATAATTATCAGTTGCTATGGCTTGGTGGTCTTTCCTTATCCTCTCCCTATTATACAGTATACACACTTACACATGAACACACTTACTATTACACACACACACACACACACATAATCACCCACACACATACTATAGGTAGCGCCAACGAACTTGACAATAATCTTGACCCCTTAACTACTCATAACTCAAAATGAATGAAAGTAATCGGGCTGACATTTCTATCATTGGGGAAGAGTCCACTAGAAAATAGGTGTGGATATTTACAGCCAGTTTGCTCAAGGTCCTTTTGAGTTACGAAGAGGTCAGGGGTCGAGAGTCAAGTTCGTTGGTGCTACCTATAACATAATCACACACACACAGAGACAAACAAACTTGCTTACACACACACACACACACACACACACACACACACACACACACACACACACACATTTGCACACACGTGACAATTGACCACTTGCAAGTTTCAGGCTGTAAGGAAGTTGGAGTTGTAGGCATTGATATTTAGCAGAATTACCAGCTAAAAAGCCGTTGTAGTACATTTATATATACCTAAAACCAAATTCAACATACTTTTTTATCCATCAGAAACTTACATTATTATTGCATTTATATTTAATATCAATGTTTACGGCTCCAACTTCCTTATAGCCTAAAACTCGCAAGTGGTCAATTATACCATATTATATTGTTATCTAGATTAAGTAAGTACAGTATATGGTAAACAAAATACAATCACATCTCCCAGTAACATTCAAAGTTCTATGTCAGCAAGCTACCCTGTTCCAAATTAGTACTCCAGAAATCGTGAAACCATAATCTCTTTAACCCTAAGAGGTCTAGAACAAATGGGCTGTACTTTTGTCCACTTATTCCCTGGCTGACCCTTCCCAAATGTTAGCAATTTTAGGTGGATTACTCTAGTCGTTTGAGAGTTAGAGGTTAAGGTTAAATAATGTTGGCCTACTTGCTTAGAATAGGGTATAGCTGGTTACGTGAACCCGATGTCACACGAGCACTTTAGCGCCGAATGTATCGGATCCACAATATCCGAGTCAAAAAAAAGCTAAAATCGAGTCTGTTATCAGCATCCGAGTCAAAAAGTAGCTAAAATAGTCTGTTATCAATATCCGAGTCAAAGAGTAGCTAAAATCGAGTCTGTTATCAGTATCCGAGTCAAACAGTAGCTAAAATAGTCTGTTATCAGTATCAGAGTCAAAAAGTAGCTAAAATCGAGTCTGTTATCTGTATCCGAGTCAAAAAGTTGCTAAAATAGAGTCTGTTATCTGTATCCGAGTCAAAAAGTAGCTAAAATAGAGTCTGTTATCTGTATCCGAGTCAAAAAGTAACTAAAATAGTCTTATATGTATCCGAGTCAAAAAGTTGCTAAAATCGAGTCTACAGTCTGATTCTTTTCTCTCTCATTATGACTGTATTTTGTATCTGAGAGCGCCTTATCGTGTACAATCCAATTAAATATAGAACTAATCAACAATATAAATAAAACATGACGATAACTTGTAGCGGATTCAAAGCTCCAATAAATTTAGCCGAGAATCTTGCTTCTGTGACGGCGGCTTAAAGGGGTAATTTCTGGACCCCTTCTCCCTCATGTTTAGCCCCGGTAGTTTTGAGATTTTAAGACGTTAGCCCCATTAGCTCGGCGATTTTAGGACCTTTCGCCCTATATCTGTGTCAATTTCAAGACCTTTCGTGTCATTTAAGTGTCGATTTTCTCCTTGCGAGTGATAGCGACCTTGCAATTTAGGAGGAACCGGCCTTTGGTTGGGACATTTATATACCGAAAATTGTACAAATTTGTCTCGAAGGGAGGTCTTAGGGTTAATTTTCCAAGCTTGATGTAGGTCTAGGAAAGAAACTGAAAAATGGAAATATATACAGTATATATAAATAAATAATTAAAAATAATAATAGTAAAAATAATAAAATGTATAATAACGCTAATAATAATAATAATAATAATAATAATATTAGTAATAAAATATATAATAACAATAATATTGATAATACTACTAATAATAATAATCATAACAATAATAATAATAATAACAATAATAACAATAACAATAATAATAATAATAATAATAATGACAATGATAATGTTAAAAAACAATTACCTAAAAAATCTCCCTATAAGTGTCAAGCCTAGGGCCTGAGCGGAGGTATCCCCGCTGACTCTACGCTCTCCGGCCGGCAACTAGATTATTACGGGTTAGCTGGCCGGATGATGATGATGTAAGTTAGTCAGCAGGGGGGGTAGATTGCCGTGATATTGGCTAAACTGGTCATCAGGGGGGGGGGGGTTGTATTTGTGGTGGGGGGGTTGTATTTGTGATGGGTGGGTTGTATTTGTGGTGGGTGGGTTGTATTTGTGATGGGTTGGTTGTATTTGTGGTGGGTGGGCTGTATTGGTGGCAGGGGGGGGGGAGGGGATATATTGGGGGTGGGGGGGTTTTTTTTGTGGTGGGTGGGTTTTATTTGTGATGAGTGGGTTGTATTTGTGATGGGTGGTTTGTATTGGTGGCAGGGGAGGGGGAGGGGTTATATTGGGGGTGGGGGGGGGTTGTATTGGTGGTGGGTGGGGGAAGGGGGGAGCCTGAGTTTTAATATAGTCTAACCTATGCCATATCTATATTCTATTATATTATATTTTATAATATACTCAGGCCCAATCCCCACTTTTCCTATTTTTTTTTGTTTTTTTTGTTTTTTTTGGGAGGGGGGGGGGGGGTTGACTCAAGACAGTGCCAGAATAGGGACAACACACAGAAAACAGTGAACACAAAAAAGCAAAATACAAATTCACACACCATATCTATATAGAAGTTACTTATTATTCAAAGATAACTAAATAGATAAAGAAACCATACAAACAGCAAAACGTTTATGTTGAGGTAATACAGATTTTGAGAAGTTACTTTGTAGAGATGCCTACATGAATTTGTCCCACTCCAAGACTTTGTGCATGGAATGAACATTAGTATGACTGGATTAGGAGTGAAGTTTGTTCTGTAAAATTTCATACAGTGAATTAACGTATTTATTATAACTTTTATTTTTGCTTCCATACATACACTAAAAATCTTCCTGAAATTGACTGAAAGTTTTTTATTTCTGATCCCCCTTCTCCCTCATGATTAGCTCCATTAGCTTTGATGATTTAAGACGTTGTAGGGAGGATGTTGTACGCACCAGTCGTTCAGGGAAGTACTCCCGGGGAGAGCCCTAAGTGGAGTATAAGGATTGCTAGGTATCCTGTTTCACCACCTGGTCCCCTTTGCTGTTTTGTATGTGCCTCAGTTACACAAAGAGCAATTTTAGCTTGATCTTAAGATACACACACTCTTGCTTTCTTACATAAAACCACAAGCGCTGCACATCCTACACTAGCTTAACTCGTTTCCAATTTCATATTTTAGCGGAGGGATTTGGCGACCCCACCGTCCGCCACTTTGGTGGTGCAGTCAGCTTCTGTAGCAGTAGACCACGGGTTCCTATCTTCAGAACATTCCTGTGCTTGGTATGCTTCCAGCCAGGGCCCCACTGGGCTAAATAAAATAGCAAAACAGTGGTGGAACTTCCATCCTGGTGAGGGACTGCTCTGGGTCTGCTCCTTCAGTGCTAAGGGTCATAATCCACTTAGTGCAAATGGCACTGTGGAGTAGGTCAGTGGGGGCATATCTGTGAGCCTGGAGACAGTTTCTGCCATGGCCATCCCTTTTGGGGTGCTTCCTTTGGAAGCGGGGCGTCAGATTGAAGATGATGATGAAGAGGTTCGCCCCATTAGTTTGGCAATTTTAAGACTTTCTCCCCATTTCTTTGTCAATTTTAAGACCTATCGTGCCATTTAGGTGTTGACTTTTTTTCCTGGCTAGCTACAGCAAGCCTTTAATTTAGGAGGAACCGAAAAATGTACTGAAAAATGTACAAATGGAGCTTGAAAGGGCGAGTCTGGAATGAGTTATTTTCATTTGTGTTTTGTATTTGTTTTTCTTTTTTTAATTTGAATGGGGTCTAGGGGTCACAAACGAATGCACAAATCTATAAAACCCTCGAAATAATCTGTTAATTTCTCCAGGAGTCTCCGCTGAAGTTTGAGTACACGAATCCCCGGCAGCAGGAGTTTGAGGATTCTCCCGGCAGACGGACCAAGACCAACCCCGGGCAGCCCCTGGTAGCCCCGCGACGATCACCAGCTGTACAACGACGAGCCAACGGCAGGAAGCCCACCTGTCTGGCTGAGGTACGTCATCATTACATCATATACAGCAGAATATATATATATATATATATATATATATATATATATATATATATATATATAATTATATATATATACAGTATATACAGTATATATATATTCATTATTTAGTTTTACTATTTTATATAATCCGATACAAAATGTAATCCCTTGGCAACTAATATTTCAATACTAAAGGGAAATATAGGATGCCAGTATGTAACCAAGTAATCAAGTTGTTGTTGTTGTTGTTGTTCCCTAAGCTGCCTGGCCGAACAGCCCCGTCAAGTAATCAAGTTAAATAATATGACTTTATCACGCTCGAGAAAATAATAGATGTCAGTAGATGATCTTTTAGTCATGCATGATACATTTATATAGCCTTCCATTTTAAAACAATAACTACTATGTGCTAAGCCTATTTCGGCGTGGGTTTAGTGCCCCATTATTCCTTCCATTCGTCTATACATTAGGCTACCATAGCACAGTTGGAATGTATGTACATGCTCAGATTAATATGCAGGATTCGAAACTGCATAAAAAATCGTAGGCTTGTGCATAATTCTTTAACTGTCTTGATAGCGTAGTGCATCAATGCGCGGCATTTCGGTGTGAGTATGCTAGGTTCGAGTCGTTGGAGTGCCACATGTATTTGTTGAGTTAATTAATTGAGTTTAGAAGTAAAGTTGGTTGGTGAAAAAATATGAATTGTGTAGGCAGTTTTTCGTCTCACGTGGCACAGGACTTTCGGTGGATCACAACTAACTGCGTAGCATATTTCAGCCTATTATCTAAGAAAATACAGTGGCAAATCAAGTTTATCTTACCCACGCCACCTCTGATCTACAATAACAACAAGTTTATCTTACCCACGCCACCTCTGATCTACAATAACAACAAGTTTATCTTACCCACGCCACCTCTGATCTACAATAACAACAAAGTTTATCTTACCCACGCCACCTCTGATCTACAATAACAACAAAGTTTATCTTACCCACGCCACCTCTGATCTACAATAACAACAAAGTTTATCTTACCCACGCCACCTCTGATCTACAATAACAACAAAGTCGATCATTCGTAAGCCTTCCGTGGTCCGCCGCAGGTCAAATTAACGCCTTGAAGATAAACTACGTATGGGAAGCGAGAGAATGACTAAGAGGGTGTATGAGAGTGAGGTGGAAGGACAGAGAGGGAGAGGTAAACCGAAAGAGAGGTGGAAGGATGGAGTGAAGAAGTATATGGATGAAGGCGGTGCTGGTTGGGAGGACTGACTGGGGACAGAGGTGCATGGGGGTGTTTCGTTCGTGGCTACCCCTTCGGGGATCACGGCGTCAGGCAATAGATAGATAGATAAATACACACTTTAAAAGTTTATTCTGGCTATCATTGGACGATTATATTCAGTTTAGGAAGGAGTTATGGGAGTCTAATGGATAATTTACCACCGAAATTGGTTGAAGTATATATTCTCTCAGCCATTACAGATTTACTTCTTGTTCATTAGTAAATGCTCTGTTGCAATATCTAACCATCACCTTAAGCCAGTCAAAACAGCTTATAACAACAACACAGATGGCCGGCCTCAGCTTCATTACTTCAAGACCACAGAATGAAACGGTCTCCTGATTGTCCGACTCTAATTCATCTTCAGGGTAACAGGATAATCCCTTAATACTCCAAGGGGGGGGGTGGGGAAGAGATAATCCGTGTCCCCAGGAGCCGCCCTCGCTTGACCGCTGATTGGCTGGTTCATTGCCGTGCGCCCAAACAAAAGAGCCTCGGGAGCGTAGTTGATTGGCCGGCAGGGCGGGGTTGACGAGATGGGGGATTACTTTATACAACCAAAATGATTCACTTTAAAAGCCGTAATACCTATACACCCATTTGAATCCTTGAACTACTGAGCCCATACTCTTAGTTAGTTAGTTACAATAGGATTTCAGAGGCTATCAACCCTATATTGGATTATTAAGCCAGCACACTTAAAGTCAAGAACAAGGTCAGGACTGGAGCCCATTTTCGAGAACCCCAGTCCCTTCCCCATACTCTGAAGCATTTGGGTTAATATATAGCTCTGGATTATCTTACTATCTTGTTTGGGTTCAGGGCTCTTTATCTCGTTTGGGGTCAGTGCAGATTCAAATATTGAGTTGAATTTTATGGCTCGTCAATGTACAGTTTCCAAGACATCAACATAATGGGACATGGGCCGGTTTTCTGGACCACTTTCTCCCTCATGTTTAGCCCCATTAGTTTTCAGATGTTAAGATGTTCGCCCCATTAGTTAGTCGATGTTAAGACCTTTCGCCCCATTTCTTCGGCAATATTTAGACCTTTCGTGCTATTTAGGTGTCGATTTTTTTCCCTGGCGAACGATAATGAGCCTGTAATGTTGGAAGAACCGGCCTTCGGCCGGGACATTTTTCTACCGAAAAATGTACAAATTAATCTAGAAGGGGTATCTAATGGATTTTGTTTTTAAATTTGATGGAGGTCTAGGGAAAAAACTAGAAACATAATGAATACATGCAAAAATCGCCCAAAAAGTGAACCAACCCCCCTTAATCACACTATAAGAGGCTAATCATTTCACAGTTTTAAGTATGTGAAATGGTCTTACCCACTTCATACAACATTATCATAAGTGCACAACATCATACATTCTTCTTTAAGCTCTATGTATAAACCTCCTGCAAAAGCCCTAATTCCTGCAACTCATTTACAGCACTTGTACGTACCAGGTTAAGGGGGGATGGTTCACTTTTTGGTAATTTTTTTTCATTTATTGATTAATTATTGTTCTAGTTTCCTCCCTAGACCTCCATCAAACTTAGAAAAACATCTTCCTTCTAGATTAATTTGTACATTTTTCTGTTCCAAAATCCTCGCCAATGGGGAGCCACCTTGTCGTGGTGGCGGGGCTTGAAACGGGGTCGTTGGTGTCACTCTCTTTAGGGCAGGGATTCAATCGGCGTCGTGGACAAAGTGCCCCCCCCCCGTCGTCATTGGGGTAAACGGAACCTCCCGGTGATGACGTTTTTCGTGTTCCCATTTTTGTTTTAATTTTGCGGAGGATTTCCTCCCTATTTTAACTAAATTGTGCCGGCTAGGCTCGAGAGCCTTCCCTCGCTGTGTCTGGAGTACTGGCTCCTCTCCGTTAACAGGGGCCGTGGCGGTCTAGCTCACCGCCCGAGGGGGTTGGTCCCGGGAGCGGCGACGTGGTTGCCCGCGTTGATGCCCTGGGGTCGCCCATCAGTGGGGACCGGTCTCGGTTCCAGGGGTCCGTTTTCCCTTCTTGGTGGGTTTCCTGGCTTCTGTCCGGCTGCCCTCCATTACGCACAGATTGGGGATGATTGCAATTAACTTTGCCCTCGGTCCCAGTATAGCGGTTTTGCCTAAGCTTGGCCTTTCTGTGCGTTTTGGTGCTATCCCCCCTCGTATAGGGGGGTAGGGTATGAGGATGAGCCCCCTGGAGACCTGCCCCTGTTTGCGCCACCGGTATAGAGGCTGGGGCTCCCTGACTCACGACGGAGGGTTCTCTGTTGGCCCTTCTGGTATGTTCTTTATTTATTGTTTTGTTTCTATTTTTCTTTTTCTTTTTCTTTCTTTTTTTCCCCTCGGTTATGTTTTTCTTTCTTTTTTGATTTCCGATAAAATGAAAATAGAATAGTAAAAACAACTAGGGTCATCATGGATCAGCCATGCAAACCTCCTCCCCTGGATCCAGCTTTGGCGCCCCCGGTACTTGACCTTTGCATTCCCCTGGACTCTTCATCTGACCTTCCTGTGCCCTCTGAGTCTACCACCTTGGACACCTCCCCTCCGAGTTGTTCCGAGTCTGATGCTCTCTCACGCTCTGATACTAAATTACCTGCTTCTACGACTAAGGATTCCCATCCTCCATCTGTGGACCCTACAATGGCCCCTGTTCATATCGACTCTCCACAGAGCCCAACTACACCTGCCGCTCATGATTTAAATGTCCCTCCCCTCTCCCAAGATAAGAGAGACCCTCCTTGTGTTGAGTCTCCTGTTCAAACCATAGACCTTGGCGTGCCGGGTTCTCTTGACACGCCCTGCTCCTCAGCACTACCCGTTAACCGACTTACAGTTTCCACTGACCACCTGCAGAGTGACACCAGTGTTGGTGACCCTTCACCTCCCATCGACACTGTTTCTCCACCATTTCAGCCGATTGTTAGTTCAGCCACTACTTCCACCTCACTCGTTGCAACTCTGGAGCCTCACATGCCTCATTCCGGCCCCCAACATCGGCGGAAACCTCGGCGTCAGTTTGTCCCCAATGCCACCCTCCGGCACTTCGATTCAATTTTTGGCGATGATGACTGGCCGCGTTTCCTCGTCATACGACCGGCTTCCTACATCTCGGGGGCTAAATTAGAGAACCTCCTCCTCTTGGCGCATGCAACTTCGGACTTATCATTCCGTGAGACTGGTAATAATGATTGGATTGTGGAAACCACTACTCGTGCCCAATCTGATACATACCTATCTCTTACTACCTTGGACGATATCCCTGTTACTGTCACGAAACATAACGACCTCAATTACATCCTCGGTACTGTTGTTCTACCCTCAACTTATGACCATGACGGACTTCCTGATAAGTCGACCCTCCTGTCGTCGTTGCGCTTGCGTTATCCAAATGTGCACGACGTTGATTTGTATAGTATCCCAAACAAATCAACTCCTTCTCATCCTCTCCGCATAGCTCGCATTAAGTTTAGTGGACGTTCCCTCCCACGAGACGTCAGGATCGAAGGACAAAGGCGTGAAGTACGACCTTATGTCCCCAAACCGTTACAATGTACAAACTGTTCCACCTTTGGTCACTCAGCTGGTAGGTGTAAGAAGGTTCGGGTGTGTGCCTTCTGTAGCTCCGTCAAACATGCTACCCGTTGGAATTGTGGCACTCCAAAATGTGTTAACTGTGGCCTTGAACACCATGCTCGCTCAAAGCAATGCGTGTTCTACATGTACAATGCTGAGTTAAAGCTTCTCATTAGTCGGTCAGGCATGTCTGTCAGAGAAGCTAAGCAAGAACTGAGAGTAAGAGATGTTAAAGATCCCTCTAGAGATATGACTTGCAGTGCTAGACTTCGTGCACCTACAACTGACGTTTCTCCCGGTAGTCAACGACGTGAGGACATTGATGCTGTGTTGGATTCACCCCTTTCTAGTCCAGCCACTGTTCCCCTCTCCAACCGATTTCATGCACTGAATACCCCTCCCCCTGTTCATGAAGCCTCCACCCCAAAAGCATCCGCGTCCCCTTCACCAGTAACTGATATTCAATCCTTGCCTCTTGCCCCGGCTCCCTCTACCGATGTTGACGATGTCATGGATTCTACCCCCTCCACCAGTAAACGCCGATCTGATGCTCTACATTCTCCCTCCTCAGATCGTCAATCTCCCTCCGTAAAACGTAAGACCCTCACAGCCCGACCTATGCCTCCCAAACCTCAACATGTCCCTCCTCGTTCTCGCATCTTCCGCTCTGATATGGGTTCTCCGTCCCAGCCTCCCTCACTCCACACCCCCTCTACGCCTGCGTCCCCCCCGCCTACTCGTCCTCGACCTCACGCACCTATCAATGTTACCGCCTCGGGCTCCCATGCACCCCACTGCGGCTGTCATGACTGCTTTGTGCGGGAGTATCGCCGGACGCCTACCCGCACTAAATCCACTGTTGCTGCATTGATACGCTCCTTTCTCCGTGACCGACGTTTATCAACCCCTGATAACACCGCCTCTCATAACTCTTCGTGCTTATGCGCTTTTCACTTAAAGTCACGTTCAGATTTTTCACACTCCAAGATAGCTACTATCCTCCATGACCTGTCCTCTAATGTGTCCCCCCACCGTCCACGTCGAAACTCCCTGCCTTCTCATGACCCTCCCCCCAGACCCGTTCCTCTTCATCTCCAACAGCCGAACAGTGCTGTTAATTTACGTAACCTTACGTCTCTCACTTAACCTGTTCAATCCCTATATACTACAATGGAATTGTAATGATCTCTCATCTAGAGTCCATCTAGGTGAGATCCAGCGTTTACTCAGTGTCTATAATCCAATGTGTATTTGTTTACAACACATTGGAAATTATAATAAATCCATCACCAACTACCACCTTGCGTGCTGTTCTCTATCCCCTGATGGAGAATATGGCACAGCAATTCATGTCCATCATCGAGTAACTTTTGACTTGTTTCCCATTCGTACAAGTTTCCTACAGCATTCTATCCTTACTCTTCATATCCCCGATGGTGACTCTGTTACCATTTGCAATATCTATAACCAACCTGCTTACAATTATGACCTTTCCTTGCTTTCTCAGATTTTCTCTACACTACCCTCTCCCATCTTACTGTTGGGTGACTTTAATGCCCATAGCCCTATATGGGACCCTACTTCCTCCAATCCTGATACAGCCGGTTCGCAGATTGAACATTTGCTTTTGAACCGTGACCTTTGCTGCCTTAATGAGGCCGACTCACACACTTACTTTTCTGCTTCCCATCATACTTATTCCTCTGTTGATGTCACCCTGTGCTCCACAGCAATTGTTGATAAGTTCGAGTGGCGGGTCTGTGTTGATACGTTCTCAAGCGATCACTTTCCTGTCATCCTGTCTTACTTGCAATTCCGTCCATGTCCTTCGCTCCCTCGCTATAACTTCCACAAAGCTGACTGGGACGCATATGTCCTCCACACCAGACAAATCCCACCTTTTAATCCCTTAAGGGATCCTGATGAAACGCATTCATTCCTCGTTAATTTGTTTACTAATGCAGCTACTAAGTCTATACCCCAGACGACTTCTTCCCCCCTACGTCGTCGAGTCCCCTGGTGGGACAGCACCTTATCCACTCTTGCTAAAAGTAAACATGAATTAGGCCGCCGCCTCGATAGTCTCAATAAACGTTACAATTCTTTATGTTCACGCTTACCTTTACGTGATGATCTTCTATGCCATTCCATCTCGTTATTAATGGATATATGTGCCATCAAACCTCACTACAATCGACTATCAGCTAAATTCCGTCGAGAAGTCATCCGTAGTAGATCCGAATCCTGGAAAACTTATGTCTCCACCATTTCCCCGTCTACCCCGATATCATGCGTTTGGCATAAATTCAGGAATATTAACAGCCTTCACATTGCCCCTCCGCGCCATGCTTTGGTACACGGTGGCCGTACTGTTCACGATCCCCTTGAGATATCGAACCTCTTGGGTCAACATCTTGCCCATGTCAGCAGTAATGAGAGGTTAGACGATAATTTCCGCCGCCATAAACTTGAAATGGAGTCGATCCCCCTCCACTTCTCTTCACCAGACACCTTTGATTATAATGCATGCTTTACTATGGATGAATTTGAACATGCACTCTCCAATTGTCCTAACTCCGCTCCTGGCCAAGATAACATAAGTTTTGCCTTACTCACTAACTTAGCCCCCCTTGCTAAATCCTACCTCTTGCAATTTTATAATCAGGTGTGGATCCGTCATCAATTTCCTACCTCATGGAAACATGCTATTGTCGTCCCAATTGCAAAACCTGGAAAAGACCCGAGCTTGCCCTCGAGTTATAGACCAATATCCCTCACCAGTTGTCTTTGTAAATTAATGGAGAAATTGGTCACTACTAGACTCACTTGGTTCCTCCGTCAAAACACTATTCTCAGTCCGACCCAATTTGGCTCTCAGAAAGATCGATCTACTCTGGACTCGCTTACGTTATTAGAATCTCATATCAAGCGTGGCTTTGAAAGTAAGTCCATCACCGTCGCCGTTTTCTTTGACATCCAGAAGGCATATGATACCACGTGGCGGCGTCCCATCCTGCAACTACTTCATGATAGTGGTGCCCGTGGCCATCTACCTTTTTTTATTTCCAACTTTCTGTCTGATCGAACATTCCAGACTCGAGTGGAGGGAATCCTTTCTAATGTCTTTCCACTCGTCAATGGTGTTCCCCAGGGCAGCGTTCTCAGCAGCAAACTTTTTGCCGCGGCCATAAATAAAGTCATTCAACAATTGCTGCCGGAAGTCCATGGCAGCCTGTACGTTGATGATTTTACCATCTATTGCACTGCCCGTACCCTCAGACATGCTCAACGTATACTCAACATCTCCATCCAACGGGTGATCGCCTGGGCATCTTCAGTTGGCTTTCAGTTTTCGGCTGAGAAAACTAAGGCAATAGTCTTCTATCGAGACAAACGCTGGCTCCGTGGCCAGTCAATATCGCTTCGAATGGGACCCTCTCCGATTTCTTTCTATCCCAGTGTTAAATGTTTAGGCGTAATCTTTGACCAACATCTCAACTGGAGAGACCATGTTCAGTATACTAAAGGTAAAGGCCTTCGTGCTCTCAACCTCCTCAGAAAACTATCCCATACCACTTGGGGTGCCAGACGTACCACTATGTTGATGCTCTACAAGGCGGTGGTTCTTTCCATCCTCTACTACGGCTGCCCCATTTATGGGTCGGCCTCTGCTTCCGTTTTGAAGATGTTGGACCCTGTTCATACACAGGGTATGCGTCTCTGTACTGGAGCTTTCCGTTCCTCCCCAAATACCTCCGTCTTAGCTGAGAGTGGCGAGCCCCCGCTCTCCCTCCATCGCGATTTAGTTACTATGCGCCGTGCATTAAAAATTAAACATAGTGACTCTCCCACTAATTCCCTTTTCAGTGATATCTTCATTCCCGATCCGTGTCCATCTTCCCCCTCCTTTCCGATTCGTGCTACAATTCTCCTCAACTCTCTTGACTTTCACATTGCTGTTTCGCCGCCTGTTGTCTCCCCTTCCCCCCCATGGGTTATCTCTCTCCCCAATGTTTGCACTCACCTCTCCTTCCTCTCTAAGAGATATCCTTTTGTCCCTAGCCATCACTGCCAACACGCACTCGAACACATACGTCGTAAAGGCCCCCATTTTGCCATCTTCACTGACGGGTCTAAGACTGACTCTGGGGTGGGCCTCGCTGCTGTGTCCTCTACTAAGCTCCTTCAGTTTTCTCTCCCGCCCCAAGCCTCTATCTTTACTGCTGAACTTTTAGCTATCCAATCTGCTATTGACATTATACGTGACACCCCTCAACAGCCCTTTATAATTTACAGTGACTCTCGTAGTGCCCTCGAAGCGCTCCGTGCTTATTCGTCCTCCCACGTAATAGTTTTAGCCATAAAACACGCTCTCCACGAGATGAGCCTACGTGGATTCCAGGTCCAGTTATGTTGGATTCCTGCTCACATCGGTGTCCGTGGCAATGAAGACGCCGATGCTGCGGCTAAGAATGCTATTTTAATGATCCCTCGCCAGCCCCACCTTCCGTTAGGTGATTGGCTGTCCTTACTCAAGCCTTCTATTCTTTGCACGTGGCAATCTCATTGGGATGCTCTACCCTGCAATAATAAACTCCGTGCAATCAAAACTTCTGTCCGTCCTTGGCCCTCGTCTTCCAGGTCTCACAGGTGTGAGGAAGTTTTACTAACTAGACTTAGGATAGGCCATTCCAGGCTGACTCACGGTTATTTAATGTCCACTCCCCGCACTCCGCCCCCTCCTGTCATTCCCCTCTAACTGTTCGCCACGTCTTTGACTGCCCAGATACTGCCCGTCTGCGTACGGTTTGTTTTGGTACTAAATCATTCACTGACCTTTTATCCGATTCTCCGTCATTTTCCTTCCCCCCTATCGTCCGTTTTTTGCGTCGCCTTAAGCTCCTTTCAGTAATCTGATCCAATCCTTCGGGCCAGACCTATGAGAGTTCCGTATGGAACTCAGTGGTCTGGTTAATCTGCTCTACATAACTAACTAACTCTGTTCCAAAATTACAGGCTCACTATCTTTCGCCAACAAGAAAATCGACACCTAAATAGCGTGAAAGGTCTTAATATTGACAAGGAAATGGGGCGGAAGGTCTTAAAATTAACAAACTAATGGGGCTAACATCTTAAAATCTGAAATATAATGGGGCTAAGCATGAGGGAGAAGGGCATCTAGAAAAACGACCCATCTCCCCTTAATGTTTCGGTAACTGAACATTATGATAACACGTGTATCGTTCAACCTAAACTAACTGCTAACCAATTCCGTACCTATATCAATTTATCAAAACAATGAAATATAAGGAACGTTAGAGTAGTGTGTGTGTGTGAATTTGTATTTTGTTTTTGTGTTTTCATTGTTTTCTGTTGTGTTGTCCCTATTCTGGCTCTGTCTTGAGTCGCCCCCCCCCCCCCGAAATAAAATGAAAACAAAAAAAGGAAAAGAAGGAAAAGGAAAATAATAAAATTGGAAAAGTGGGGATTATGCCTGAGTATATGAAATACTATATAGCATAGAGTAGTATATAGAGAGTCAATCAGAAGTTACGTGGCTTTACAATACTATATAGAATAGAGTAGTATATAGAGAGTCAATCAGAAGTTACGTGGCTTTACAATACTATATAGAATAGAGTAGTATATAGAGAGTCAATCAGAAGTTACGTGGCTTTACAATACTATATAGAATAGAGTAGTATATAGAGAGTCAATCAGAAGTTACGTGGCTTTACAATACTATATAGAATAGAGTAGTATATAGAGAGTCAATCAGAAGTTACGTGGCTTTACAATATGTACGAATTGATCAGAACTATAGTCTATTTATTATAATTAGGCCAAAATCTTTACCAATAACCTCTCATAACTCAAAACTTACCAAAACAATCAAGCTGCTGTATCTTGCAATTGGGTATAGTCAACTTGTGTTGTCTATGTGGATGAGGGAGACAAAGGGCAGAGCTGCCTGTGACAAGTGGTTCCCCCAGAGTTGAAAGCAGGTAGGGACGAAAAAACCAAGCCAGACCGAGTAAACCCAAGTAGGGATGAACAAGCTACAGAGCCAGACTCAGCTGGTAGAGACGAATACGTTTTTTTGTGACAGAAAGAAGTCTGGTGTGCTAGTTTAGTGTAGTGAAGTAGATAGCAGGAGGAGGTGTTTGTGAGAGCCAGCTGGATCACTCAGTGTAGGTGAGGCACAAACAGAAACAGTAAAGGAAGCCAGACAAATGAAACAGGAGTTCTAGCAACTCTTTATCATATGCCTATAGGCCTCCCCTGGGTATTGCCTTGTTCGATTGGTGCCTGCAATCTCCCCTATATAGTAATAGGTGTGGAAACTTACAGCTTAGTTGCTCCAGCCCTTATTGAGTTAGAAGGGGGTTGTAGTCACGATTTCTGGCCGTAATATAATGAATTGACTATACTCTGTTTCTTTTCAATTGACGATAAATTTAATCCCTTGGCAGCTACTTTGTTCTATACTTAATGGCAAAATATGAAACTACTATGTCTCTGCATCCTATTAAGACCCAAGTTTATATAATTAATATCATATTTCACTACAAAATCTTCAAAATCACTGAGAAATCTTGATGGGAACTTTGCACTTTACCGTCAGTTGAAAAGAAACGGAGTATAGTTACATAAAATAATATCTTAAGGTGAGGCTGATGGACTGTTGAGGTTAAGGGGAGTGGGTCGTTTTCTGGTCCCATTTCTCCCTCGTGTTAAGCCCCATTTGTTTTGAGATTATAAGACGTTGGGCCCATTAGTTTGTCGATTTTAAGATCTTTCGCCCCATTTCGTTGTCAATTTTAAGACCTTTCGTGCCATTTAGGTGTCGATTATTTCCTGGCGAACGATAGCGAGCCTGAAATTTTAAGAGGAACCGCGAGAAAACTAAGAAATAAAGGAATAAATGAACTAATAGAAAAAAAAAAAAAAAAAAAAAGCGGTCCGTCTTCCCTTAATGGGCTACGTATTCTGAATTCTTACTTGTACATCCTCTCTCTCTACTCTTGTTCACAGTGTTCTAATATTCAATCCTCGGTCTTATCTCACACCTGTTCTTTTTCCTGTACTGTCTCTTTAAGGGGAGATGGGCCATTTTTCTTCCTCGTGTTTAGCCCCATTAGTTTTCAGATTTTATGACATTCGGTTCATTAGTTTGTCAATATATGACCTTTCGCCCCATTTCTTTGTCAATATTAAGATCTTTCGTTCTATTCAGGTGTAGGTTTTTTTCCTGGCGAACGATAGTGAGCCTGTAATTTTGGAAGAATCGGCCTTCGGCCGGGACATTTTTCTACCGAAAAATGTACAAATTAATCTAGACGGGGGATCTAATGGATGTTTTTTTAAGCTTGATGGAGGTCTAGGGAGGAAACTAATAATATAATAAAAAGCTGCATAAATGATCAAATGAATACGTCCATCTCCCCTTAAATGAATACGTCCATCTCCCCTTAAATGAATACGTCCATCTCCCCTTAAATGAATACGTCCATCTCCCCTTAAAATAGGTTAGATAAGAGCAGTTATTTTGGATTAGGATGAATTAATGAAGTATATATTGAAAAGGTGGAGGTGTTTGTTAGTAGTGTGTGGGAGGGAATGGGGAAGATTTAGAGTGGAAGCGGATGACCCATTGACCTTTACTTTGCTGTGCCCTTTCCGATGGTGGGGTGGCGTTTTTTTTTTTTTTTTTTTAGTTGACCGTATATTCAATCCGTTAGCAACTGAATTCTCGATACTCATTGGTAAAAAAATATGAAATTATACTCTGTCTCTGCGTTCTATTAGTGTCAATTCTTTATAAGTAACAACACATTTCGCCACTAAATCTTCATAATAGCTGAGTAATCAAGATAGAAACATGGCAATTTACCGTTAGCTTAACCCCTTGAGTACCGGTGCCGTTCTTTTAATTATATTATGGCAATGATTAGACGATTTTATTCAGCTTAGGATGGACCTCTATCAATAATAAGGCTTGAAACTATTTCAACCAACACTTTTAACTACCACAGATCCTTCCTAAGCTGCATAATATCGTATAAATATAGCTAGAATATAATGTAACACGTCGCTGGTACTCAAAGGGTTATCAAAAAAAATCTTTGTAATTCCTTGTCAGCTTAACACTCGCTCAATTCTCCCTCTTGTTATTTGGGACTACTACTCTCACTTAAGGGGAGATGGGGGGTTTTCTGGTCTCCCTTCTCCCTCGTGTTTAGCCCCGTTAGTTTTGAGATTTTAAGACGTTCGTTCTATTAGTTTGGCGATTTTAAAACCTTTCACCCCATATTTTGTTCAATATTAGGACCTTTTAGAAGTCGACTTTTTCCTGGGGAACGCTAGCGAGCCTGTAATTTTAGAAGGCACCGGGCCGAACCGAATTTTTTTTATTATTAAGCTTGATGGAGGTCTAGCGAGTAAACTGAAATGTTGATAAATAAATGACTAAATAGACCGAAAAATATACCCTACCCCCTTTAACCAATTCAGTACCAGTGCTGTCTTTTTAACTGTATCCTGGCTACTATTAGATGTTCAGCTAAAAAAGGGCCTCCAGCAATTGACAGACTTCGAATCACCTCACTTGACCCTTTTTACTACCACCGATCCTTCTTAAACTGCACAAAATCCTCTAAACATAGGTAGGATAGAATTTCAATACACGTCGACGGTACAGAAGGGATTAATTCACTTGTTATCTTCTTGAAGCATTTAAGGGGAGACAGACCGTTTTTCTGGACCCCCTTCTCCCTAATGTTTAGCCCCACTAGTTTTGAGATTTTAAGACGTTCGTTCCATTAGTTTGGGGATTTTATGACCTTTCACCCCATTTATTTGTCAATTAAAATGTAAAACTTGCAAACTAAACAAACCAAAATTGGGACAAGGACAATATAAAGTCAAATTAAATTATCAAAATCGCTATGTGGAAACAACGTTTACTAAAATGAAAATTATTAAATAAAAGAACACAATCCACCACATAGGGTGTACATTACTACATGAGCAAGTTAATCTGTTTCCCAAGCAAACTAATCGCACATATAACAACGCACTATCGTCACGTTAAAGGAAGTAGTCAAGTTTGGGAAGTCCGGGACGTTCTGGCAAATTTTACTAAACTCTGCATGAATAAAGAAACTACATGTTAAATGTCAAAATATTATTTAAAATCAAATTTGCAACATGACAAGACATTAACAATAGTACAAAATACAAATATTGATAAGATATCTATACTATTACAAAATAATATATAAAATACAGTACAGCACTCACTAACGATAGTGCTATCGGGTAGGTACCTGTAAGCATAGCATGCCTCAAGTGACTCCTATCAATGACTACCCTACAAATAACCTACATTTATAGCACAAATAAACTAAGGAAATCGCAAAAGTAAGCAATTGATACTATCGACAATGAATACATATAATATAAAGACAAATAATTGCAAAATATGAAGTAACAACAGATTTAAACAAAGAGTACTCTTTTAACAAGAACAATAAATTTAAAAAATCATCAATATTAATATTAATAATAATAATAATAATAATAAAAAAAGAAAAAGATAAACAATAAATACAGACAAAAAGTAAGCAGAGGTTATACAAGAAACTTCAAGTTAAAAATGCTTGATTAAAATTATTGATGTCAAATTTTAGAAACCTTCGTGCCATTTAGGTGTCGATTTTTTCCTGGCGAGCGATAGCGAGCCTGTAATTTTAGGAGGAATCGGCCTTTGGCCGGGACATTTTTCTACCGAAAATTTTACAAATATATCTTGAAAGTGGGTCTAGGGGTGTTTTTCTAAGCTTGATGGAGGTCTAGGGAGGAAACTAAAAAAATATATGAATAAATGAATTAATAGACCAAACAAATGGCCACTGTCCCCTTAACCCTATCAGTACGGGCGACGTCTTCTTCTTCGTGTTATTCTGGCTAGCATTACACGGTTTTGTTATATCTAGCCCTCTCAGTTTGTGGGGACGCATTACATACATACATACATACATAACATTTTAAGACTGAGTGTTCCACACATAAGTGCAGTTTCAGTCTCTTGTCCTAATGGCGGTGTTCCAGGCATCCCTGTTAAGGGCTGTTTCACTTGTCAAGTTCTTGGATTTGAGATCGGCACGTATAGTCCGATCCCAGGTCTTCCTCGGTCCACCCCTTGGTGCAGCTCCCTCCGCAATCACAGACCTGCATTTTTTCACCCAATTTTGTTCATCCATTCTCTCCACATGTCCATACCATCCCAGTCTACTTGTACGCATCACCTCGCTAATACTCTTTATACCTAAACGTCTCCTCAGCTCAACATTTGTTATTCTATCCTGTAGCCTGGCCCCACACATCCATCTCACCTTTCTCATCTCATTACACTCCATTCTGTTGACATCCTCTACTTTAACGGCCCATGTTTCTGAGGCATACGTCATTGCACTTCTAACACATGAGGCATACACCTTTCCCTTCAGGGGGAGAGGCATTCTTTTCATGGTCAAGATTGGCATCAGTTCTCTGAACTTCCCCCAGCCACACCTAATTCTAGCAACAGTGGCAGCCTCGGCCCCACCACCGGCAGAGATGGTATCTCCTAGGTAACAAAACTTGTTCACCAGCTCCAAAGACTCATTTCCAAAATTCACAGCCACAGGATCATCACCTAACACAAGCTTGCCTTTGCACACGACGCACTCAAATTTCTCTATTTCTGACTTATCCTTCGGCAGGGGTCCCTTTATTCTAATACAGTTCTTACTCCCATGGTGTACCCAACATAGACAGATGCTACATTGAATTGAGTTAGCGCCCACTCCCTTTCCACACACTGCACATGGGTATGCACCGCTCTTTTCCACATTGCCTAGTCTCAATCTACAATGCATAACCTTGGTTTTGTTAATATTGACTCTTAAACCCTTGCTCGCCATGCCCTCTCTCCACTCTCTGAATTTGGCCTCAGCATCTTGCACACTGTCAGCTATTAGGACTAAATCGTCTGCATAAAACAGTTCCAACGGGAGTCCGCCTCTAAAATCTCTAGACAGTGCCTCCAAGACCATCGTAAAGAGGAGGGGGCTTAACACTGAACCCTGATGGACTCCAACACGGACTGCGAACTCATCACTCAGTAGACCCTTCACCCTCACCGCACTTCGCGAATCCTCATACATCTTGTTTATCACACGCACCAGCCACTCTTCCACACCAAGTTTCCTCATAGCCCACTACACAACATCTCTAGGCACCCTATCAAAGGCCTTCTCCAGGTCTACAAACACAAAGTAAAGATCCTTGCCTTTTAGTAAGTATCTTTCCTGTATCTGCCTGACTATAAAGATAGCATCGGTTGTACCCCGTCCTGGCATAAAACCAAACTGCAGATCATCAATAGAGATGCTTTGCCTGATCAAACCCTCAAGGACTCTCTCACAGACCTTCATGATTTGGTCAAGCATTTTCAGGCCCCTATAATTTCCTCTATCTAGCGCATCCCCTTTTCCTTTGTATATATTCACTATCACACTTTTGAGCCAATCCTCTGGGATTTTCTCATCCTTAATAATGGTGTTTATCAACTCAGTAACTAAGTTTACACCAGTCTCCCCTGAGGCTTTTATCATCTCAGCGACAATGTCAGAGCAACCTGGAGCTTTACCGTCCTTCATTTTATTGATTGCGTCGCTCACTACAGCTGGTGCTATCAAAGGAGGGGGCCCAGATATTGGTTTTTCGATACTAAGCTGTTCCTTATCCCATTCAAACTCTACATTTAGCAATCGTTCATAGTGTGCTTCTCTTATTTCATTTTTTGCATACACAATCTTCCCATTATCGTTTCTAACACACTGTTCACCTATAATATCCCTACTGTAATTTTTAACTCGCCTAGCTAGGTTGAAGATCCCATTGGGATTGTCAGTGTTACACACTTGTTCGAGGACCAGGTCCTTAATGCCGAGGACCAGGTCCTTAATGCGATTTTTAGCATTTTAAATAACTCTTTTGGCAGTTCATTTAGCTGCCTGGTATTCCTCCTTGCTGCCTCCTTTCTTCCATGCTTTGAAGCATCTCCTTTTCTCTTTCACAGCATGTTCTACCTCATCGTTCCACCACCAGGAGGTCTTATTCCTGGGGTGACCCTTTGTTTTCCCACAGACTTTGTCAGTGGCAGCGATAAGGCTATGCTTAAGAAAGTTCCATTGACTATTTACATTGTTAGGCCTAGCTTCCTTATTTCCATTCATTTCCTCCAGTTCACTATGAAACCTATCCCTAACTTCCTTGTTCTTCAGCAGCCACACTTTCCTTTTGGGTATGTATACCTTCTTGCGCTTAGGATCTCTGTATAAGCTCATGTCGCACACAAGTAGCTTATGCTGGGGGATACATTCTTCGCTCGGGATGACCTTTACATTTCGAACTAGTTTCCAGTTTTTCCTGTTAACCAAGATGTAATCTATCTGGCTACTGGAGACACCAGAGTTATATGTGATCAGGTGGCTCTGTCTTTTCTTGAACTTTGTGTTACACACAACCATGTTGAGTGCAACGCAGGACTCCAATATATATTCGCCTTCCAGATTTCTCCTTCCGTAACCATTTCCTCCATGTACCCCCTCGTATCCATCTGCAGATGCTCCCACGTGACCATTCAGGTCCCCCCCCCCCCCACGATTGTTATTTCATTCTCCGAGAGGCCTGAAATGACACTGACTGTGGCATTCCAGAAGTCCTCTTTTATCTATTTCTGTAAACCAGCCTGTGGGGCATATGCAGATATCACATTCAGAATTTGTTCACCAACTTTCAACTTCAAAACAATCAGCCTCTCACTAACTCTCGTAATCTGAAGCACACTTTCCGCCAGCTCTTCAGCCACCAGAACACCCACTCCTCCTTTCGCTTTATCAGTCTCCACACCCATCCAGTATATCCTATATCTTTCCTCCTTCCGACAATCCACTGTACCCCATGCCTCTTCCAGAGTGTTTCCTGGGTACAGCAGACGTCCACTCGCCTCCTCTCACACATCTCAGCCACTTCATTCGCACGCAGATTCAAACTACCAACATTCACACTAGCAAGTCTGAGTTTGTGGGGGGCATTTGTCCTTGTCCTGTGCGGTTTCTATTATTATTCTATTATTTTTGTCGAGCTTTCATTGGGCGATTTCGTGCAGTTTAGGAAGGACCTCTAGGAATCTAAGCAACCCAAGTCAACTCATGTAGCTTATGCCTCTAACTCCCATACATCCTACCTAAGCTGAATAATATCGTCTAATGATAGTCACAATAAGCTGTAAAAACGCGTCATAATCATCAAAGGTTTAAAAAGATCTCTAGAAATTTAATGAACATAATCCATCACCATTTTCGACTCCCATAGAACTTTCCGAAGCTGCATATAAGCGTTTAAATATAGAAAAAATACGGAAATGCGGAAAAGGATGAAGTTGTCCAAGAAATAGAACAGAACAAGTGAATTAAGTGAGAGAAATAGTCCCTACTAAGATATAACGAGCGGGAAAAATGACAGAGTGTTGAGCTGACGAGGAAGTAGTATAGGTATCACGACATTTCGCTACCTCACAGTCTCGCTACCAAACAGTCAGTGGAGAATATACTCTGCCGAACATATATTACCCCAAATTAGGTGTTATTAACTCTAGAAAGATTATGACGCATATGGACAGATTATTCTAGCTATCATTAGACGACTTTAGACAGTTTAAAGGTGGGGGTGCATGGGTTGAGGTAAACATGGAAAAATAATCGCCAACCTGCATATAATTATCTTGTAAAATGCAATGTCACTGAAATAATTATTAACAATGGTATAAAGGATTTTGCGGATCGTCTATACCGGGCCTGTGACGTCACGCCAGTATCCTTATCCTAGACTGGATGGTGGACTTACACTCTTGTGACGTCACTGGCCCGGTATAGACGATCCACAAAATCCTTTATACCATTGTAAAAAATTATTTCAGTGCCATTGCATTTTGCAAGATAATTATGTTTGGCGATTATCATTCCATGTTTATCTCAACCCATGCGCCCCCACCTTTAAGAAGGATCTGTGGGAATTAACCTTCTGACTTCTATATATCCTACCTAATCTAAACAAACTCGTGTAATAATAGCAAAAAAAAAAAAACACACAGAAAAGAAATGCGTAATTGGATCTTGAAAGGGTTAAGACAGGTAAGGTTAACTTAGCTTCTCTAATATCCACCGGAGTCACAAATAGAGTAAAGCAAGACGATACCTGAAGATTGTTGTGAGATAGGCCATCTCAACAGCCCATTTCTGTGTTTGTCTATTAACACTCTATATAGGGCCATCCCAACAGCCCCTTTCTCTGTTCCTCTATTAACACTTTATATATTTCCATCTCAACAGCCCATTTCTGTTTTCGTCTATTAACACTTTATATTTTTTTTTTTTTTTTTTAAAGAGACAATGAACGGAGGAAGGAAAAACACAGATAAAACAAAAAGGTCCATGTGCCTAAAGGCATCCTCCATTCATAAAATGTTTGTAACAACTGGATTTAAACATTTGTTGATTGTAAGTTTGTGGAAAGCAATTCGAGGGAAGTGAATTCCAAAGAGTAGTAGCTCTGGGGATAAATGAATTCTGATAAGCAGAAGTTCTGCATTGTGGAGGAGAAAGTGTAAATTCATGGGCGCTCTCAGCTGCCCTAGTTCTACGGGGAAAGATGTGGAGAGGCGGCACAATTGAAGCAAGTTCCTCGGAACAATTGCTGTGAAAATATCTGTAGAATAATGCAAGGGATGCAACGTTTCTTCGTATGGCTAATGTGGTCAGCGCCTGTGTGATTGCAGGGTTATTGATTAATCTAATAGCTTTATTTTGAATTTTGTCCAACTGCCTCAATGCAACCACTCCACTTCCACCCCACAGAGGTGAACAGTAATCCATCTGAGAGCGCACATGACTTTTATATATTACGGCCAACTGCTCGTCAGTGAAGAATTCTCGAACTCTGTACAGGAGTTTTTTAGAGGCATTCTTAGCAATGCTTCTAACATAATGTGTCCAGCTCAAGTTAGTAGTTAATGTTACACCGAGAATGTCAATACTAGGGGAAGTGGGAATATTTACATAATTAAAAAATATATGGGAGTCAGTGAGATTCTGTCGGTTAGAAAATTGAATGTACTTGGTTTTCTGTGCATTAAAGGAAACTAGATTCTCTTGCCCCCATTCATTAATTCTAGAAAGGTCCTGGTTCAGAGAAATTGCAGTGTTTATTTTTGAATTTATAAGATCGGGTTGGGTGAAAGAATTGGTAAATGTGAAGGAACTGTGGAGTGTTGAGTTATCTGCGTAGGAATGTATTGGATTATGAGTGGTAGATATGAGATCATTGATATGAATGAGGAACAGAGTTGGGGCCAAAACTGATATAGGGCCATCCCAACAGCCCATTTCTCTGTCCGCCTACTGTATTTACACTTTATTTAGGGCCATCTCAACAGCCCATTTCTGTGTTCGTCTATTAACACTTTATATAGGGCCATCCCAACAGCCCATTTCTCTGCTCGTCTATTAACACTTTATATAGGGCCATCCCAACAGCCCATTTCTCTGTCCGCCTACTGTATTTACACTTTATTTAGGGCCATCTCAACAGCCCATTTCTCTGTTAGTCTATTAACACTTTATATAGGACCATCTCAACAGCCCATTTATCTGTTCGTCTATTAACACTTTATATTGGACCATCCCAACAGCCCATTTCTGTGTTCGTCTATTAACACTTTACATTGGACCATCCCAACAGCCCATTTCTGTGTTCGTCTATTAACACTTTACATTGGACCATCCCAACAGCCCATTTCTGTGTTCGTCTATTAACACTTTATATTGGACCATCCCAACAGCCCATTTATCTGTTCGTCTATTAACACTTTATATTGGACCATCCCAACAGCCTATTTCTGTGTTCGTCTATTAACACTTTATATTGGACCATCCCAACAGCCCATTTCTCTGCTCGTCTATTAACACTTTATATTGGACCATCCCAACAGCCCATTTCTCTGCTCGTCTATTTACACTGTATATGAAACTAAACGGCTTTAAGAGAACCTAATAAAACTATACCTGACAAAAATTATGATTACATAAGATATTTTTGTGTAGGCTATGTTGGGTTAGCTACGTTTTATTAGCGTGTAATGAATGTTAACTCTTTCAAGATACGAGGACGCGTTTCTTCTTTATAGTCTGGCCGTTGATAGACGATTTTATGTAGCTTAGGAAAGAGCTCCAGGAATCAAAGGAGTAAACATTTCAGTCCTGAACTGAATAAAATCCTCTCGTGATAGCCAAAACAAAAAGGATTAAACGTCGTCGAATACCGAAAGTGTTACCAGTGGGTAGCGAGGTAGTCAGGTGGTGGGTTGACAAGGAATCAGCTAGAATAGGGATGGATGACTTTGGTAATTAGCTCTTGTAAAGGAGAGAAGGGAGCTGAGTCAGGAGGGGGCTGTTTTTATACTTTATTTTTGTTTCTGTTTTACTATGATGACGCTTTTCTTCACTGTGTTTTGGCTAACATTAGACGATTTTATTCAGCTTATGAAGGACCTCGAATAGTCAAAGGTGCTAAAAATAAACATATCAATTTACACTCTAATAGGTTCTTGTAGACAGAGAAGGGAGCCGAGTCAGTGAGGTTTGTCTTTTACTTTATTTGTATCCCCGTTTTAGTATAATGGTTTCTCTATTCACTGTATTCTGGCCAACATTACAGAGGATATTTTGTCTATGTGATTGAAGGAGACAAAAGGCAAAGCTGTCTGTAACTAGTATCCCAAAAAATTGAAAGGGTGATAAGAGAGCTAAATTCAAGGTACGTTAGAGTCAGAGTTTAAAGCAGTCCAAGTCATAGGGTGATGGAATGATTGATTGATGGAAATCGAGCAACAACAGACTTACTTATCCTTACAAGGTTGTTTGTTGACAGTTTGGTGATGGGAAGGGGGTGGGAATGGATTGAGGAAGGTTTGGGTATTGGGAAGAGAACTGGGTCAGGAAGGAACGCTACACAGTATCAGCTGGAAACCTTCACATCCAGATATATGATTTACACGATTTTATTTAGCTTATGAAGGACCTTGAGTTATCAAATGTTACTAATAAAATCTCAATTTACCCTCTTGTTTCTTATAGGTCCTCTCTAAGCTTAAACAAATCGTCTAATGGTAGTAGAAAAACTGGAAGAATGCGTCACTGAAAGAGTTAAGGGAGCTCACCTCGCTTTTTTTCTCTTTCTCTCCCTCTCTTTTTGGCTTGTGTCCATTCGGCCCCATTCAGCCTACTGTTTTAAGACGGTTACCCCCCATCCAGGTGTCAATATTTTCCTACCTCTTGCCAGCATATATATATTTTTTTGTTTTGACAGCAAGCTAAATTTGTACATTTTTCGATAGAAAAATGTCTCCAGCAAAGCCGGATTTCTCCATAAAATGCTGGCTCGCTGTCGCTCGCCAGGAAAATATCGACACCTGGTTGGGGATAAACGTCTTAAAACAGTAGGCTGAATGGGGCCGAATGGATACAAGCTAAAGAGAGAGGGAGAGAAAGATAAAAACAGCGAGGTGGGCTCCCTTAACCCTTCTAGTATAAGGACCACGGGGGAATGACAAGAATAATACTATCTCACTTAGCCCTCACTCTACTTCAAGTCCTTCCTAAGCCGAATAAAACCGTCTACTGAGAGCCAAAATAAAAGGTAGAACAGCATCATCGTATTCAGAAAGGGTTAACCCATTCAGTACCGGTGATATCCTTTTCATTATATTCTGGCAACTAGTAGACGGGTTTTGTTCAGCTTAGGAAGGATCTCTACCCGTTAAAGGATTACATTTTATCTCGATTAATTCTTTTAGCTACCATATATCCTTCCTAAACTTCATAGAATCTTCTAAATGCAACTGAAATCATAACAAAAAGACGTAGCCGGTACCGTAAGGGTTAAGTGTTTATTGGTGTTGTTTTATCTATTTATTTGTTTTGCTTTTGTTTTCCGTGTGGTATAGGCCCGCTTTATTATATTCGGAGCCTACCTAATATTCTTGATCGCTTTGGTGCTCTGCTAGTAATCCTCTCTCTCTCTCTCTCTGTCTCTCTCTCTCTCTCTCTCTCTCTCTCTCTCTCTCTCTCTCTCTCTCTCTCTATCTTCTCTCTCTCTCTCTCTCTCTCTCTCTCTCTCTCTCTCTCTCTCTCTCTCTCTCTCTCTCTCTCTCTCTCTCTCTCTCTCTCTCTCTCTCTCTCTCTCACACACACACTTCCAACTCCCATTAACATTAGCTAGGTTAGTCAGCAGCAATTCCGAAGAAAATGGTGGTGTTATGTCCCTCTTCCAACTCTTTATCCCGCATCCCCCGCAGCTCTTACCCATCATAATCCCTCGCTCCTTCCCCTTCCTAAATACGTCCTTGTGCCCATAGCTTTTCTCTCTTTCACACTTCATTCGCTTCCTCCCCTCCTGTTATGTCCTTTCTTGGTTGAATGGGCAATCTTCTGCTGCTTCAAGAGTTACACATTCTTGTGAACGATTCTGACACGACGATGCAG
This sequence comes from Paralithodes platypus, assembly GCA_032716605.1. Lineage (NCBI taxonomy): Eukaryota > Metazoa > Arthropoda > Malacostraca > Decapoda > Lithodidae > Paralithodes > Paralithodes platypus. The sequence continues at coordinate 33,980,177 of CM064509.1, forward strand.
TATTTTGAAACATTCCCATAACTGCATAGACAGAATCAGTGTGTCCCTCGATCATTGTTCACTGTTTAATATTATCGTAAATTAGTGTACCAGTTACTTGTGCGGGTGATTGTACACCATTTCCCTCAGATTGTTGTATTTAGTCCCTTTCGAAATATGTATTCTTGTCTAGCTTCAAATACGTTTATTATATCTTTGCTACATATCGAGTATAAAATTATAACTTATTATGATTATCTTTACTTGACTGAATAAAATAATATTTACTATGGTATAGAAACAAGGACGCGCTTCACAAAGATATATAACAAATAATTAAGATTAATTATCAATTTGCCTTCGTTACACCTCCTCTTCTAGTCTGTCTCTCTTACCTTCGTATTTCTTAAATGTTCAATGGCTGCTGCAATTTATTCTGAATTAATATGATAATATATAATATGAATTATGTAACTGATGTACCATATTTTTTACATGAAATCTTATGCATGTTTTGGTTAACACTAACTGGTCCGACATCTTGGGGTATATTTTGTTTAATTATATAATGAGGATTTTGCTTGATTTTGCTATTTTCGAGCAATGGCTTTTAGTCTGTGCAGTAGGCTAATAAAACGCCTTCCTTGACTTACTGCAAACTACAAATTGTCCACCCAGACCCTCTTCACAGCAAATTTGTGTATTATTCGATAGAAAAACATACCAACCGAAGGCCTATTATTCTAAGATACAGGCTCGCTATCACTCGCGCAAAAAAATCGACAACTGACTGGGGTGAAACGTTTCAGTAATTTAGTTAAAATAGGACTTTAGAGGCTATCAACACATGAGGATTAACAAGCCCATCTTAAAGTCAGGAAGAACGTGACCAGAGTCCCCGAGACCCCCAAGTTTATACCCCCAGGTATACCCAGAGGTTGTCCTGCTCGGGAACCCAGACGTCTATCTTAATCGCGACCAGGACTAAAGCTTCCTGTCGAGAACTCCAGTCCCTTGTGTATCGTGTCAGTATCTCCCTCCCTCCCTTCAACCTCTCTCTCTCGTCCCTGTTACCCCCGCCCCTCCCACGCCTCCCCTCCCCATCTCCCTCCCTCCAACCTCTCCCAGTTAACCCTAATCCCCACTACCCCGCCCTAGTGCAACATTCTATCACTATAATAACGTTGCACGGCGAACTAGCTTTATATACGGAAACTTAAGAAGTGCTTGGAAGGACTCCTTGTGCACACGACTTAGGTTAGGATATTGTTACATGTGGGAACTTGGTGTTCCTAAAGGAGAACACGAAATATGTTGTCAACTATGTAAAAAAACAAGAAGTCATACCTTAAATCATTATATACTGCACTGCCAACACCTAGCGAAATATAGAAACAATGTCATAGATAAGGTCGATGAACAAATTATATGGATGTTCAATCATAATATGATTACTCAAATAATAGCCAAATGCAAAAAAATACAATACATCGTAAGGTAAATATACATAAAACAAAGTTTAGGATTTAGTGTTATAATTAGTATGTAATTGATAGCCTCATTATATCATTATTGTTATTATAATAATAATGTGTATGTATACACTGTATATTGTGAAATTTGTGTGTTATTGTATGAATTATTGTGTGTATAGGTATGTATGTAGGTATATGTACATGCATGTGTGTGTATGTATGTATGTATATGTATGTATATGTATGTATATGTGTATATATATATGTATATACTGTATATGTATTTATGTGTGTATGGGTGTATGTATGTGTGTGGTATATGTAGGCATGTATTAAACTGGAGTGGGAGGGTCATTCTATGACATTAAGGAAAGTAGAAGGATTATAGCAAACCCACGCTAAGCCTAAGCCTAGCTTAGCTAAGGGTCCTTCTTAAACAGTTAGGGACAACTGGTTTGCTAACAAGTATAGAGATAAAAACTTACTAAATGTTGTATTCATGTTTGTGTTGATATTGTACATGTATAATATGAGTAGGGTAAAAGACTGTTTTATCACCTTTGCCCTTTTGAGACGTGTAATTATGTATTCCCATGTACTTATGCTTTCTCAATAAAGAATCAATCAATCAATCAATCTCCCAGTTAACCCTAATCCCCACTACCCCGCCCTTCCTTCTCCTCTCCCCCACCTTCCTTCTCCTCTCCCCCCGTAATTTAGTCAAGCTTAATAACCCTCTTTACCTCATTATCGCCTCCCTCCGCCCAAAATAAAATAATCACCCCCATCCCTCTCTCTGTCTCTCCCGGGGAAAACATGGCCTAGGGGGAAAAAAGTATATGTGAATTTTTGAGGGCTGGTGTTACGACTTAGAAAACAGGGGGGGGGGAGAGTGAGAGAGTGAGTGAGATAGTATGTGTGAGTGTGTGTGAGTGAGAATGTGATTATGGTGTAACTCGAGCTTAAATGCGAGTGTGACGGGGGAGGGGGAGGGGGGGAGAGAGAGAGAGAGAGAGTGTGTGTGTGGGAGAGTGAGAGACTGGTGGTGGAGGGAAATTGATTATGATGTAACATAAGCTTAAATGCGAGTATGAGGAGAGAGAGTGAAAGTTAGTATGTGAGAGAGAGACTGTGTGGGTGTGAATGAAGAAAGAACGGAATAGTAATAAGAAAAGGTGTTCATGTAACAGAGGGAAGGGGTGGAGAGAAGGAGGGGGTGGGGAGAATGAGGGGGGGGGAGAAGGAGGGGGTGGAGAGAAGGAGCGGTGGGGAGAAGGAAGGGTGGAGAGAAGGAGGGGTGGAGAGAAGGAGGGGTGGAGAGAAGGAGGGGTGGGGAGAAGGAGGGGTGGGGAGAAGGAGGGGTGGAGAGAAGGAGGGGGTTGGGAGAAGGAGGGGTGGAGAGAAGGAGGGGTGGGGAGAAGGAAGGGTGGAGAGAAGGAGGGGTGGAGAGAAGGAGGGGTGGAGAGAAGGAGGGGTGGGGAGAAGGAGGGATGGGTAGAAGGAGGGGTGGAGAGAAGGAGGGATGGGTAGAAGGAGGGGTGGGGAGAAGGAGGGATGGGGAGAAGGAGGGATAGGTAGAAGGAGGGGTGGAGAGAAGGAGGGGTGGGGAGAAGGAGGGATGGGGAGAAGGAGGGGTGGAGAGAAAGAGGGGTGGAGAGAAGGAGGGGTGGAGAGAAGGAGGGGTGGGGAGAAGGAGGGGGGGGGAGAAGGAAGGGTGGAGAGAAGGAGGGGTGGGGAGAAGGAGGGGGGGGGGGAAGGAGGGGTGGGGATAAGTAGGGGTGGAGAGGAGGGAGCAGGAGAAGGAGGGGGTGGAGAGACGGAGGGGTGGAGAGAAGGAGGGGTGGAGAGAAGGAAGGGTGGAGAGAGGAAGGGTGGAGAGGGGTGAGGAGAGAGGGGTGAGGAGAGAGGGGTGGAGAGAAGGAGGGTGGGGAGAAGGAGGCAGGTGAAGGAGGGGGTGGAGAGAAGGAGGGTGGGGAGAAGGAGGGATGGGAGAAGGAGGGATGGGGAGAAGGAGGGGTGGGGAGGAAGGAGGGGTGGAGAGAAGGAGGGGTGGGAAGAAGGAGAGAAGGAAGGGTGGAGAGAAAGAGGGGGTGGGGGGAGAAGGAGGTGGGAGGAGAAGGAGGGGGTGGGGAGAAGGAGGTGGATACAGGAGAGGGTGGGGAGAAGAAGGAGGTGGGGCTAAGGGTGGAGAGGAGGGATGGGGTGTGGAGAGACGGAGGGGTTGGAGAGACGGAGGGTGGGGGAGAAGGAGGGTGTGGGGAGAGACGGAAGGGTGGAGAGAGGAGGAGTGGGTGGAGAAGGAGGGGTGGAGTGTGTGGAGGAAGGAGGGGTGGAGAGAAGGAGGGGGGTTGGGGAGAAGAAGGAGGGGTGGGGGGAGAGAGAGGGCGTGGGGAGAAAGAGGGGGTGGGGAGGAAAGAGAGAGGGGTGGGGAGAGAGAGGGGTGGGGAGAGAGAGGGGTGGGGAGAAAGAGGGGTGGGGAGAAAGAGGGGAGGGGAGAAGGCTCAAAGGGAAGGAGCATCAGGGGGGAGTGGATGAGAAAGGAGGGGCTGGAGTCCCGAGAAGGAGGGGTGGAGAGAAGAGGACGGGTAGGTGGGGAAGAAGGAGGCGCGTGGAGAGAAGTAGGGAAGGGATGGGTTAGATAGAAGGAGGGGTGGTGGGGAGAAGGAGGGATGGGGAGAAGAAGGAGGGATCGTAGGTAGAAGGAGGGGTGGAGAGAGAGGAGGGCTGGGGGAGAAGGAGGGGTGGAGAGGAAGGAGGTGATGGTGGGGAGAAAGAGGGGTGGGAGGAGGAAGGAGGGGTTGGGGAGAAGGATGGGAGGGGTAAAGTATAAGGGGTGGTAGAGGAGGGATCTGGGAGAAGGAGGGGGTGGAGAGACGGAGGGGTGGGGAGCAGGAGGGGTGGAGAGCAGGAGGGGTGGGGAGAAGGAAAGGAAGGGTGGAGAGAAGGAGGGCGTGGAGAGCAAGGAGGGGGATGGGGAGAAGGAGGGGTGGATGAGAAGGAGGGGTGAGGAGAAGGAGGGATGGGTTAGAAGGAGGGGTGGACGGAGGGGGGAGAAAAGAGGGGTGGGAGAGAAGGAGGGGGGTGTTGGGAGAAGGAGAGGGTGGGGGTGAAGGAGGGATGGGGAGGAAGAAGAAGCGGGATGGGGGAGAAGGAGGGATGGGAGAAGGAAGGGTGGGGAGCGGGGGAAAGAGGGTGGTGGAGAGGAAGGAGGGGTTGGGAGAAGGAGGAGGGTGGAAGAGGAAGGAGGGGGGGTGGAGAAGGAGGGGGGATGGAGAACGGAGGGGGTTGGGGAGAAGGAGGGGTGGAGAGAAGGAGGGGTGGGGAGAAGGAGGGATGGGGATAAGTAAGGGTGGAGAGGAGGGATGGGGTGGAGAGACGGAGGGGTGGAGAGACGGAGGGGTGGAGAGAAGGAGAGGTGGGAGAGGAAGGAGATGGTGGAGGGAAGGAGGGTGTGGGCGAACGGAGGGGTGGGGAGGGAAAAGAGGGGTGGGGAGAAGGAAAATGGGGGGGGAGAAAGAGGGGTGGGGAGAAAGAGGGGTGGGGAGAAAGATGGTGGGGAGAAAGAGGGTGGGGTGGGGCGAAAGCGGGATGTGGGGAGGAAGAAGAGGGGTGGGGAGGGAAAGAGGGGTGGGGAGAAAAGAGGGGTGGGAGAAAGAGGGGTTGGGGGGAGAAGGAGGGTTGGAGAGGACGAGGGGTGGAGAGCAGGAGGGGTGGGGGGGAGCAGGAGGGGTGGCGAGAAGGCGGGAGGGGGGAGCGGAGGAAGGCAGGCGAGGGGGGAAAAGAAGGGGAGAAGGAGGGATGGGCAGAAGGAGGGGTGGGCAGAAGGAGGGGTGGGCAGAAGGAGGGGTGGGAAGAAGGAGGGGTGGGCAGAAGGAGGGTGGGAAGGAAGAGGGGGGGTAAAGAAGGAGAGCCGGAGGGAAGGGAGAAGAGAGAAGGAGAGCAGGAGGATGGGAGACGGAAGAAGGGGGGAGGGGAAGAAGGAGAGAAGGAGGGATGGGGAGAAGGAGAGAAGGAGGGATGGGGAGAAGGAGGGGTGGGCAGAAGGAGGGATGGGAAGAAGGAGAGAAGGAGGGATGGGGAGAAGGAGAGAAGGAGGGATGGGGAGAAGGAGAAAGGAGGGATGGGAAGAAGTAGAGAAGGAGGGATGGGGAGAAGGAGAGAAGGAGGGATGGGGAGAAGTAGAGAAGGAGGGATGGGAAGAAGTAGAGAAGGAGGGATGCGGAGAAGGAGAGAAGTAGGGGGGAATGGAGAAGAGAGAAGGAGGGATGGGGAGAAGGAGAGAAGGAGGGATGGGGAGAAGGAGAGAAGGAGGGATGGGAAGAAGTAGAGAAGGAGGGATGGGGAGAAGGAGAGAAGGAGGGATGGGGAGAAGGAGAGAAGGAGGGATGGGGAGAGAGAGAAGGAGAGAAGGAGGGATGGGAGAGAAGTGAGAAGGAGGGATGGGGGAGAAGGAGAGAAGGAGGAGGGATGGGGAGAAGGACGAGCGAAGGAAGGGAAGGGGAGGAAGCGGAAGGGAAGGAGAGAAGGAGGGATGGGGAGAAGGAGAGAAGGAGGGATGGGGAGAAGGAGAGAAGGAGGGATTGGGAGAAGGAGGGATGGGAAGGAGGAGGGATGGGAAGAAGGAGAGAAGGAGGGATGGGGAGAAGGAGGGATGGGGAGAAGGAGAGGTGGGAAGAAGGAGAGAAGGAGGGATGGGTGGAAGGAGAGAAGGAAGGGGGGGAGAAGGAGGGATGGGAAGAAGGAGGGATGGGAAGGAGGAGAGAAGGAGGGATGGGGAGAAGGAGGGATGGGGAGAAGGAGAGGTGGGGGAGGA